>PVJO010000768.1:0-208755 GCA_004026905.1 Hystrix cristata | reverse complement strand
GTGCAGTCCAGGCCTTAATTAGGTCACCGTGTTCCGGCCTGCTGCGTGGCCGCCGTGGGCTGCGAGTTCAGGTAGGGTGGCGGGAGGAGGTTGTGGGAGTGGGTCCTGCTGGCTGGGAAGGGTGGGAGGGCTTTTCCTTCCTGTCTGGTCCCTGGGATCTGACTGGTGGCTTCCTCAGTCACCAGCTGCCCCTTGCCCGTCCCCTCTCAGCCCCCTTTCTCCCCTCACTTCCTTGGCTTGGGAGTCACGGGGAGCTGGGGGCCCTGCCAGGGACACAACCCCGTGAGTCTGTGTGTGGAAACCCGAAAACCCGCAGTGTTTGGGGTATCCTTCCCCTGAGATGGCAGGGCCTTGACTCTTGGCAACGACCAGACAGAGGAGGAGCCGGGTTCCCGGAGAGCTTCTGTCCTCTGCCGGAGACACGCGGCAAAGCACTGAGCGTGCCAGGGACTTGGGCCGGACTCTGACCAGCAGCCACACTTGGCTGGGTGCCCTCTTGTCCGGCGCATCGGCACAGCAGGGCCACAGGCACGTCGCCGGCCCTCGGTACCTGCTCACTTGTGGAGAGAAATACCGGCCTGTGCCTCGAGGGGTTCCGGAGGCTGGACTGGCCTCCCGTGCTGGGGGCTGGTGTCAGGGAACACTTCCCTGCACCCGAGATGGCCCTGCCTGAGGCCCCTGCTGCCCGAGTCAGAGGCTGCAGGAGCAGCAGGAAGCTTCATTTGTTTATCTGTTTATTTTGGCGCTGTGATGAACCCAGGGCCTTGGGCTGAGCTGCATCCCCAGCCCTTTTTTATTTTGAGACGGGGTCTCGCTAAGTTGCCAAGTCACTGGAGTAGGCTCGAGTTTATGATGGATCCTCCTGCCTCAGCCCCCCTAGTGCCGAAATTACAGGTGTGCATCACAACACCTGGCTTCTCTTTCCTTCTGGATCCTTGTGACAGATCCTGGCAGGCGTAGGCACCGACAGCACGGGTTTAAGACAAGGCAAATTTTTTTGTTTTTGTTTTTCAATTTTTTGAGACAGAGTTTCACTATGTGGTTCAGGGTAGCCTTGAACTCATTATGTAGCCCAGGCTGGCCTCGAACTCATCATGATCCTCCTGCCTCAGCCTCCAGAGTGCCAGGATTACAGGCATGCGCCACCCCACCTGGCAGAACAAGGCAGATTTTGAAGCTTTTTGCGTGGAAGGCCGGGCAGTGGGCCTCAGTCTCCATCTCCTCTGCTGTCTTGCAGAGTGCAGAGCACACAGCACGTGGGGAGACCTGGGGAATGGAGGCGCCTTCAGCCCTGCCAGGCCGCTCTGCTTCTCCACAGAAGTCCGGACACAGTGTGTGGAAGGACAGGGTGCTGTGGCTGACGGCGAGGTGGCACCCCACCTCCACTGGTCTCCTGCAACCTTAGCAGTTTGGCCCCTTAGCCCTGGATGCAATCCCCAGTACCAAAAAACCAAACAAACAAAAAGAATAGGAGCTGGCCTCTCACCGGAACAGGAAGGGTACTTGCCAGGAGGGAGCTGTGAGGCTGGCTTGGCAGGAGAGGATGTACTGCTCAGTCTTTTGGAGTCACGGCCCTTCTCGAGTGCCTGTGTGAGCTTACCCTCCTCCCTCCTTTTTTTCTGAGACAGGGTCTTACTATGTAGTTCTGGTCGCTGCCAGCCTCGTGAGAACCGGAGTGTGAGGGTCCCCGGGGAGTCTCTGGTGACTGAGCCTCAGCAGACAAAGGCGCTGGGTCCGCTCTTTCTCCACTCACAGCGGGGTGGTTCTGGCTGCGGAGACGAAAACCTAGAAGACCCAGGGGTGCAGTGCAGGGAGAGCCAAAGAATAAGCGATTCATGAACTGAAAAGGGGTCCGAAACTGTGGATACTGGAAACCAGCTCTTGTCCTCTTGTGGCTGTTCCCGGTGGCTGGCCTCTGCTGGGCAGGGAGGGATCCCAGAGCCGTCAGCCCAGCGGGGGCTTTCCTGGGTGATGGGCATGCGCAGCTGCGGACCCAGCAGCCGGGGACCTCGGCCTGTCTCTCCTCCTACGGGGGGAGCAAGAAATACGGGGGATGTTTACGTTTAAGGAAGTTTATTGTAGTACAAGGCACATTATCATGAATCCCTTCAAAATACTCCCTTGCTTAGAACACACGTATCCCATGTTCTTGCCACTTTCTGAAGCAGCTCTGGAGTCCTCCTTCGTGTGTGTCTTTAATTGTGCTGTCCTGACTGCCTCAATGTCATGAATCAACTCAAAACATTGACCTTTCAGAGTCATTTTGACTTGAGGGAGGAGCCAGAAATTGTACTATTCGAGAGCCAATGAATAAGGTGGATGAGGACACACTGTCGTGTTTTTACAAGCTGCCTTTCTGTTGGATGGCACAGTATTCACTGTATTTCTGATCGCACCTCACAAAGACACTTAGGAAAGACTTCCAGAGCTGCTTCAGAAAGCAGCCAGAATGATGGGATGAGTTTGTTGAAAGTGAGAGTGTATTTTGAGAGGGATGCATGGTAAAGTATTTCTTACGTGACAAAATTTAAAATTTAAACACATACCTATTTTTTGGTAGGAGTGTTGCACATTCCAGCACAGCCTGAGACATTTAGCCACTTGGTAAGACTCTGTCTTGAAATAAAAAATAGAGCAAATGCTGGGGCTATAGCTCAGGGTGAAGGCCCTGGGTTCAATCCCATACCACAAAAAGAAATAAATGAATAACTAACTAACTAACTTTTTCTCTTTGGGACCACCTTGGCATTCTGGGGGTGACCTGAACATCGAGTCCCCTCCCTCAGACCTGACCCCCATGGCTGTGGCCCTTTAGCCCACCCTGGGCTTAGGAATCAGGCTGGGGGGTCCTCGTCACGCACCTCACTGGGCCCAGTGACCTGGGGCTGATGGGCAATGGCCCAGGTCTCTTCAAAACAGCAGCATCCCAGAAGGAACAAACAGGTGAAATTTCCGTGAACTCTTGGCTGGTGAGGTGGTTTCTCCAAATATTTTGAAAGATGGCAACATTAGCTTTTCCTTGGCTGAAAAGCTCCATTCTTTTAGGCCTAAATAAGAATCCATGAAGTCAAGTATGGGTGTAATGTTGCACATCTGTAATCCCAGCACTCAGGAGGCTGAGGCAGGAGGGTTGCCATGAGTTCAAGGTCATCTAGGCTACCTAGTGATTTCAAGGTCAGCCTGGCATATATAGCAAGATCCTGTCTCAAGAAACAAATAACAACATCAAAAGAATCCAGGAATATCCAGGACTCAGAAACATCACCCCTATCATTTCTGCAGAAGTCTCTGGATGTGGATTACAATTGGCCTGACTCTCACAGTTCCAACAGTGAGTTGCTCACTGGGACACTGAGCAGGCCCTGCGCCACCCCTAAGCTCCTGAGGGGTATGTCCTATAAACTCAGTCATGGGAGAAAAGAAAAAAAAATTTTTTGTTGTGGTACTGAGATTGAACCCTGGGCCTTTGCCCTAAGCTACATCCTAGCCCTTGCTTTATTTTTTATTTCAAGACAGGGTCTCACCAAGTGGCTCAATGGTTCAGGCTGTGTATAAATTTGCAATCCTCCTGCCTCAGCCTCCCAGAGTGCTGGGAATACAGGAATGCACCACCACGCCTGGCTACCCGACGATCATTTTTGCCTTCCCTGCTCCCATGGAAAGCTTCAGATCCCTACTAGTTCTGCCTGTCCTGCGGGCATCGGCTTCGCCACCTGCTGCGGCAAGGCCGGGCTCCACCTGCCAGCATGGCAGAATTGAGAGAGGAGACTGAGCTCACGCCGCCCAGCGAGCGGTCTAAACGGCAGGGCAGGCGACTGTTCTTACTCATCACAGGATTGGCCTGCACATCAAAGGACTGTCTGTGGCAGTTGGAGGGGAGCCGCCTGGCAGACGGGTCCCAGGCCTGGATGGGGGCCGGGCACTGCGCTCTCCCTGGTGCTTCACGGCTGCAAATAAAACAGCAAGATGGCGCAAGCGGCCGCACGAGTCTTCCTGCCTGCCCTGCAGCGCCAGGCCCCGAAGGAGGCAACTGTAGAAAGCCCCAGAGAGGCCACTTTGAAGACAGAAGGGTGCACGTCTGGCTTTCAGGCCTGGCTCCGCGTGGGAAGGGATGCCTGATGTGGTCACTTTGTAGCCTGTGGGCTGTTGGCAGATAGCACCGGGCGGAGGCCTCTGGCGGGACACAGGAGGCAGCTTTCCTGGGCACTGGGGCAGGGACTGGTTCGTGACTCCCTTTCCTGGCTGGTCTCATGGCCTAAGCGACGCCCTTCTGCTTCCTTGTGGCTCTGAGAACCAAACCCCCCAGGGCCTTCACTCTGAGCTCACTGTGTGCCCATCTCCAGCTTTTTCTTTTCTTTTTGTGTTTTGAGGCAAGATCTCACTGAGTCCCTGAGCTGGGCTGGAGCTTGCAGCCCTCTTGCTCCAGCCTCCCAGAGTGCTGGGAGTCCAGGTCCACACCACCATGCCCAGCACACACAGGCCCAGGTTTTCCAAGTCAGACCCCCGAGGAGGGTCGGAGGCGACTTTGTCTCCGTGCGTAGTTGTGGTTGGCGCCTCTTTGTGTCGGTGGCAGAGGTGTGGTCTCAGGTCAGGCGAGTTGGGAAGCAGCTCCTTCCGCTCTAGCTCCAGCAGCTGAGGACAAATCTCTGCTTGTTCTCTGACCTTTGCTTGTCTGCCCGCCCCTCTGCACGCCCAGACCTACAGCTGCTCCCACCTCCTGTCCGCTGTCCCCTGTCCCTTCTCTGCCTGCTCAGCCCTGCCTGTGCCCCCAGCCGTCAGTGTCTGAATCGGACCACCCCGCGCGGCTCCTGTCTGCTGTGTGTGCTGAGCAGAGGGCGAAGATGTTCACCCAGGTCTTGGCGGAGGAGGGACCTGGGTTGTCATTTCACTGGGCGGCCCTTGTTTGTTTCATTTCGTTTCTCCAGGGTTTGATCCCCAGCCTCATGGGTGCTAGCAAGTACTCTATCACTGAGCTACTGCCACTCCTAATACTTCTCGCAAGTGCTGCTCTTGTTTTCTCCTTTTTTTAGGTTTTTTGAGACAGGGCCTCACTCCTAGTTCAGGCTGGCCTTGAACTCAATGTATAGCCCAAGCTGGCCGCAAACTCCAGGAGACCCTCCTGAGTGCTGAGATGGCAGGTGTGCACTGCCACGCTGGGCCAGACCATTTCTTTGCAACCCTCGATCACCAAGCTGCACCTTGTCCTGCGGGAAATCCCCAGGAGCAGAGGGCTGTGTGGCTGTGAGCCGCCGTGGTTTCTCTTGTGCAAGTTGGGAAAGTGACCACCTGGAAGGCCTAGAAAGTTTCACACCATGGAAACCTGCATTCTGCAACTCAGATGCCCCGTAATGGAGCCTGTCTGTCCCTGCCTGTTTGTAAGCGCTCGCCTGACTTTCCGGGCCCAGGCTGGTCACTATTTTGCCAGAAAACTCAGCGTTCAGCTGAAGCCAGTGTCTGTCACGTCCATGGCCAGGGTCAGTGCTGGCCGTCACGTGGGGTCCCCGGGCCAGACCCCCAGCCCTCGGCCTCTGTCCTCGCGCGGGATCTTGGGCTCCGTCTGAGCAGCCAGACCTCCCGGGCGCAGGTCTGTGCGGAGCAGAGCCCGGTGTCGCACAGCACCCACGTGGCCC
This sequence comes from Hystrix cristata, assembly GCA_004026905.1. Classification (NCBI taxonomy): domain Eukaryota; kingdom Metazoa; phylum Chordata; class Mammalia; order Rodentia; family Hystricidae; genus Hystrix; species Hystrix cristata. Next base: position 203,125 of record PVJO010000768.1, on the reverse strand, counting down.
CTTTCGTTTGCAGCTGGGGACTTTCCGGCCTTGATGCTATGACCATTTTGGCCACCACCTGGACCTTTTGTGGGATCCCAGGACCCCAGAGGTGTGGCCACGGATGCTGCTGGGCTCTCCTCTCAAACTGTGCTCGAGAAGTTGGTTTGGGCGTCTCAATCTCAGGATCTCGCACTTGTTTTTTATTGTGGTGAGACAGACATGGTAGAAGCCAGGCGTGGCCAACTCCTACTACATATTGAGACCTCGTACAAAAAAAAGAAGAAAAAGAGAAAGAGAGAGAGCGAGTGCTGGGATTACAGGCAAGCGCCACACGCCAGGCTGTTCCTTCGTTTGGCTCCTGTGAGCAGTCTGCTGTGAACACTCTGTGCCCATGTGAGTTTGAGGCCCTGCTCTTGGTTCTGTCCGGTCGGTATGGGAAGTGGGGTTGCTGGAGCCAGCGCTGGGCACCTTGGACTCTGTTTTATCCCTGGACATCGGAATCAGCTTGCCGAGATTTTTTGGGCCTAGATTCTGCCCTGACAGATCTGGCGCTGCGGGTGTGATTGCCAGCACCCCTTCTGGGTGGCTCAGTCCCGCCAGTCCCCCTGCCCTTGCAGTGTCCGCCCTGGCCGTTGGCTCGGCTGTGGTTTCTGGTGGACCAGCTTTGGAAAGCCGGCAAGCCCGTGGCCCAGCAGTTCCTCGGTCTGCACATGGCTTCTGCAGAGACTTGTGTTTCAGGGTCCAGGGATGTGGCTCAGTGGGAGGGCGCTTGCCTGGCAGGCACTAGGCTGTGGGCTCGAGTCCCAGCACCACCGAAGCAAAACAAAGGAGAAACCTGTCTACCAATGTCCAAAGCAGTGTTACTCCTAATAGCCAGAAGGTGGGACTGGATCTCAGGTCCATCACCTGGTGAATGGATAAGCACATACAGGCAAAGAGTATTCGGCAACAGATTGATGCATGCTCCTGTAAATGAGTGAACCTTGGAAACATCATGCTAAATGAGGTAAGCCAGACAGTATGAACTCTGCATCGTCTGAATCCATCTCTAGGAAATGTTCAGAAGCAGCAAATCCATACAGACAGCAGGACGGGGAGTGAGTGGCTGCTGATGGGTGTGGATTTCTTTTTAGGGTGACGGAAAACTTCTGCAATTCGGTAGCAGTGATGGTAGCGCAGCCTTGTAATGTGGTAAGAAGCACTAAATCATACAGTTTAAAGGAGTGAATTTTATGGTGCGTAAATTGTATCTCGAAGCTTTTATTTATTTATTTATTTATTTATTTATTTATTTATTTATTTATTTATTTTTTTGGTGGTGCCGGGGATCGAACTCAGGCCCTTGTGCTTACAAGGCAAGCACTCTAATCACTGAGCTAAATCCCCAGCCCCTTTTATTTATTTTTATTATTTTATTTTTGTTGATTTATTTGGGGATTGAACCTAGGGCCTTTGCACTGAGCTACATCCTCAGACTTTTGTTTTTTTCATTTTGAGACAGGATCTCTCTAAATCACTCAGGGTGGGCTCAATTTTGCAGTCCTCCTGCCTCAGCCTCCCGGAGTGCTGAGAATACAGGTGTGTGCCAACATGTCTAGCAAAAACTTGTATTTTTTTTTAAAGTAAAATAGGTAAATGAGGTCCATCACTAAATCATCTTAAGCAAATAGAAATCATTGCTTCATTTTTAACGCATTCATGAATTGCCCTGCAATGCTCCTAGATCCCGGGCTGGTCCCCCTGTGACTTGTAGACTCCGCCCACTTCCAGGTAACCCGGGGACCTTACTCATTTCCAGACATGGGACGCCTGTCGTCAAGGTTCCTCAGGGTTACCAGGCGCTGTGCGGGGATGTCACCTGTGTCCTTTAGCGCCTTGGGGTATAACCCTCGCAGCCAGCAGGCTGGGCCCCAGAGGGCAGAGAGGCTGAGGGAAGAAAGGCCCAGCAGAGGAGGTGGAAGAGCTGGAGCCAGAACAGGGCAGACAAAGGCTGCCGTTGAAGCTGATGACCAAGTGGGTGGCTCTGAGTTTGGGGAGCCAGAGGAGTGGCGGAGTCTGCTGGGCTGGAATGGGTGGCAGGCGTTCTCCTGCCCCTGCTGCAGCCTGAGCTGGGGGTCTAAATACTGTAGCCTGTGGCCTCCGGTCTCCGGCTGTCCACTGGCCGCTTGTCTTGATGGGTGGCTGTGGGGGTTCTGTAGTGGGAGGTATTTGTTATTGGAGGGTGGATAGTGAAGAAAACTGATTGATTTATTTAAATTTTAAAAACTGGCAAGGTATGCATAACAAAGCCAGGTATGGTGGCACAGGCCTGTAATGCCAGAACCTGGGAGGCTGAGGCAGGAGGTTCCCTGTGAGCCTGAGGCCAGTCTGAACTACAGATCAAGACCTTGTCTCAAAAAAAAAGAGAGATGCATAATAAAATTCCACCACTCCACCCGTTCATGTGTACAGCTCCGTAGCATTCAGGGTCATGGTGTTGTGCCTGCACCATCACCGTCCACCTCCACGGCCTTTTCCTCGGCCTAGCTGATCTCTGCCGTCAGGCAGTGGCTCTGTGCCTCCCCTGCCGCAGCTGCTGGTCACCACCCTTCCTCTCTCTGTCCCTGAGTGCGACCGCTCCAGGCAAATCGTGCAAACGAGCTCTGCAGTACGTGTCCTTTGCAACTTGTGGACCTCACTTGGCATAATGAACTTGCGGTCACCCATGTTGTGTTTCGTTTCAGAATTTCCTTGTTTTAATTGAGCGATGATATTCCATTGTGTGGATGTGTGCGTGGACACCGTCTGTGGACTCGGGTGGTTCTTACTTTTTTGTTGTTTTTTGTTTGAGACAGGGTCTTACTATGTAGTTCAGCCTGGCCTCGGACTCACAGCGATCCTCCTGGCTCAGCCTCCTGAGTGTTGGGATTGCAGACCTCTACCACTATGCCCACCTTGAGTCATTTTTTATAAATGAGGCCAGAGAACTTGCAGGCCAGGAGATGAGCAGGTGGCGCTTCATCCAGCCCTTGCCTTTCTTGCCCCTGCAGGTACGATGCTGGGCACGACGGCTTCATCGACCTCATGGAGCTGAAGCTGATGATGGAGGAGCTGGGGGCGCCCCAGACCCACTTGGGCCTGAAGAGCATGATCAAAGAGGTGGACGAGGACTTTGACGGCAAGCTTAGCTTCCGGGAGGTACCGGACCTGGGCTGTGTGGGGGGCGCGCTTCTGCAGAGCTCCGCTTGGATATTTAACTTACGATTCTGCTTTAAACTCTATCTCGGGGGCTGGGGATTTAGCTTGGTGGTTAGAGTGCTTGCCTCACAATCACAAGGGCCTGAGTTCGATCCTCGGCACCGGAAAACAATAAAAATAAAAAATAAAATCTATTTTAAAGAAACCAGGGAGGTCCCGCAGTTGGTAGAGCAAGTCTCAGCATGCCTGAGGCTCTAGGTCCAATCCCAGCAGACACCCACTTAGACAGTATAAATAGCAGACTACTCCGCCGGCCAGGGATAGAGTCCAGGAAGCAGCCTGAAAACTGCATTTGGGGGAAAATGGTGAGAAATCTAGAGATACGTTCACCAAAATATTCCTAGTGGGTATTTGTGGGCCCAAAGTTTTGGTGAGTTTATAGTAATTGTTTAAATACAGTAAAACAGGACAGGTGTGGTGGTGGACACCTATATCCCCAGCACTGTGGGAGGCTGAGGCAGGAGGATTGCTGCAAGTTTGAAATCAGGCTGAACTAAATAGTGAGACCTTGGCTCTAAAAAACAAAACAAAACAAAAATAATAATAAGTAAAATGAAATAGGGATGTCGACTCTCCCTCGGGACTATATGTGATTATTCCTGTACCATCTCCATGCCAGAAAGAGTCCTTGCTAGAAACCGAATTTACCAACACCTCCGTCATAACCTCCAGCCTCCCACACGGTGGGGAACCACGTTTCTGTCCTTCGGGACACCGATCTACAGCTTCTGCAGAGCAGCCTAAGTGGATGGAAGCAGTAGGGCCTTGGCAGCCTTGCCGGGCTGGGTATCCTGCCTGGTGCTGGGTGGTGGGACTGTGAGTGGAGTCCTGGCCACCCGAGACCAGTCGGATTCTCCTCTCCTGAGAGTTTGTAGCTGGGCTGAAGTGCCAACGTGAATGGCTCCTGGAAGAGCAACACACTGTGGGGCTGTTACTGCTGCTGTGCTGGGCACAGGAGGTGGCGGGGAGCAGCTTTGCTACTCTTAGGCCTTGGGTTTTTTTTTTTTTTTTTTTTGTAGTACTGGGGATTGAACCCAGGATCTTCATACTAAGCTGTATCTCAGCTTTTCTTTTTTATTTTTTTGTGCTGGGGATCAAACTCAGGACCTATGAGCTTGCTAGGCAAGCGCTCTACCACTTGAGTTAAATCCCCAACTCCCAGCCTTAAAAAAAAGGGTCTCACTGTGTTTCCCAGCCTAGGCTCAAACTTGCAATCCTCCTGTCTCAGCCTCCCAGACTACTGGGACAACAGGCGTGGGTCTCTACACCTGACTTGCCCTGGGGGTGTGGCAAACCCCCCCATTCATTTTGTGATGAATACTTTTTTTTTTTTTTTTTTTTTTGCTTAAGCTACAGGTTGATTTCTGTGGTGTACAGCCTAAGGGCTCTAACTGATATAGGGGGAGTCCTCGTCTGCCAGCCAGGGCCTGGAGTTGAAGAATCCCATCAGTCTGTCAGGGGCCAAACACACTGTGAGCTTTCTTAGTGGCATCCCTGTTTCTTTGTTGTCCACCTCTGCGCTGCCCCCACCTGGCCACAGCAGGGAACTTCCCAGCCCCTCCCCAACATGCCAGTCCCTGAGGACTCTAAGGAGCCAGCCAGTCAGACAGACAGACAGACAGACAGGGTGCAGCGGGAGCTTCTGGGGTGACCAGAGCTCTAGGGAAGGCTGAGCATTTCCAGGTTGAACTGGATTTTCTTCCTTTCTTCTGTAACCGGCTGGGTTGGGGGACTCTGGGCCGGAGCTGGTGCTGTTGGCGACCTGCTGGGCTGTCAGAGCCTGAGTCCACCGTCCGGATCTGCCACAGACCTGAGTGCCAAAGGAGCTGGCGCTGGGGAGAAGACCTGGGAGAGAGTCTTGGTGTTTCCGGCTCACACGCCTGCTGCTGTGAACGTGAACACAGTCGCCTGCACTTTATTTTATTAGTATTAATGTTGTTTGTTTCTTTGGTTTTTGTTTTTTTGAGGCAGGATCTCTCTATGTAGCCCAGGCTGGTCTCGAACTCACACAATCTTCCTGCTTTAGCCTCCGCCATGCCTGGTTTGGGACTAAGTGATTTAGAAAGAAAGAAGTTTGTTTGGTTTGTGGTCCTGGAAGCCTAAGAGCCCCGTGCCAACATCCGGTTGGCTTCCGGTGCCGCCCCACCCTTGGCAGCCCCTGCAGAGGGTGGGCAGAGCACAGCGAGGTGCACAGGGAGGGAGAGAGCTGGAGGCCAAACTCACTGGCCAGCAGCCCAGCTCGGAGAGCAGGCTTCACGCTCCTCGGCATCCGCTCAGCCCGCAGCTTTGCCGGCCCCTAGTGAGAGAGTCGGAAGCTGCAGTCATCACCCAGGCTGGCTTCTTGGCCCCAGAGGCCCCAGGCGTCCTTGGGCGTTGCGCGGCAGCCTTGGTTAGGTCTGCAGCTCCGCAGAGGGCGGAGGACCCCAGGGCCAGGGGCGCGGAGGTTTCTGGGTGAGGCATTTGGGGCTGAGACTCTAGGGAAGGAGAGATGCTCAGACTTGGGTCGAACGGCCTGGCCCACGTGTGGACACTACTTCTGGTGGCATCCTTTTCCCTTTAGCAAAGGCGTTCTTTAGAGACGATGATCACGAAAAGCACCCAGACCCTGGAATTTCCTCTGAGAAGCCTATATTTCACGTTGCCCCTAAAAACCTTGGAGAAACTTCTTTTGATGATTTGGAATCCGTTGGTTTATATCCTTTCCAAAGGGAAGTTGCACAGTAGTCGTTTGATAGGTAAATTCATAAAGAAAAAAAATTTTCTTTTTATTTTAAACCAAGAACATGCATTGGTACATTTTACATATAATGGTTACATTCATCACATTTATTTTGTACCTGTACATGATGCATCTTGGTTTCATAAAGAAAAATCTAAAGAATATAAGAGCCAGGTGTGGTGGTGCACGCCTGTGATCCCAGCACTTGAGAGGCTGAGGCAGGAGGATTGCTGCGTGTTTGAGGCCAGCCTGGCTACATAGTGAGGTCCTGTCTCAAAAAACCAAAAAACCCTTGGGAGAGAAGGACAGGAAAAGAGGGGACCGGTTACTTATGTTTAGCCAATTTATTTAGGAATTTATTCCGTACAGGCCTTAGTACAAGTTACTTGAAAGATTAATTCTTTCAGGTCACATTTGAGTCTGAAGGAAGAGGGTGGATTATTTAATAAATAATGTGGGGATTACTAAGTAACCCTTTGGAAGAAAATAAGTTTAATGATTACCTCACATGATAGATCAGAATAAATTCAGAGATTAAATATTTACGTTTGTAAAAAAAAAAAGCCATAAAAGTAGTAGACACAAACACAGGTGATTATTTATGTAAACTTGGTGGCCAGAAAGGTGTTTTTTGTTTTGTTTTTTTGAGGTTTTTTTTTTTATATATAAATATAACTCGAGAGTGAAAAGGAAAAGATTTGATAGGGTTCATGTCAGATGTTTGAAAGTCAAAATTCCCGGAAGCACAGTTAAATTTAGGCAAGCAACTGACCTCAGGTATTTGAAAATAGCAGGTCCATAAAGTCCTCTCAGCAGACAGTGAGCAAGCTGTGCAGCCTAAGTGGATGTGGGACACGCAAGGAAAGAGATGTAGGTAAGAGCCAGGGCTGGTGGCACAGGCCTGTAGTCCCAGCACGCGGGAGACTGAGGCAGGAGAATCACTGTGAGTTGCAGGCCAGCCTGGGCTATATAGTGAGACCCTGTCTCAAAAACAAACAAAAAAGGATGCGGGTAAGAAACATCAAAAATAGTAAATTGTTTTATTTAAAAATATTACGTAGACGTCCATTTGATTTTTCTTTCATGACTATAAACTACGATATTGGCAGCTTTTTTACTTTGGTTAAATAAAGCTTAAAAGCATCGTGTGGATTTTTGAGGGATGGAGTCCAGGAGTGGGGTAAATGGTTGAACCAGCAAGTAGCATTCTGTGTCACCCTAGTCTCTTTTGTTCTATTTCCTTCTTTTCTCTTCCTATTCCTGTTCTCATTCTGTTCTGTTCTATTTATTTTTTGGTGCTGGAGATTGAACCCAGGGCCCTGTTCATACCAAGCACCCACTTACCAATGAGCCACAGCCCAGTCTCTAGCATTTTATTCTTGGTGAATAGTTCCAAAGTTCCCACCGAAAAGTTTGGAACAGTTTTCACTTCCCTCAACCAGATACGGAGGCAGTTCTTTTCTTTTCTTTTCTTTCTCTTTTTACCTTCCTTCCTTTCTTCCTGGTGCCGAGGATGGCGCCAGACCTCTCAAATGCTGAGTTCACCACGGAGCTGCAGCACTGAGGTCCTCCTGACCACTCGCTCACACCCTGCAGCCTCCTACGTCACGTGCACACATAAACTCCCTTGCCAGACGTTTGTCCTGATGGTGCTGGCCTGGGAGGTGGCGCACGGCAGGCGACCCGGACTCCCTGTCTCCACAGTTCCTGCTCGTCTTCCACAAGGCCGCAGCTGGGCAGCTGCAGGAGGATGGTGGGCTGATGGCACTGGCGCAGCTCTCGGAGATCAACGTGGCCCTGGAGGGCGTCAGAGGTGCTAAAGACTTCTTCGAAGCCAAGGTGAGTGCCTCTTCCTTCCCCACAGGGCCACTGCTCCCCTGCACCCGTCTCGGGCAGCACCCGTGTAGGTGACTGCCATTCACTTGGGACAATCTGTGCATCGCGTCCAACTGCAGTGAAATGAGAGTGGCCTGGCGCCTTTGGAAAACAGAGCACAGGACAGAAAGGCAACCAGAGGGCGAGGCGCCGTCCTGGCTTCAGGCTTCGACAGGTTTGCCGGACAATGCTCCAGGGCTGCTCCCCATCCAGACATCACCCTTACTGAGCCAGGCGAGGTGGTGCATGCCTGTGATCCCAGCACTCAGGAGGCTGAGGCAGGAGAATCACAAGTTCAAGGCCAGCTTGGGCAATTTAGCAACTTGGCGAGTCCCCGTCTCAAAATAAAACATAAAAAAGACTGGGAATAGAGCTCATTGTGAAAGCCCCGGATTCAATCCCCACTACAAAAAAAACGAAAAACAAAAAACAAGATGTGGCTTTGTGTGTGTGTGGACAAATGTCCAAAACAAATTAAGCAAAAAAAACCCCAAAACCAAAAAACAACAACAAAAAATCAACAAAAAGCCAGGCATGGTGGGGCACACCTAGAATCCCAGCACTCTAGAGGTTGAGGCAGGAGGATCACAAGTTCTGGGCCAACCTAGATTAAACAGTGAGACCCTATCTCAAAAAAAAGAAAAATTAAGCAAAACAATATGTGTGACATCCTGTTTTGTTAAGCATTAAATACAACATAGATAATCATAGGAAAAAGTATTAGTAATAGTCATATGGGGGGCTTGTTTTATACTTCTGTAATGTTTTATACCGAGTATGCATTATTTTTACAAGCAATAGAAAAGATGAAAAGCATGACAATAAATTTTTCCAGCCTGCTCACCCAGACTTGGAGGCCGAGCAGGCGCGCACTCTGTAATTACAGCGCGCCGTGAATGGCCTGCTGTAAAAGTCCTCATGGATGACGGAGCAGGGCCTCACCGCCAGGAGAGTCTGGGAGAGGCCATCAGGGAGCCGACAGTGACAGATGTGGGTGACAGATGTTCCGAGATGAATGGGCCTCAGCTTGTAATCCTGCAAGGGAAGGTGTTCCCGGCGTGGGAACCAGCAGAGTCAGGGCCCCGAGGCTGGGAGGTGCCCCGTGCGGTGAGCACCTGCAAAGCCAGATGAAAGACGGTGGGAGGGAGTTGGCCGGCACGTCTGCCCTCCAGACGCGGCAGGTGACTGCGGGGTCGAGTGGCCCCTGGGCACACTGGATACACTCACACTGAGGACAGCTCCCAGGACAGCCTGCTGGTTGCTAGAGCCACCCGAAGACAGCTTTCCAGGCCCCAGCCACATCGACCTGGGTCTCCAGAGCCCCAGGACAGGTGGCACTGAGCCAGCTATGTGGTGGTCCCAGGCACCGTGGAGCCCCCGAGGTGTGGACCGGGGCCCGGACACGGCCACAGGTGGCACCCCCGGGGCAGAGTGGCCTGGGAGAGGCTTCCACAGATACCTGGAGAGAGGAGATCCAGTGAGCACGGGGACAGTGGGGACAAGACAAGGGAAGGAGGGAGCAGAGACCCCTGAAGGGGTTGGCTTGAGAGGACGTGGGGAAGTGGCTTTGGTGCCATCCGAGGTGACCCCAGCGTGGGCGTCATGCTGCTTGCCAGTTGCTTCCGAGAGCATCCTGTTGGACAGAACTCAGCCACACCTGGCTTCGGGGGAGGATACGGAAAAGTCTTTTTCTGGGAATCCCTGTCTGTGGCTGTAAGGATGGTGCCTGAGGGAGGGTGCTAGATGTTCAGGGACATGGAATAATTCTTCCACATGCCCCATTCCCGAACCCAGCCATGGGCGAGGCCTGGGATATTGTTGCCATGATTGAGCCCACCTGCGGGAGGGGTAGGCGTAGTCTCCACAGGCTGGAAAGGATGCTTCGTGGACATCCAATGACACTGACTGGAGAAACCATCTTTACAGGATATAGTTTGAACCCCAAAACAGAGTCTCACTGTGTAGTCCAGGCTGACCTTGAACTTGTGATCCTCCTGCCTCAGCCTCCCAAGTGCTAGGATTACAGGCGTGTGCCACCACACACACCTGGCTGCCAGTAGTAGATCATACTGATGACTGACTGTAGAAAAGGCACCGAGGCCTTTGGAGAAGAAGGACTAGTCAGAGGCCCAAAGAAACCCTGGAGCAAATGCTGTTTTAAAAGACAAGAACGATTTTTTTGGTTTTGTTTATTCTCAGGGATCAAATCCAGGGTCTTTGCACTCAGCTATATCTCCAGTGCCAACCCCCCACCTTATATATATGCATCAGTTTATTATAAACTTTATAAACAATTATGCAGCACATAATTTACAAATGATAATATACACTGCCTTTATCATGTGTGCTTTTATGTTTTATTTATTTTTTTGTTTCTTGAGACAGGGTCTCACTGTGTAGTCCAGGCTGGCCTTGAACTTATGCAATCTCCTGCCTCAGCCTCCTGAGTACTGGAATTCCAGGCGGGCACCAGGCCGCTTTTATTGTTGATTCCGCAGAGCCTGTTGCTTCTCAGAGAATGTGCTGGTGGGATTCTGCTGGAGTCTTGTATTTCAGCCAGCCTGTGATTGCAATGGATAAAAGTATGTGGTTAATGAGTTAAAAAAAGTGATTAAATTAGTTTGTAAGAAAAAAAGAAAGGATATATACTGGAATTTGTATATTCTTCAGTGATCTGAACAACTCCTGGGTAAGAATTTTCAAATATTGGAAGAATTTTCTCTTGGGTTTTTGTTTTTTTTTTTTTTTGAGTGATTCATGAGGTAAGCACACACTTCGGAGTTTCATCTGCATTTTTCACATTTTTCCATCACTCTGAGACATGGTTGTCTGGACTGTCCACACAGCCATACACCACACCTGCGTGTACAGCGCTGGTGTGTTCGTGTAGATACTTGCGGCAGGGATGCTGTCGCCTGTATTAAAATGATGAACGTACCCCGCGCATTGTTGAGAAATGTCACCAAATGGATGCGGGAAGAAAATCAGCTGTAGACTAGAGAACTTTTACATGCATTTATCTGATAGGCCTTATTGAGACAGGTTCTTAAATGTAAAGAAAACCAAACGGCAGCTGGGCATGGTGACTATAATTGCAGCACCCCAGGAGCCTGAGGCAGGAGGATCTCAAGTTTGAGCCTAGCTCGGTCAACTTGGCCACTTAGTGAGAACCTGTCTTAACAAAAAAAAAGCTTTTAAATAATTACTTATTTTTGAGGCAGGGTCTCCTCAAGTGGCCAAGTTGCCCAGGCTGTGCTCCAACCTGTGATTTTCCTGCTTCAGCCTCCCAGAGTCCTAGGATTTCAGGCATGCACCACTATACTGGCCTACAAAAATTATACCTGGCCTCAAAAAATTATTAGAAGGGCGGGAGTGTAGCCCGCTGCAAAGGCGCCCTTCTGCCGGCGCCGCCAGACACGCCGAAAGCAGGGGCGCGCCCCCTGCAGGTGGAGGCGCGTCTCGGCAGCAGCCCTGCGCCCCTGTCCCCGCAGGCCCGCGCCTCGTCGGCCGCCGGCAGGTTCGAAGCCGAGCTGACGGCCGAGCGCGCCGCGCGCCTGCGCGAGGAGGAAGACCGGAAGCTGCGCCGGGCCGCCTTCCGCCAGCGCCGGGCCGCCTTCAGCACCTAGCGGCCGCGGGGCCGTCTCGGCTGCTTCGGTGCCGGGGCGCGGGGACACCGCCCGCCGCGCCGCCCGGGTCTCCTCTCCGCCTTCTTCCTCCCGACGTCCGAGCTGCTCAGCGGCGGCAGTGAGACAGCCGCGGCCGGGGCGCCGAGCTGAAGGTTCCCGCGGCGCGCCCGGCCTCTCCCGGTGCCCGGAGCGGCAGCCGCGCTCGTCCTGCGGCCGGTGGCCCACCGGGGCCCTCGGGGTCGGGGAGGGACGGGGCGGGCTGTGGACGGGGGGTCGGAGATCCCCGGGCTTTATTGTATTTTTAAAATTTCCTAATGTATTTATTGCTTCTCTTTGCTAACTCCTGTCTTTGCTAACTGCCGTCTTTGCAATAAAGAAGCCATCTTCCTTTCTCCCTCACAGGCGTCTCTTTTTAAATTAACCGAGGAAGTGGACTTGGGCATGGCGCCCGTGCGCCCGGAGTCTCCTTCGTCGGGGGCGAGGGGCAGGATTTCTATGGGGCGAGTGCAGCCTGGACCTGTGTTGACCCCGCGTGTCTCAGGCGCGTTCCAGGGGCTCAGCTCTGCGCCTTCCAGAGGACTACGGCTGTCGGCTGCCCGCCAGGCAGCATGCGGTCAGCTCCTGGGCAAGTCTGTAGCTTAATTTTTTTTTCTTCCATGCTGCTTGGAACTCAGGAGAGCCAGCGCCTCCCTGTGCGTGTGACTCCGCACGAAGACCCGGGTCCTGCGGGGGGCGCCGGTCCTGATCTCGCCAGGGACCACTCTGACTCTGTGCAGACTACGGACCTGCCTCTCCCAGGCATCGTGCTTCTAGCTAGAGTCACCTTCCAGTCTCTTCAGAGAGGTGGAGAAAAAGGAATGGAGAGGTTCATGAAATAAGAACCAGCAATCATGCCTCTTCAGATTTACCCACAGGGGCCGGTATGGTGGTGCACCCCTGTGATCTCAACATTTGGGAGGCTGAGGCAGGAACATCTCTGGAGTCCAAGGCCAGCCTGGGCTACACAGTGAGTTCAAGGCCAGCGTGTACAACATAGCAAGCCCCTGTCTCAAAAAACCAAAACTAAGTAAAATAGAAAACAAAAAGTAGAGGGTGCAGCTCAGTGGCAGAGCATTGCCTCAAGTGTGCAAGGCCTTGGGCTCCACCTCCAGTGTGCAGCTACTTGAAACATTCCTCTCTGGACAAGCCCGTGTAAGAGCTAAAACACTTGATTGCAAATGATAGGACAAAAAAAGGACCCAAACAGGACTAGGTAACCACCAAGACCAGGATGGGGTCTCTGCTCCCTCTTGATTGCATCTTGGTCATAACATCCGGCAGGAGTTGCAGCCCATGTGACGCTCTCCTCTGCTCCCCACGCTCCATCTCTGGGCCAAGGCCACAGCTCAGCCCTTCATTGGTCCTTTCCTGGGTCTCTGCAGTGGCTGCCTGGATTTCACCTTGATTGTCCACCTTGAAGCTGGAATAATCTTTTGCTTGTTTGTTTTGTTTTTTGAGACAGAGCTGGTTTTGAACTGGAGGCCATCTTCCTGCCTCAGCCTCCCAAGTGCTGGGATAGTAGGTGTGTGCCACCTCATCCAGCTTAGTATTAGCATGTACTATCTCACGCAGTGTCTGAGGGCGCGGTGTGCAGAAGCCATTTCCCTGGGCGGTTCTGGCTGTGGGGCTCACAGTTAAAATGCTGGTGGGAGCTGCCATGATCTGAGGGCTAGATTGGGCCTGGAGGACCCACGTCCCAGGTGACAAACTCATGTGATTTGTAAGTTGGGGGTGGCCACGCAGACCCCTCCGGGGGGCTGCTTTGGTGTCTCCACAACATGGCCACTGCCTTCCCCCAGGGCATGAGTGCTGCAACAGAGAAAGAGGGATGTGTAAGCGTGATGGCCTTTAAGATGCAGTTGGAGAAATCACAGTCAGCCCTGGAGGCGAGAGTCACTGGAGCCATCTTGGATGTGATCACCAGGGAGTCTGTCACTGTTTGTCACCACAAGCCACAAGTCGACACCAGGCTGGTTTAGACGGGAGAGGAATTGACTGAGAAGATATTGAAGAGCTAGCGGGGCTGGGGGCCAAGCAGGAACCAGCAGCTGGGACAGCAGTCAAAAACACACCTGGGGACCAGCCAGGGACGGTGCCACTGCCCCGACGGCTGGGGCTTTGTGGTGTCCGCTTCTCCATCATTTACTCCAGGCTGGGCCCAGTCACATGCCATGGGTGGGGGTGATGTCTAGCTTTTTTTTGAGACAGGGTCTGGCTATGTATCCCAGGCTGGCCTCGAACTTGCAGGGATCCTCCTGCCTCAGCCTCCTGAGTGCTGGGATCACAGGTGTGCGCCACCACATCTGGCTGTTTGTTTGCTTTATATGGGAGACATAAAAGTATGTCTGCCTGAGAAGACTAAGCTTCCCGAGGTCAGCAACCAGGAGGATTTTGGGGCAACCACTATGCTGAGAAAGGAGGAGCCCACCGTGCTTGTTTATTCAGGCAACATTGTGAAAAACCATGCAAGAAAAAAAGGGAGAGGAGTGTCCTGGAGGTCTGCTGGGGAGGATTTAAATAGTTTCCTTTATATGTTTTCGAGTTTTCAACGTTTTAAAATAAGTTCTGGTCTTTAAAACAAGTTTTACTCCGGCTGGGCCCAGTCATATGTCATAGGTGGGAGTGATGTCTGGCCTTTTTTTTTGAGACAGTGTCTCACTATGTAACGCAGGCTGGCCTTGATCCCATGGTGATTCTCCTGCCTCAGCCTCCCAAGGACTGGGATTTACCACCACTCTTGGCTTTACCATCACTAATCTTCATGATAGTAAATTAAAAAAAAAAGAGAGAGAAGGCAATCTATGATCGCAAAGAAAATGAGAAGAACATTGAGGGACACATGGGGTCCTCTGGGACAGCACGAAACACTCAATACCCAAAGGACGAGGGAGAAGATGGACAATGCAACAGGGGGCACTAGGTGAGAAGAGACCTTTATTTGATGTTAAGCTTTGCAGGCTGGTCTTGAACTTGAGATCCTCCTGCCTCAGCTTCCCTAGTGCTGTGATTACAGGTGTCCAAGCTTTTTTTTTTAAATAATTTACATCCAGAGGTTGGGAATAAGAGTTAAGAATACACAAGCACTTTTACAATAAAACCCATTTTTCAAACATGAAAGTGGATTTATGTCCAGTTACCATCTACATGCCCTCTCTTGGTGTTTGGCAGGCTTTCTGGTTTGCGATCTTTGGCCACGCTCTGCCCCGAGTTTTCCATTTGGTCTCTAGTCTTGAGTCCAGCCTTCCTCTGTGCCAGTCCACTTTCCATGCTTGTAACAAGATACCTGTGACTGACTGTGTTAGAAACAAAACAGGTTACAAAACCCACAGTATTAGAGGCTGAAAGTCCAAAGAGCACAGCACCATTTCTGGCAAGGGTCCCTGGGCTGTGTCACATCTTGGTGATGGCATCGTGTTGGAAGCCTGTGTGAGAAGAAGTGGGGTGGGGTCTTTTATAGCAAATTACTCTAGCCAGGCATGGTGGTGCGTGTTTGTAATCCCAGCACACTGGAGGCTGAGGCAGGAGGATTGCTGCAAGTTCAAAGTCAGCCTATGCTACATATTGCATTCAAATGTAGCCTGAACTGCATAGCAAGACGTTTAATTTTGAGACACTGTTTCGCTAAGTTGCTAAATTGGTCAAGCTGGGCTCAAACTTGTCACCCTCCTGCCTCAGCCTCCCAGAGTGCAGGGATTACAGGTGTACACCACCATGGCCAGCTAACCTCCATCTTTTAAAGAGACCACCACCTCTTAACATCACTATGCTGGGGACCAAATTTTCAATGGATAAACCCTTGGGGGATGAGTCGAGCAGCCGCTGCCTCCACACTTGCTGTTCTGTCTTCCTTGCCACCCACCTCCAGACTTCACCCTCTGTTCTCCCTGCTTGGTGGATGTCGCTGGGCACAAGCCCAGGGCCACCTTGTCAGCTCCAGACCCCTCGATGCTTCTGCAGACTTGGCACTGCAGCTGAGTGCTTCCTCCAGCTGTGAGATTGGCTCCTGCCTCTAGCCAGTTCTACCTGGAAATGCTTTCTGTTTTGTTGTGGGGACTAAACCCAGGGGCTTGCACATGTACCCTGCCACTGACCTACATCCTTAGTCCTTTTTGTTTTATTTTATTTTGAGATGGGGGTCTTGCTACGTGGCCCAGGCTGGCCTTGAACTTGCAATCCTCCTGCCTCAGCCTCCTGAGTAACAGAGCTAACAGGAATTGCAGATGCGCACCTGTATGCCCAGCTGGAATTTGTCCACTAGCAACGCCCTTTCCTCCCAAGAGCCTGACTGAGCTCCTTCCATCTCTTCTCTGCACTTGTTGGTTAGGGATGAGTCCCTAGGACAGTCGTGGCAAATCATTTAGAGCTTTCAATGATACAAAGAGAGATGCATGGCTGTGGCACGCATGCCACAGGTTCAACATTGCTGCTGTGGGGTTTCAAACATCTCTCTATGGGTGACTCTCAGGTCTCTACCTTGCACCCTGTCTTCCTTTTTTCGTCACTGGGACAACCCAACACCCCAGATTGACAGGAGGAGAGGTTTATTTTGATTCATGACTTCAGGAGGTTCAGTCCATAGTTAGCCAGGCCAACCCAGAAAAGGAAGAGGGAGAACACGGCAGAGAGGAAGTAGAGTGTGAGGGGAGGAGTCAGGAGAAAGAGCAGCTCTTCCGGGCCACGCCCCCAGTGACCAGAGCAAGCCTCCTAACAGGAAGTCAGCTGTGAGCCCCCATGGTTCAATAACCTTCCCAAAGCCCTGTGTATGAGAGCATGAAGGCCTTGAGGGCACCCTCCATCTACACCATCACACACCCCTCTGATCTCCATCGCCGCAGTCTCTTCATCCTCCGGGATGATTGCTTTCATTTGATTGGGTGCTGTAATGAAGTGCTGTAAAAGTTTATTGTCTCAGTTCTGGAGCTTGGAACTCCTCAGCACTATGTGGGCAGGGCTGGCTCTTCCTGAGAGTGTGAGGGAGAACCCGTTCTCTGCCCCCAGCTTCCTTTGTCTTCACATGACGTTTTCCGACTTTCAAAAACACATCGGCCATATTGGCTTAGGGACCCAAGTTGATCTCATTTTTCTTGATTACTCCTTGGAAGACCTATCTTCAAATCGGGTCACATGCTAAATACTTGGGGTTAGGATACCGCTGTGTCTTTTTGTGAGACACAGTTCAGTCCATAACAATGATCTTCTCTCCTGTCACCACTGTTGTGAGCAAACTGCCCCAAAATTGAGTGGCTTATTTTTATTATGCTCATGGATGAGGAATTTAGATGAAGCACAGGGACAGGGAGAATATTTGTCTTGGCTTCAGGACACCTTGGGCCGGATGGGGCTGACATCACCTGGTGGAATTTTCCCTTGGGGGCATCTGGTTGTTCATGCTGGGACTCCAGTTGTGGCTGTTGGCTGTTGGTGGCATGGCAGCTACCTTCGGGCCTCTCCTTGTGATGGGGCTCCAGACAGCCTCAGGACGCTTGGACTGACCGAGAGGCAGCTATTTTTTTTTTTTTTTTTTGGTGCTGGGGATTGAACTCGGGGCCTTAGGCTTGCAAGGCAGGCACTCTAACCACTGAGCTAAATCCCCAGCCCTGAGAGGCAGCTTTGTTTCAATAGAGACTGTTTCATGGCACAAGGTGGACGCCATGTTACCTCTTATTGCACCCTGGGAGCCAGCAGTTTACTTCTGCCCCCTTCTACTAGTGATGAGGGCCCTAGAGGAAGGGAATTCGACTCTAGAGAGTGTAGGGAAGGTTCTGGAAAAGCATGCTGAGTAGAAGATATTGTCATCTTTAGAAAATAAATCTGCCACAAGTGGTAAGCCTGAGATATTTACAAACTAAACTCATTCCAGATTAAACTCTTTGCCCCCACTCCCAGTCCCAAATGATCTATTATTCTCCACCTCTCTGTGTCTCTCAATGATACAATGAAGCTGAAACTGGGTTATTATCACTGTCCAGAGCACAGACTGGTCTACTGTTACTTAAAAACCACTATTTGGTGAAGCATTGGAGAGACAGAGTGACTAAAAGAAGAAAACTAAAAGAAGAAAAGGAATCGCCCTTCGAGAATTTATTTGAATTCTGTAGGTATTTGTTGAGCATTTACAATGTGCCAGTACAAAGCTAGCAGCTAAGAGTACACAACTGAGTAATGCAGTGAGTACAGTGGTTAAATGGCATGATGGGATTTTTTTCAGCTTCGATCATCATCGTCATCACCATCCCTTACATTTGGTTCCTGCTGTCTGGAAGTTTATGGTTTGGGACTAAAATAATATCCGAGGCACTCTGGAAAAACAGTTTGGTGGTTTCTGATAAACAAACACTGCAGAAACACAAATCCTATTCCTAGAAGTTTCTCCAATGAAATAAAAACCTGTGTTTGCAGCTGGTTGTGGTGGTGCACACTCGTAATCTCAGGAACTCAGGAGGCTGAACTGAGAGGATCACAAGTTCAAGGCCAACCTGGGCAACTTTTTTTTTTTTTTTTTGGTGCTGGGGATCAAACTCAGGGCCTTGTGCTTGCAAGGCAAGCACTCTAACCACTGAGCTAAATCTGGGCAACTTACTGAGACTGCATCGCAAAATAAAAATTAAAAAAGGACTGGCGATGTAGCTGTGGAGTGTTTGCCTAGCATGTGTGAGACCCAGGACTGCAAGCGGGACAAAAACAACAACAACAACAAAAAGAAAACCTTTGTTCACACAAATGCCTGTGTGTGAAGCTAGAAAGAAACTAAATGTCCCTCACTTGAGGAATGCGTAAATGAATACTACCAGGTGCACATGTGTGCTTGCACACACATGCACACAAAATAAAATACTACTAAGCAATAAAAAAGTACAGAACGTGCAACAATACAGATGTACCATGCATTGTGCTAGGTGCAAGAAGTGAGTCTCAACAGGTCACATCCTATATTGTTCTATTTGTGTGGTATTATAAGTTAAAACTAGGACAGAAACCTGACAGAGGTTGCAAGAGCTGGGGGAGGGGGAGTAAGGGCTGATTTCCAAGGGTCACTGGGGGTTCTGTGGGTGATTTTGAACCTTGATTTTTGGTGGTACTTACCTGTAGACGTTTGTCAAAAGTTGCAGAACCATACTCTAAGACTGCTAAATTTTACTATGAGTAAATGATGCCTTAATTAAAAAAAATCTGCACAGACAATGTACAGGTGGTATCACATTAGTGAGGCGTCATGGCAGGCAGAGTAGGGACATGGGCTCTGCAATCAGAACCAGGTTGGAAGTCCTGGCTAAGATTCAGAGAAGGTTAGCCTGGGCGGCTTCACTAACGCTCTGTAGATTACATAACGCTCACATGGATTACAAGAGAGGAGGCAAGTACAGCACTTAATGAGATGGCTGGCACATAACAAGTATTTCTTTCCTTAAAAATTATAGTACAGGGGCTGGGGATTTATCTCAGTGGTTACAGTGCTTGCCTGGCAAGCACAAGGTCCCGAGTTCGATCCCCGGCACCAAAAAAAAAAAAAAAATTATAGTACAAGGGATTAACTTTGGTTTTATGGAAGGGATTAAAGAAACCGATCTGGCAGGCAGTAACATTCGGTTTAGGCTTTTAAAATGAACACGAGCCTGCAGGTGATACAGATTCTACTGCCACTTTGAGGGAGAAGGGCATAAAGGTCAAGGGAGGAAGGTATTTCGGAAAGCAGGAAGTGGTGAATCATGCTAAAGACAGGGAAGCACTAAAGCAAGATGAGGATCGAAAGTCTCTAGTTACCAACCACAGGCTGCAGCATCCCCAGAACGAGCCATAGGCAGATAGGTAAGGACGGAAGCCACTCTGGAGCGCCTCGTGAGCGCAAGCCAGTCGCAGACAACCCTGGTGCAGTTTGGCTTTGAAAGGGAACAGAGAGGCGGGAGAGTTGGAGGGGGAATTGGAGTTTTTGACATTTGATTTTTTTTTTTTAATCGATGGGGAGGATCTTGTAGAAAGAGACATTGATGGGCTGGAAAGTACAAGATAACCTGGAAATGGGTAGTTACTAGATCTAGCAAATAAAAATACTAGACGCCATGTTAAATAGGACTTTCAGAAAAACAACGAACGATTTTTTAGTGTAAGTAGGTCCCAAACATTGCTGGGCGCCCTTTAGCTCTCTGGAGGATTTTATACAAAGGGTTGTAGGCTCGGAGGTCGTAGGCGCGATTTAGAGCTATAAAGCCCTCTCAGCTGTCACATTCCAGCACTCCAGAATGAATTCCCAGTTGAATCAGATGGGAAAGTACTTTGAATTTCAGGCTTTGTAGCTTCCCCCTTAGCTTTATGGTGACACACTGGCCCGAAAAGTTGGTTGGAAAGCTGTGGAAACGTTCTAGTTTGGAATATCAGCTCTTAAGTGTCTTGGAGATTTTTGAATTGCAAACAGGCCATGGATTGGGTGCTTAGGAGAGTGAGTCACAGCGTCCCTGATCCGGGTCCAACTCTGGACACCAACTCAAGCCAAGGACAGGCCAAGAGACCCGACAAGCGCCTGCGCGCTGCACTGCCCCGCCCCCCGGCAGGCTTCCATCCGGGTCTCGGACAGGGGCGTGTCTGTGTAGAGGGGCTGGAGGCAGCGGAAAAGAAGGATGTCGTGGGAGCGGGGGGGAGGGAGCGAGGCGTGGCGGGGGCGTGGCCGGGGCGTGGCGGAGCGCGCGCTGTCACGTGACGTGCGTGGCGACGTGTCGGCCATCTTGTGTTGTTGAGGCTGAGGATTGATTTGGGTTCTGAGAGGCTCCCTGTCCCGGACCGCAGGTAACCAGCGACTCCGTCTCGCTCCCCTGCCCGGCTCCGCTCCGTGCCCCGGCCCTGCCCCTGCACGCTAGGCAGCCCGGGCCTCCCACCTGCGCTCGGGTCCCCGCTACGGCCCGCCCGGCCGCATGGGCTCCGATAGGCCGCCGTGGCAGCGGCCGCGGCCGGCGGGGGGCGTCAGGCGAGCGACAGGTCAGGTGCGGGGCCGGAGCGATCCTCCTCCCGGCGCGGGCACGGCGGGCCGGGCGCGTCTCTGCCGCCAGGAGCCCCCTCCGCCGCGGCCCGTGACGGCGCTGGGGAACCGAGGAAGGGAGGAGGGCGGTGGGGCGCGCGGTGTCAGGCCGAGGGCTCGCCTTCCGCTCGGGGCCGGCCGCCCGGCCGGCCTCGAGGTGCCCGGGAACAGCTGCTGCGCCCGGACAGCTGCTCCCGCCGGCCCCCTGCCCACACCTGCCCCGGAGAGGTGCGCCCTGCCTTCCCTTGGAGCATCCGGACGGGGGAGGCTGCGTCCAGGGCCAGCGCACGGGGTCTGGCCCAGGCCCGAGGCTAGGTGGAGCCATGATCGGAGCCCCGGGGCCGACTGAGGCTGGGAAAGTGGAGACGGTGGCAGTTCTGGGGAGCCGAACGTGCACATGAGGCTGAGATAGGCATTAGTCTTCAGTGTAAGCAGTTTCCCACTAAGCACTCTGAACACTTCAATTTTGTGGCTGAAATACAAATCAAGAGCAAGGCAGAAGGGGATGAAAGCAGTGAGGTTGCTTTGCATTTATCCAGTACTCCCCCTCCCACCTACCTACCCCAGTTTTCTTGAGAGTCAAAGCACTTAAACACATCTAGTCTCTATGTAAGAAAGGTAAGTACTCCAGTATAACTCGCAAGAAAGCAGGAGACTGGAATCCCAAACAACAGCTTCTTGGCCAGTGCTGTATACCTTGTTTAGGTAGTTCTGGTTCCTAATGTTGGATTCAAGGAAGATTTGTGTTTGCTTATGTAGTATTCTTTTTAGAATTTAATGACTTCCTACATTAGAAACAAAATTTTTTTGTCATCCTTTTTGTACATTAACTTTCATTTTTCTAATATTTGCAGCTCTGGCCTTAGAGTTTGTCCATTTTGGTTAGAACATGACTCTCATTCACTGATGTTTTTATATGTTTTACTAATTAGTGCAGCAGCTTTTGGATTGCTTAAACTGGAATATGTACATTTCTGTTACATCAAATTTGGACATCAAGAGAGGACTTTAGAAAAAAATTTGAAAGTGGTTTGTATCTGGAAAAAATTCACATGATACTTCGATATTTAACACAGGAATACATTGGTGAAGGTAGTGATTCACTAGAAAGGAAAAGACTTTCACACCCTTTTAATACTTACAGAGTCTGGGTAGGCAGAAGAGACTTTCATTCATCTATTTGACAAATTTCGAATAGTTACTACACTGTTGGGTGCTATAAGCAGAACAGATGAAATTCCTCTTTGGAGCTCATTTCTAGATGGATAAGTAAATATGTAAAATATACAGATGTTCCTCAACTCAATGATGGGGCTTCGTCTCCATGCACAGATTGTAAGCCTGAAAAATGTATTTAATATGGCTATCCTACTGCACATCACAATTTAGTGACACAGTCCATAGTAGAGTGTCTGTTCTCCCTCATGGTTGTGTAGTTGGAAGCTGTTCTAGCGTTGCCAGGGAGTACTACATATTGATAGTCCAGAACACATATTGGTCTTACACCACAGTAAAAAAAATCCCAAGTTGAACCATTTCCAGTCAGGGAACATTTGTAAGGTAACTGATGTGGGGAAAATGAAGTGGAGATACAAGATGATAAGGAGTTGAGGGGGTTAATTTTGAGTTCCCTGAGAAGGCTTTATGGGTAAGCTAATGGTTGAGGAGAGACCTGACAGGTAAAGGAGAAAGAGTGGTCCAGACTAGGGAACAAAGGCAAAGACCCTGAGACAAAAAACTGAGATGGAACCAGACGTGGTGAAACATGGCTGTAATCCCAATTATTGCTCCTATTCGGAAGGCTGAGGCAGAAGAATAACAAGTTCAGAGCCATCTTTAGCAAGACCCTCGTTCAAAATACGATTTTAAGGAGTTGTGGCTCAGTGAACAGCTCAGTGATAGAGTCCTTGCCTAGCGTGCACAAGGTCCTGGATCCGTTCCCTAGAGTGCAAAAAGAACAAAAATGAAAACAAAACTGAAATAGGAGCCATCAAGCCCTGTGAAAAGAGCACCCAGGATAGCCTAGGTAGAGACAGGAGTGTGAAGAAAGCTAGTAGGGGGGTTGGGGATTTAGCTCAGTGGCAGAGTGCTTGCTTAGTACTCATAAGGCCCTGAGTTTGATTCCCCCAGCATCCCTCTGCCCCCCCAAAAAAGCTAGTAGGAAGAGTACCAGCCTTTAGGGCAGTATCCTCATCCCATTTGGGAAAATTCAGAATGCTTGTATATTTCAGGATATTGTAATGAATTATCTTTCTCAAAAGTATGTTTTAAATAGGATTGACCAAACATGGTGGTGCATGCCTGTAATCCCAGCCCTTGGGAGACTGAGGCAGGAAGGCAGGAGGATTGCTGTGAGTTTGACGCCAGTCCAGAAGTAGTTTTCAAAAAGGAATAGCTAAGAAGAGGATCTTTGGAAATTTTAAAATAATCTGAAAATACAGGGAAAGGAAGAATTTCTTTTGAAATTTAGATAAACACTTAAGGACTAGACATACAATCAGTGCATTAACTCAGGTTATGTCCTTAACTGGTTAGTAAATTTTACACACACACACACACACACACACACACACACACACATTTTGTTTGTTTGTTTGTTTGTTTGTTTAAACTCACTATGTAGCCCAGGCTGGTCTCAAACTCTGGATGATCCTCCTGCCTCAGCCTCCCGAGTGCTAGGATTACAGCCGTGTGCAGCCACTGTGCGGCTAAGAATTTCTTTAAATTCTATATAGTTCAGCTCAGTTGTGTATGCCTAAGAGGCTCTTCTGTTAATTTGTTGTCATTTATAGCATTGTACATGTGTAGAACTTTTTCTGCCGAGTTTTTATTCCTCTACTTTTACCTTTCAGATTACTTCTCAAATTAATCTGATGTTTAATAGACCAGGAAACATTTAAAAAAAATTTCCTTCTAGTGTATTTCATCCTCTGCCTCCTCTTCCTTATCATCATTTTGTGGTATTGGGGATTGAACCCGGGACCTTTACACTGAGCTACGTCCCCATCCCCTTTTTTATTTTGAGACAGGGTCTTACTAAATTGGCCCGGGCTGGGCTTCAATTTGTGATCCTCCTTCCTAAGCCTCCCAGAGTGTTGGGATTATAAGCATGTGCCACTGTGCCTGCTTATATCCATTTTTTTTTTTTTTTTCTTTGAACCAGTTTTACTCTATGTAGTTCAGGCTGGCCTTGAAGTCATGGCGATCCTCCTGATTCAGTCTCTCAAGTGCTGGGATTACAGGAGTGTACTACCACACCTGGCTACAGTTTATGTCCATATTCTTAAACTGACCATTCATGTCCTCTTTCATGTCAACTCACCTGAGAATTTTAATATTTTTTGAAGTGTTTTTGCTGATGAATTGTCTGTATAAAAAATAATTTGTGGTAGTCTTGCCTCAGAAGCATGCAGAGGTAGGAATTAGAAGGTCAGGGTGTGAATGAGGCTGCTTGGCTGGAGGCGACATGATGATGCTAGTGATGAGATAGGGTTTTAATTAATTACATTTCTCGTGTTCCTTTGTTGAGTTTTTGAAACAACTTTTCTAAATCACAGTATTTTTGACATCACACCAGTTCATTTGTTCTCATGACTCTGCATTTTAATACTCCCTATGTTTATTTTCTTTCTGTTGACCTTCATACTGGAAGATGACACTATTGATAGAGATTACTGTCTGGGAGAATATTTTTGGGTGTAAAGATTACTATTGTTCCTTGAGCTTCTAAAGGACCTTTGATTTGTGCCATTTTCAAAAACTGACTTGTTTGCAGTTCTTCATTGGCCCCTGCTGATTAATTTTCCATACTTTCTTTTTGTTCTATAGCGGGACCTGTCTCTTTAGGTTGAATCTACAGCCTATGTTGGTGTTAATGCAGGTATTTTAGAGGCAAGTTAAATGTTCATTTTCCTTCAACCATTTTGAATAGCCCTTAACATTCTTTGGTCATTGTTGTAAAAATTTGAAGAACCCACTTTATTTTTCCCTCTGCTTGACCTTCACTAGTATTTTATGGTAATAAAGACCTAGAGTTTCCATTCATTTTCAGTGCCAAGAGGAGTTATAGCTCTTTAAAAATATTAGGAAAATTTAATTTCATGATTAAGCTTACCTTATCCTGATATTTTTGTTGTACTGCCGGGGATGGAACCCTAATTATGTAAGAATATAAAGGGTACTGTTGTCTTTTTGGGTTTTTTGAGACAAAGTCTTGTTCTGTAATTCAGACTGGCCTTGAACTCACAGTGATCCTCCTCCCTCAGCCTCCTCAGTGCTGAGATTATAGGCATGTGCCACCATGCCAGGCCAAAAGATACCGTTGTTCAATTGTCCACAGTTTTGTGTGATTTTTGGCACAGGAGGGGAGAGATTTCGAAAAGCAGAACATTTCCTTAAGTGAACAAACTCCTATTTCTTTTTCCTGTATGGGGATTGAACCAGGATCTTCATGTTGAGCTACATCCCCAAGCCCTTTTTATTTTATTTATTTTTTTTATTTTGAGACAGGGTCTCACTAAATCACTAAGTTGCCCAGGCTAGGCAGGAGCTTGATTCTCTTGCCCAGTGGTGGCGAACCTGCGCAATGCGTGCTGGCAGCAGGTGGGCTGCTTGTATCGTTGAACGCTGTAACAGGTTTGCCATCACTGCTCCTGCTTCTGCCTCCCGTGTTGCTGGGATTATAGGTGTGTGCCACAACACCCAGTTTGATTTTGATTTGATAAAAATATTTTCAAAGTATTGCATATTTTCCTACTTAATTAAGAAACACAATTTTGTGCTTTCTTGTCAACTACAGGGCTTCCTGAATTGAACTTAATCATGCTTACAATGGGAGATATACCCTGGTGCTTGTTCTCTTGAGTTAGACCACATAGAGTTTATAAGCTCACTCCCCTTTTCCTTTTGCCCTTAAAAAAAGTGGAGTGCAAGAGCTATGTTGGATGAACTTTTGGACATTGAAACATAGCTACTTTCTTTCCTTTTCCTTATGTTTGTTTTGTTTTTTGAAACAGATTCTTACCATGTTGTTCGGGCTCATTTCAAACTAGCTAGTGTAGCCCAGGAGTGCTGGAATTATAGGTGTGTGCCACCATGCCTGGCAGTATGACTTTCTTTTGCAAAATTAAATCAGAAGTGGAAGTGGCTGCCTCAAGTTGATTTCTTGGTGTTAATAAAATTGTCAGCTTTAAATTTTTCTTTTTTGTTTGTTTGTTTTTGGTGCTGGGGATCGAACTTGGCCTTGTGCTTACAAGGCAAGCACTCTAACCAGTGAGCTAAATCCCCAGCCCTTGTCCGCTTTAATTTTTGATTATTGTTTTTTATTCTTTTTTTTTTTTTTTGGTGGTGCCGGGGATCGAACTCAGGGCCTTGTACTTGCAAGGCAAGCACTCTAATCACTGAGCTAAATCCCCAGCCCGATTATTGTTTTTTGACAGCATTTAAAGATCATTTAATTTTAGCTAAGAAACTAGTTGAAGCCCTGGTACTTAGTCCGTTCCTTGTTGCTTGAAAATCACCATCTTGTGGCCTTTTAGGGTTGTGTTAACACAGCATTAAAAGAGGTTATTTTGCAGCCGAACGCACACCTAGAGCTTTGCACCATGAACATTTTGGCAGCGGTGAGGTTTCCGGTGGCTTGGTGATTATTTGCATAGGATGCATATTGCTGTGATGCTGCTGTCATTTTTCTGTTAGATGAACTTTAAAGGATAATACCAAAGCCCTCCTTTTTTTTAAACTCCCCAGCATTCAGGGTTGAACCCAGGGCCTTGGACATGCTAGGCAAGCACCTTACCATTGAACTACATCAGCCCTTTTTAATGTTTGAGACGAGGTCTTTCTAAATTGCCAAGGCTGGCTTCACTTGTACACCTGCTTCAGCCTCCACAGTAGCTGAGATTACAGCTGTGTGCCATGTTGCCCAGCTATAATGTGGTTTTGTTTATTTGCTTTTTGAGACAGAGACTTGCTGTAGTTCAGGCCACCCTTGAACTCACTGTGTAGCCCAGGCTGGCCTTGAACTTAGAGTGATCTTCCTGCTTCAGCCTCAAGTGCTGGGATCACAGGCATGTGTCATCAGATCTGGTATAATGTGGTTTTGGATGAAAACTTTTTTCCCAGAAGCCCTGTGGAACTGTTCATTTGTCATAATCATTTAGGACTTTTGTTAAAAATATGTATTTTTCAGTCTTACTGTAGCACTATGGAGATACTCTAATATGAGGGAATCTAGTTTATAAACATACCAGCCAGGCAGGATGGTGCATACTGTACTTTCAATCTCAGCACTCTGGAAGGCTGAGGCAGGAGGATTGATAATTGGGAGCCAAGCCAGGGCAATTTAGCGATTTCGCGAGAGACCGTCTCAAAATAAAAAAAGGGACTGGGAATTACTTCTGTGAAGATCCTAAGTTTCAGACTCTAGTACTGTCAAAAAAAACCCCCAAGGCAGCACATAGGTGAGTCAATATTTTAACTAGGTTGGAAAGCCATTTCCTATAAAATATATTCCTGAAGAAAAATTGTTTTTAGACGTTTTTAAGAGATTGCCGGGTGATTTACATTAATATTTTCGTTATTTACAGTGTTAAAAGGACTTAAACAGCGTCTGCTGAAACCTCCTGCTGTGAACCAGCAGAACTTTTGAACAGGTAAGTTGGAAAGGAAACACAAAATTGGGCTCTTATGCTAATAGGTGATTTTTTTTGCTTGTTTAGTTTTGCTTTTTGTTGCAGGGGTGGAGATGAAACCAAGGGCCTTGTGCATGCTAACCTTAAGTGCTCTCTCACTGAATTACATTCCCATCCCCAAGGTGATTTTTGTTTTTAGGTCTTAGTTGTTTTTGTCCTGGTATTTCTCCTGCAATCATGGATAGTGAATAGAAAATTCTTTGCTGGTTCCTTGAGCAGTGCTTTGGGGGCAGGTGTGCCAAGGGCTCAAGGTATTGTAAAAGAACTCACGAGTGCTTACCAAGAGCAGAAATTAGGATGCATTTAGGAGCCAATTTAGTCTAGGTAGCACTTTGCTTACAGTTTGTCATAAGTAAACTCTACGTGTTTTTGTCCTGCCTTAGTTGTCTTCATTTTGGCCTTTTATGCGTAATAAACACGTGGAAAAAAAGTGGTTATTTCATTCTTGTAAGTGTGAACTTGAGCTCAGTGGTACCAACTGATTACTATCTCAGGGTCCAAATTTCACTTTTCCCAGCAAGGAAAATTCAAATGATTGTACTTGGTTCAGTTTTCTATCCTTGGTGCAGTTAGTTTTGGGATAGGGTCGGGGTCTAGAAAAGCAAGCATAGGAAGTTGAGAGGGTGGTGGCTGTTCTAGGCAGACTCCCATGGGTGCTCCTAGACATTTTACTTTTCTAACATTTTAGAAAAAATTTTTTCAGATAACTCTGCAGTTTTAATTTTTGTGTTCTAAAGAGTTAACATATGTGCATATTTTTATGATAAATGAGATCTAATTGATCTCACCAAGCATTGTTGGAATTTTCCAGTTCAGTTTTATTTTTTTGCAATTCGATGTCTTTAATTCTTTTGGGAAGATGCTGAGAAGGGGAATAGCTAGGTTGAATGGAATTTGGGGACTAGCTGGGTTGAATGGAATTTCTCGTTCAGTTTTTTGAGGAATCTTTACCCTAATTTCTGTAGTGGTTGTTCACATTCCTACCAATAGTGTAGAAGCCAGCACCCCTGCCCTATCATTCCTAGCACTTGTTGTTATTCGATTTCTTGATGATGGCCATTTTTTTCTGGGGTAAGGTGGAATCTGAGTGTTTTAACTTGGATTTCTCTGATGGCCAAGTGACGTTGAGCATTTCATGTTTTTATTGGCCATTTGTCCTGGTTTTTCTGTGAAGTGTCTATTAATTTTGCTTGCCCATTTTTTGATTGGGTCTTTCATTTTGGGGAAATCTGTTTTTTTTTTTTAATTCTGTAGTATACTAGATACAAGTCTTCTGCCTTGAGAATATTTGGCAAAATATTTTCTTATCCTGTAGGTTGTCTTTTCACTCTGTTGGCTATTTCTTTCGCTGGGCAGAAGCTTAATTTGATATGATCTCATTTGTTGATTCTTGGAACTATTTCCTGTACAACTGGGATTCTGTTCAGAGAGTGCTTATACCTGTAACTTGAAGAGCTTTGTTTCCCTTTCCTTTTTTTTTTTTTTCCGTCAGGTGCTGGGGATTGAACTCCATGGCCTTTGTGCTTGCTAGGCAAGTGCACTACCACCTGAGCTACATCTCTGACCCCTCCCTTTTCTTTTGTATGCTTATAGTGCCTAATGATTACATTGGTTCTGTGGAGTTGGTACATGCACCTAACACATCATAATTCCTTTATTGGTCCCCTATCCTTCCCCCCGTATTATTATTTTTAGTTATATGCTGGTGATTGCATGTAGAGCGTTGTGCGTGCTAAGCACATGCTTTACCCTGAGCCATATCCCTAGCTCCTGAAGTAAACTTTTTTTAAGGGAACATTTTGAAGTCTTAATTGGGAATTATTAGTAAATATGATATAGAATGATACATCTAGTGACAGGCTGCAGATATAATTTCCTACACTACTTTTTTAACCAAGGATTTTTCTTTAGCAGATTGCTGCCGAATTTATTTTTTAAGATAGAGGTTTTTAGTTTTTTTTCCAAATTGTACATTTTATTTATTTTGGATATTGAAGTAAGACATATTTAGGGATTTGTGAGGTTTAAGACAATTTCTACATAATCTTTTTAAAACTTGTGTAGGCTCTGGGAATCTTTCCCTAAAAATATTGGCTTGTGGGGAGATTATTAAGTGACATGGCAGTGTTCCTGGCATTGTAATTTTTTGTAAAATAGTTCCCTTTTGCTAATTTTATTATCCTTTAACCAAAAGTGGGAAAAAGAGAGAAAGTTTACTTACTGTTCAGAAGCAATGGGGGTAATGATAGTAACAGTAATAACTTCTTTTTAGAGTGGTCTTTAGTTGCTGATACATTCTTTGGAGACAGTTCCTTTTATTCACATTGTCCTGGAGGAAGTCCTAGGAATTCTAGTCCATTCAGTATTGGTCCTTTGGTTGTAGAGACAGACTGACAAAGAGTTGATGCAAGTGCTGTCTTGGTACTTTGTAATTGGCGAATCAGACACAGACTTCAATAAGATGCCCTATCCCAAGGCTGGTGTGGTCAGTTCATTGGGAACTGATGCAGTGCTGCCCCAAGTGTCCTTTGTGTATAACTAGATGAGAAGCCATCATGGAAGACCAGTGGGTCAGAAAGCTTTGATTTGTGTTCTGGAATGTGACACTCTTCTTTAGATTATTCTACTGCTTGCACTGCTGTTACAAAGTTTCTGTAGTAGAATAACATACACTCTTCTGTAAGAGGGTTTACTGCATTGCCCGAGTAATGCAAAGAAGTGGGAGTTTGGGTACAGTGGAACAGAGTGGAAGATTGGGAAAAGGAAGAAAAAATGAGTTTCCACAGAATGAATTCCTAGAAAAATAGAAAGGAAAAAGGAAGGAGATGAACTACTGTTGTGAATATGTATATATAGTGGGAAGCTCATGGGCCTTTGAGCAGAGATGTGAATTTGATCTTCTCTTCCTTATGATATGTGACTTTAGACAGGTTAGCTGCTTAGAGGCTTACTTTCTTCCCTGCACACTTTATCCCATGACTGTGGGAATTAGAAATCCAAAATGCCCAATATACTATAATTCCTGGAATGCAGTAAATAGGCTGTCAGTGAATGATGACTTTTATGACTGTTGTTGCTATGTAAATTAGTAAATTTTTCTCTTTTTCTTCGGAGTATTGGGTTTGGACCCAAGGCTTTTGCACTGAGCCACACCCTCAGGCCATTTTCATTTTTCATTTTGAAGCAGTGTCTAACTAAGTGACTGAAGTGCCCAAGCTGAGCTCAAACTTTTAATACTCCTGCCTCAGCCTCCCAGAATGCTGGAATTACAAGATGTGCCACCGCACTCTTCTTAAATAGGCAAACTTTGATTGTAAAATTTCATGTAGATAAGATTTAAATAGGCGTATCATTGGGTTCTGTTTGGTAAATATTTAAAACTTTTTTTAAACACAAATAGACGGGGTGTGGTGGTGAATTCTTAATTCCAGCACTCAGGAGACTGAGGCAGAAGCATCCCTGAGTTGGAGACAAGCTTGGCCCGCACAGTGTGTTCAAGGTTAGCCTGGACTGTATGGCGAGACTTTATCTCAAAAAAGAAAATTTAGGGGCTGAGGATTTAGTTCAGTGGTGAGAGTGCTTGCCTAGCAAGTACAAGGCCCTGAGTTTGATCCCCAGCACCAAAAAAAAGAAAATTTAACAGATACTTGAATGCTTTGTGCCAGGTGCCAGCCAGCCCTTGTGGTCAGCAAACCACACACTGTCCTGTCTTCATGCAGCTTGTGTCCTAGTAGGCAGGGCAGCCAAAGTCCCATGGGTGGATTCTAAAATGTGACGTCTTTCTCTCCTTGGAAGATACAGTTTTTTTGCCCTCTGTACTTCTGAGGAAATGATTTTGGATTTTTAAATTACTTCATTTATTTATTTATTGGTTGCCTGCCTACTTACCTGTCTGTGTTTCTTCCCTTATTTATTTTTTGTGGTACTGACCATTGAACCCTGGGGCTGGCTTGTGTACATTAGGCAAGCCCTGTACCACTGAGCTACATCCCCAACCCTTTTTTGTTTTGAGACAAGGCCACACTGAGTTTTCCAGACTGGCTTTCACCTTGCGACCTTCTTGCCTCAGCCTCCCAAATGGCTGGGATCACAGATGTGCACCACCATTCTGGGCTGTGAGTTGGGTTTTGGTGTTCTTAACAGTGAACATTGTATTCCCTTAATGTGTACAATGTATTGTATATCCCTTTAGGATACAGATTGTATGTTAAAGTTTGTTTCTTTTGTCATTTTCCCCCTTTCTCTGAGGTAGGTGCTACTCTAATTTTTGGGGGGGGGTTCTGGGGAATTAGTCTTAGGGCTTCACATATGTGAGTACTTCACTGCAGACCTATATCCCTAGCCCCAGTGTTTTGATCTTAGAACCTGTCTTAGTCCATTTGTTGCTGCTATAGCAGAGTGTTGGAGGCTGAGTCATTTCTAATGAACAGTGAACTGATCTGGCCTGTGGTTCTGGAGCCCGGGAGGCCCAAGAGCATGGTGCTGGTGTCATGAGCAGGTCTGGGCTGCATCATCCATGGTTCAGTGGGGTGGGCTACACTTCCCTGTGTTGAGGGCAGCAGAGTCCTCAGGATCTGATCACCCATCATTAGGCCCCACCTCCCAACATTGTTTTCTCAGGGATTAATTTGCTAGCACATGATCTTCAGGGTTGTGTTGAAATCATTGCAGGACCCCTTTGCCGTCTATCTGAAAAGTTGTTGAAGATCCCGGAGAGCTTTTGGTTTTTAGTTATATCCATCTATATCATATGGACAAATTTTAAAAATATTCACGTAAAAATAATAAACTCTGTATGTTAACGTGAATGTATTTTTAAAGGAAAATACCAGTTTTTCTAAAATATTGGATGAGAAGAATTGCTTCACTTTTTCTGCAAGTTGTTTTTATGTTTGGCTGCATAGGAGACAGCTCTGTTTGCATGTTGCTTATGCATCAATCTCTTGCTGTTTGTTTGAAGTATATGTTCTGTTAATCCTCACAAATTATGTATGTCATTGGAAAGGTGAGGAGTAAGTTTTTTCAGATAGTCTTACTTTGGTACACTAAAATTTATTTTTTTTATTTTTTTATTTTTTTTCCTTTCATGGTCATTTTTTTTTTTTTCTTTTTTGTGGTGCGGGGGATCGAACTCAGGGCCTTGTGCTTGCAAGGCAAGCACTCTAACCACTGAGCTAAATCCCCAGCCCCATGGTACACTAAAATTTAACAAGTAGTAGCTGCTTATTTTTCTGTTTTGGTTCTGCTTATTAAACCCAGGGCCTACGCAACAGGCTACACCCCCGACCCGTTTTATTTTTTATTTTTATAGGAGCTCATTAAGTTGCTTAGTTGCCTAGGCTGGGCATAAACTAGGGATCCTCTTGCCTGAGCCTCCCAGCTCAGTATGAAGGCCCTGAGTTCCATCCCCAGTACTGCCAAAATGAAAAAACAAGCTCCAAAAAATTTACATAGCCACGCATGGTGGCATGTGCCTGTAATCTCACTGCAAAGAAGGCTGAGGCAGGGGGATTGTAAATTCGAGGCCAGCCTGGGATACATAGCAAGACCCTGTCTGTCTCAAGAAGCAAAACAAAACAAAACCCAACAACTTAGATTACTGTCATACATTGTTGCAGTTAATACTGGCTTTTGAGCCTGGCTCTTGCCATGTCTTTCAGGTTCTGTCTCCTGAATGCTGGGATTCAAGTGTGTGCCACCATGCCACTGATGCATCCTTACTAAACTGCAGGCCATCCTTCATTCACATTTCTCTCATTTTACGTAGTGTCTTTTTCTGTTTAAGGATTACATCCAGGATACCATTTTACATTTAGTCATGCATTTTTAGGTTTCTTTTGGCCATGAATTTCTCTGACTTCCCTAGTTTTTTGATGACCTTGACAAGTTTGAGATGTGTACTGGTCAAGTATTTTATAGAATACCTCTCTGTTTCGCCTGGTGTTTTTCTCATGGATAGACTGTGGTGGTGTAGGGTTTTGGGAACAAGATCACAGTGGGGGTAAAGTGCCGTTTGCAGCACATCATATCAAGAGCACAGAGCGTCCAGATGATTATTACCATTGCTGTTGACTTTGATACCTGGTTGACCTTGATACCTTGTCAGATTTGTTTTCTGTAAAGTTATTTTACCTCTCCCCCTTGAGGAACTGAATTTTAAATTTTGTTTAGTTGAGGGGAACGTTTATTTTTAGTATGGTTAGTTTTTGAAAAGTTAACCTTTTCGAGGTTTAGTTTATATACAGTAAGAGTCCTTCATTTTCAGTGTACATTTTGATGAGTTTTATGTACACCTGTGCGACCTTCACCATCATCAAGATAGATAACCGTTTCATCATCTCCAGAGTTTACTCCAGCTTTTTTGCAGTCATTATCCTTCCTCCCTCCTAATCCATTTTCTCTAACTATAGATTAATGTTGTCTCTTCTAGAATTTCAAGTAAATAGAATCATTCAGTATGTCTTTTTTTTTTAAAGTACAAAGCTGTGTGTTATTTGTGGATACAGACTATCTGCAGCAAGTCCATGAAGCACTTCTAGTGTAGAAATTGATATTTCAGCATCAAATGTATACAAAGGTTTTTATTAAACAAAGCCAAGGAGCATGTGACTTTGTGTGGCTTCTTTTACCTGGCGCAGTGTCTGGTTCATCCATGTTGTGCACTTGCGTCAGTAGTTTGACTTCAGTGCCAAGGGTATCCTGACGAACGACTGTTAACGGTGTTAATTGCTCATTCAGCTGTGGATGAGTGTTTGGATTATTCTTAGTTTTGGCCTGTTGGGAATAAAGCTGACTTTAGTTTCATGGTACTGGTAATGATTCAGAATTGTACTGAGTTGCAACTTTTGCTGTTTTTCACAACAGTATAAATTTGGAATTTAAATTCCTTTCAGAGTGAGGAGAAAATCAAGGTTTGCATCAATTTTTAAAAAGATATCCTATAAGAACCATTATTTCATCTATAAATGTGGGTCTGGTATATGGAGACAGTTCCCTTGAACTTCTGTTGACTTTGGGAAAAAATTATTTCCTTAGGCTAAATGTTTAGTAATAAAGCGAGTAATTTTAGTAATAAAATAATAAAATGAATAAGCCTGAATTTTACTTCATGAACTTTTGTTATAAATCAGTGTTTGTGGGTTGTTTTGTTTTGTTTTGTTTTGTTGTAAATCAGTGTTTTTACAGATCATCTTTTATCTTACTGTTTTTTGGTTTTCTTTTGAGGCAGGGTCTTGCTCTGTAGCCCATGCTGGCTTCAAGGAACTCATGGTGATCCTCTTGTCTCAGCCTCCGAGGTGCTGAGATTACAGGTGTGCACCACCGTGCCCAGCACCTTTATTTTTGTATTTAATTAAATTAATTAATTTATTTTTTGGTGCTGGGGATCGAACTCAAGGCCTTGTGCTTGCGAGGTAAGCACTCCCCAGCCCCATTTTTGTACTTTAAAATATTTTATTTTTTGTTTTTCTGAGAGTGTCTCATTGTGCAGTTTAAACTGACTTTGTATTGTAATCCTCCTGCTTTAGCCTCCCCGAGTGCTGGGATTATAGGCATGTAGCACCACATCTGGCTACAGTTCTTTTAAATCGAGTTAATGTTAAAAAGAATTTTAATTTTCTATGACATTTATGTCGGAGTTGTAAAAGTACTTCCTACAGGGGCTGAGGATTTGGCTCAGTGATTAGAGTGCTTGCCTGGCAAGCACAAGGGCCTGAGTTCGATCCCCAGCACCAGAAAAAAAAAAAAAAAAAAAAAAAGTACTTCCTACAGGCCAGGGATATTCTTTTGCGGCGATTAAAGTAATTTAGGAATATTGCGAGTTATGAAATGAGAAGTCATTACTTTCACTAGTATTTCTTCATCTTATGTTCTCTTTGTCATTTTTGGTATATGTAAAATTATATTCATGTTCAGATGTTACTGTACTTGTATTTTGTTGAATGCATGTTCTGCTTCTACTGTTTTACTATTATAAGTGATGTGGGATTCCTGTTCACATTTGGGCTTCTCATTTTTGACTCTTTTCTTAAATTGGGAAAAAAAATGCATTCTGGGTTGTACTTTTTTAGCCTGTTGACTGAGTCTTGCTTCATTTGTGTACAGGCTGAAAGAATTGACAGATTCGTAGATTATCAAGGCGACAGGTAGATTAGCAAGGCAGTGGTGTAAATTTTTTTGTAGCCAAAATGCAAGTGGGGAATTAATTTAGTATGTGCTATCAGAAAACTTGCTTTTTAAATAGTTTCACTTCATGCCCATTGAAATATTTTTTTACTGCACTAGCTGTTTCCTGGCTAACTCACTTATGGTGTAATCTAACCTTTTTTCAAAAAAATTGAGAGTAGGGGATGGGGATTTAGCTCAAGTGAGTGTGATCCCCAGCACCCCCTGCAAAACAAAATTGAGAGTAAAGCTACATGTACCACAATGCCCTGCTATCAGATGGTTTTTATAAGATTCAGGAGTTTTTCAAAAGATTTTATGCCTTGATTTGTTACTGGAATAATGGTGGCAGCTAATCTGCCCACAGACACTTCTGGGATTCACTATTAGGGAATCTTTTCAAAGCTGCACTATCAAGGATTGTGCAAATTTGATTCTCCATCTTTGGCTTCTGGCTGTACTTGTCAAGACGACACTTAGCATGTAGAGCTGCAGTTTCTTCATGTTACAGTTTTTTTGAGGGGGGAGCATTGAGACAGGGTCTTACTACGTAGTTCGGGTTGGCCTTGAACTCACTCTGTAGCCCAGGATGGCCTCTAACTTGTGGAGCTCCTCCTGCCTCACCCTCCCACGTGCTGGGATTTCAGGCTTGTGCTACCATCCCCAGCTCACTTCCTGCTTTAGAGGATAGATTATGTACATTCATTCTAGCTGTTCTGTCTCTGTAAAAAACCTTTTTCCTCTGAAGTTCATGCTGTTTGATAGTACAGTTCTTTGTCCCCCTCATTATTAGACCCAGACCCTGCAGTCTTGCCCTTTTCTTGCCCTGTGGGTCACTGTCTTCCCTGCTGTCCTCTGCCATTATCCTTCTGAGGTGGCTCCAGAATCCATGTATATGACCCATCGAATCCTCCCAGCTTCCTGGTTCCTTGACTTTTACTTCTGTCTCTGTTTTAGTGCTTCAATTTTATTCCTATTCCACCTCCTTTTTGACATTACCAAAATCACAGATTTGTCAGTTCTTTTTTGATTTCACTACTTTCCCAATAGTGCTTAATTCACACTTTTCCAGTACCCTCCACCACCTTGACCCCTTCTTCCATGCGCTGTGCTGACAAAACTCACCCCGTTTAGTGGTGGTGTTAGTTCTCTTTGCCCTGTGCCTAGGCTGCTGTATTAGAAAGAACCCCCAATCCTCTGAATAGGTGCCCTGTCTTCATTGGGCCTTTGGAATTCCTATAGCTGCTAAGGCGGTGGTGCATACCTGTAATCCCAGCACTTAGGGAGGCCGAAGCAGGAGGATCACAAGTTCAAGTCTTACCTGGGCAGTTTAGTGAGCTCTTTTCTCAAGATAAATAAAAGGGCTTAGGGATATAGCTCAGTGTGAAGGGTTTTGGGTTCAACCTCAGGTACTGCGAAACCAAAAAAAAGAAAAAGCACTCCCATAGCTAAATGCATCCTGGAACAGAACCATGGACATTGTTGGAAGAACTGGTAAATCTGAGTAAACTCTGGAATTTAGTTCATAGTGATGTACCAATGTTGGTCTTTTGGTCTTTTAGTTCTGACTAATGTACTGTGGTATTATAAGTTATTGACATTACAGGAAACTGAGGGAACTTTTCTGTGCTGTCTTTGTTACCTTTTTTTTTTAACAAATAAATCTAATATTATTCTTATGTAAAGTTTGTACAGAAAAAACCCAAACCTAAAAACCACTGTCATTGACCACAGCATTTCTCCATTTTTTCATTGTCTACATCCTCTACCCTGTCGCCTTCTCTCATTCATCTACTTCTTTGGGAAAATCGAGGCCATCAAATGTGATTGCCCTCAATTTCCTGTCAGCTCCTGTCCTCCCCCAAAATACCTCTGGAGGCTTCCTTTCACTTGGAACTGCTTTCTTACCACAGGTGGGTAAGAGGCAATGTGTTCTTCTTTTCCCTTCCTGCCTTCTAACAAACTTCAGTTAATCATTTTTTTTTTTGTGTGTGGACCCGGGGATCGAACTCAGGCCCTTGTGCTTACAAGGCAAGCACTCTAATCACTGAGCTAAATCCCCAGCCCCAGTTAATCATTCTTTTGTTGAATTGTTCCTTTACCTTTTGACTGTATTAGTATTATTCCAGTGTTATATTTTTGTCTAAAATAAAATATGAAAAATTTTTTTCCAGTACTAACAGTTTAATCCAGGGGATCTCAAATGCTAGGTAAGCGCTCTACCACCGAATTACATCCCCAGCCAAACCGTTTTATTTTATTTTGAGACAGGTTTTGGCTGAGTGGTCCAGGCTGGCTGTGAGTTTGTGATCCTTCTGCCTCATCCTCCTGAGTTGCTAGGCCACCTGGGCCGCCTGGGCCACCTGCCGTTGCTCACAGCTAAGATTTTTAAGAGTTGACTGCATTTGTGGCCCTCACTTTCTCACTCAGCCCCTTGCCCACTGCAGTCTGGCTTCATCCCCCCACATGCCTGTAACTGCACTCAAGATCACTGGTGACTCCATTGTTGAAGCCAGTGAAGACTTTCCAGTCTCTCTTTTGATTTAAATATTTGAAACATTTGAATACTTGTGTTAAAAATGTTGCACACAATTTGTTGTGCACATAAAGTCGAAACTTATTAGGAAAAGAAGCTGGGTGTGATGGCGCATACCTGTAATCGCAGCAGTCAGGAGGCTGAGGCAGGAGAATCACCGTAAGTTTGAGACCAGCCTGGGCTACATAGTGAGTCCAAGAACAGCTTGAACTATATAGTGAAACCCT
The DNA here is from genome assembly GCA_004026905.1 of Hystrix cristata. Lineage (NCBI taxonomy): Eukaryota > Metazoa > Chordata > Mammalia > Rodentia > Hystricidae > Hystrix > Hystrix cristata. Next base: position 165,022 of record PVJO010000768.1, on the reverse strand, counting down.
GTCCAAAAAAAAAAAAAGAAGCAAACTAAACAAAAAAATTTAGAATTATCACAGTTTTTTTACTTTCAGAAGTAATTATTAATATTTGGGGGCATATTTATTTACACAAACAATGTATTTTACATTGTGTGTTATATATAATCATCTTTGTATTGTAGAACTTGCCTTTTTTGAGACAGGGTCTCTGTAGATCAGGCTGACCTTGAACTCACTTTGTATCCCAGGCTGGCCTCAAACTCCTGGTGATCCTCCTGCCTTAGCCTCCCAAGTGCTGGGATTATAGGCATGTGCCACCATGCCTAAGAACGTGCCTTTTTTTCCCCAATTTTTAGAATTTGTCTTAAATACTTAATCCTTGGTATCTTTTTATGTCAGTCACTCTCTCTTCCCTACTGGTGCATATGCTGTTTGATTTATGATGGAGATATGTTCTGATACACTTAACTCTTTGTTCAAAATATTGCAAGTTCCAAATGCATTTAATACATCTACTGAACATCACAGCATAGTGACACACAGCAGTGTATTGTTTGTTTTCTCTCATGGTTGTGCGGCTGCCTAGAAGCTGTGGTTTGCTGAAGCTGCTCAGCACTGCTAGCGAGATTTGTACAGCCAACCTAGGAAAAGGGGGAAGCTGAAAATTTGAAGTGTGGTTTCTACTGAATATATCACTTGTGGAGCATTGTAAAATTGAAAAATTGTAAGTTATGCTGTTAAATCGTGGACCTTTTTTTTTTTTCTTCTTTCTTTTTCAGACAGGGTCTTGCTATATGGTTCAGGCTGGCCTTGAACTCGCTGTGTAACCCAGGCTGGCCTTGAACTCACAGTGATCCTCTTGCCTCAGCCTCCTGAACTCTGGCATTACAGGCATGCTCCACCTTGCCTGACGTGGACTGTCTTATTGGGATTTGGCTTCTATGATACCTAGAGGGTTTCTTTTGTTTTGTTCTCTTTTTCTCTCCTTTTCTTGTCTTTCCCTCCCCTTTTCTCTCTTCTCTCCCACCCCTCTCTCCCATGTGTGCCCGCACTGTGTCCGCCCCACCCCTTCCCCAGGTCTGGCTCACACCTCAGAGCCTCCTATCTAGATAGACTCTTGAGCGGTTGGGGTTTCAGGCATGTGCAGTCTCAGCAGGGGTCTGAGGGATTTCCGACAACACTCCCTTCCATTTAGCTCTTGATCATTTATTTTCCACGAGGTATCACCAGTAATCTTTCTAAAGCACAAAAAAAATTTCATCCCAGATACTCTGCTGCCCATATCTTTTCAGAGCCTCTCATCTCCCTCAGGCAAATAATATAAAAGACAGGCCGCTACTGGCCTGTCTTCACTTTAGTTTTTAACCTTCCCGAATAAATTGATAACCTCACAGAAGAACCTAGCTCTGTCTCGGGTATCATTCCTGTCACCTCCCTCTCTCCCCCTTGTCCTTAGGGATTTTGTCTCGTTCTTCTCTTGTAGCTCAGGTTTTGGAGTTTTCATTATGTGGGTTTAATCTTTGGAAGATCACTGAACATCCTTTGTGCCCTATATTCTCATCTATAATATAGGGCAAAAAGGTCTCTGAAATATCAGAGAATATGTATAAAATATTATTAGCACACAGGTAGCCCTTAGTAAATGCTAGCAGATGCTGTAATTCAGTAGCTCTTTAGTGTTACTCCCTGTCATTTTAGGGGGCCTTCTCATTATTTCAGAGCTTACTTCGCATATTTCAGTAAGAACTTACAGCATTGTAATTATTAATACCTTTTTACCCAGTTGTACTTAGTAGGCTTTTTTTGGGTATTATAGTATGCATTTGATAAACGTTTTTGATGAATGCTAATGTCACTTTGCAGTGTAATTCCTTGTTCTATCTTCTCAGAAATTTTCTTCTTTAAGCTCTGTCAGTCAGTTGAAAGGAACAGGGGAGGGGCTGGGGATCTGAGTTCAATCCTTAGCACCCCCGAAAAAAAACAAAAATAAAGGAACAGGGACTATTGGACATTCTGTCAGACTCAGGGAAGATGAATAGCAGCACATCTCTTATTTTTAAAAACTGACCTGTTCACATATGGTTTCGAACTCTTATTGCTTCAGGAGACTTTGAAAGACTAAAATGGTCCTGATAAAATAGTTCTTCCTTTTTTTGTGTTGCTAGGGATTCAACCCATGGCCTCATGCATCTAGGTAAGTGCTCTCCCAGTGAAGTACATGCCCAGCCCTCCCCCTCTCCCCTTTTAATCCTCTAGCTAGTACATTCACTAAATCCATGTGAACTTCGTTTAGCATAGACTTTATTATTTTATTCTTTTTTGGTTTTTTGAGATAGGGTCTCATGATGTAGTTCAGGCTGTCCTTGAATTAACTACGTAGCCCAGGCTGGCTTTGAATTTGCGAAGATCCTCCTGCTTCAGCCTCCCAAGTGCTGGGACTACAGATGTGCACCACCACACCCAGTTTAGCGCAGACTTTAATGTTTGCTCTGTGTAGGCACTGTTAGCATTCTGAATGAGTCAAAAATAGCAGGTATAATATGACCTTCATCCTTTAGAAACTTAAAATCTGGGTAAGATATATTTAAGTGAGAAGTTAAAATAACAATGTGAGACTGGAGATGTAGCTCAGAGGCCCTGCGTTAAATTTCTACCCTGACAACTACAAAAAACAAAGCAGTAATTCCATTATAAAAATAATATGAAACTTAAAGTAGTGTATTAAACATATAATGTATATTACACTGACTCACTGTAGTGAATTTTAATTTTCCCTAACAATTACACATTTTAAGTAAATTAGTATGATTTCAGAAGTCTGTCTGTATTAGTATTCTCTAGAGAAACATACAATGGTAGATACATGAATATTTGAGAGTTTACAATTTGGCTTCCTCAGGCTTCTTATGAGTCAGGTGTGGAAGCGTGCAGAGGGTCCGTCTGCAAGCTGGAGATCTGGAGGGCCCAGCCGAAGGTCTGGGGGTCCGAAGGATCCAGGCGAAGGTCTAGAGGGTCCAGGCGAAGGTCTAGAGGTCTAAAGGGTCCAGGCGAAGGTCTAGAGGTTTGAAGTATCCAGGTGAAGGTCTGGAGTTCCAAGGATCCAAGGGAAAGTCTGGAGCCTCCTCCAAAGGAAGCGAAACCGATCCAAAGAAACCAGCAGGCCTAGATCCCTCTTCATTTCCCCTTTATACCATCTAGAGAATGGGCCGCCCTAGGGTGGATCTTCTACACCCTAGGGTGTAGAATTGGTAAACCAAGTTAGTTAAGCTTCTTTTACAAGTTGACTCAATCAATCAACCATCACACTGTACAATAGTAAAAGGTTAAGCAAAGGTTGTTTATAATAGCTTTGTTTATAACAGCAAAAGACCAGAATCATGCATTTCTGTATAACTTCCAAAAACTCATGGCTTAATTTTGTATCTGTTAGCTAGAGGCTTGTCCATGCACATAAATTGAGGGAAAGCTATGCTTTACAATAAAGTATATAGTTTGATTCTAGTATTTTTTTTTTTAAACACCTTTTTTAAAAACTTTTTTTTGTTGTTTTGGTTTTTTGAGACAGAGTCTCACTGTGTAGTGCAGGCTGGCCTTGAACTCCTGGTGATCCTCTTGCCTCACCCTGTTAAGTGCTGGGATTATAGTCACAGGCCACCATGCCAGGCCTTGATTCTAATTTTGCAGAAGTGAGTATCTAATTCCTCTTCCCCACCACATATATGTGAGTGTATGTTTGTTTAAATTTGAAAAGATACATGGAGGGACACTTTCTGCTAACATGTTCACGTCCAGATTTGGGAATGGAGGTGAGGTGGAGATGATCATTGACTTATTGGAGGTTTATGTGAATTCTGTCACACTGAACAAGGTGACAGTAGTACCGCCAGGAGAGAAGCTAGTCAGTGAAGTTGAGTTTATGTAAAAGGTTTGGCTGGAGATGTCTTAGCTGATGATCTTCTTTCTCCCTGTATATCCTGTATGGTGTTTGGTCAGGTTTTGTTCTTACACTGTTACGGTTTCTATCCAGATGTCCCCCTGAAGCCTTGTGTGCTCATAGGTGGGACTTTGGGGAGGTGACTGGATCATGGGGGTGTGATACTCACCTGTGGATTAGTCCATTGATGAGTTTATAGCCAAATGTGTGCAGTTGGGAGGTGGAGCCTGGTGGAGGAGGCGGGTCACTGGGCGTGGCCTGGAAGAATATCTCTCCCCTTCCCTCCCCTTTGTGGTCTCTGCTTCCCTGTCTGGCATGCTCCTTTGCCATGCTTCAGAGCTCTCTGAACTGTGGACGGAAACCTATACCAACTGTGTGCCAAAATAAACCCCTACTCCTCTAAGAGGTGGGTGTCGGGTATTGTGTCTCAGCAACAGGAAAGTAATTTAAGACATACTCCTTGTCTTTGTTCCTTCTTGATTTCTGTTTTGGGTATCCTTATTCAGTTTTTGGTTGTAACTCCCTGGATTTATTTCCACATCTTTGCCCATTCTGCCTCTACTCCAGAGTGCAAGCTTTTCTGAACATCACCTCGGGCACATTACTATATTCATTTTGTACAAAACCGTACTCTGTGTCCTTTCTCTTAAATTAGGTACTATTTTCTGCAGATTCCCCCACACCCCTTTGTTGTTCTTAGGGATTGAACCCAGAGACTTGTACAAGGCGCTCTCATGCTGAACTATGCCCCCTGCCCTTTTCTACTTTGAGCCGGAGTGTTGCCAGATTGACTGCTGGCCTCGAGTTTGTAATTCTTATACCTCAACCTCTCAAGCAGCTGGGATTATAGATATGCATCGCGGGACTTGGCTTCTGTTTCCTTTTAAGCTCTGTAATAGAGGCTTGAAAAGCCCGCCTCACTCCATATTAAATACTATAGACTGTAGATTGTATTCTGTTTCTGCATCTTCTCTTTTTGATTCTTCTTTTCAGAGGGTCCAATGTTTTTTCTACTTTGGGAAATGTTTTATGAAGTAGGTTGTTTGAATGGGTCCTTAGTTTCGTACAGACTATTCTGAAGGAGGATAGGCTAGCTTCTAAGGGCACGGACAGAACTAAAAACAAGCTAAATACAGTTTGAGTTGGGAGTTAAAAATAATTGAGCTGGGGTGCCGTGGGTTCTAAATTGATGGGAACCTGAAATACTAGGAGTTTTTACCATACATAGTGTAAGTGTTTGTAAAGAGGTGTGTAGGCTGTAACCAGAATGGTACTTCAGGGAAATTGATCTTGAGGTTGAATCAGGAAAGCAAATTAGAAATTATGTTCTGATAATCCAGACACGAGTTAAGAGTTTGGACTATATGAAAGAAGAATGCAAAAAATTCTTTAGGGGTTAATCAGATTTGAGGCAAAAGACTGGATGTGAGGGATAGAGAAGGGGGAGTGTCGAGGACTCTGGCATTTTGAGCCTGGTTGACCAGTAAACTGCCTACAGTGGTAGTACCTTCATCAGTTGGTGATGAGTTAGAAAAACAATTTGTAAAATTTGTAATTTAGGGCTGTAGGGTATTCTTGTCCTCAGTGGGCCATTTTGGAGTCTGTGGGAGAATTTGTCATTGCTTTTGTTCTAATGACCTTCCCATTCCCTGCATGCCCTCTTGTCACTCTAATTTAGTGGGCAAGGGTCTACCTACAAGGTTGGTAGAGAGCAGCACCACTTTCGATCAGAAAAGTTCGAGACAGTGTCTGCACAGAGCTTATAGCTTAATAAACCGTGGGAAAATTTGTTGAAAACTTTTTTTGGGGGTGGTGCTGGGGATTGAACTCAGGACCTTGCACCTGCTAGGCAAGTGCTGTACCATTGAGCTAAATCCCCAACCCCTGTTGAAAACTTCTTAAAAAGTTTTATTTATTTTTTTGTTTGAAAACTTTCGAGGAAAGTTAGAGAAGAGGAAAAGAAGGTGAAATTTGGGGGAATTCTGACTAAATAGAAAGAAAATAAAGATAGAAAAAAATATCAGGATAGTGCTAGTCGTGGAGGAAAAAGAAGGAAATAGTTTCAAGAGAAGGTAGAGGTAGAATAGCATGGTAGAGCAGAGTCGAGAGTCTGGTTTGCATCCAGAATTGTTCTATAAATTCAGAGTTGCTTTATAAAGGCCAAAAGGCTTTTAAAGGTTTCAACTGAAAACATTTCACTAGGTGAGATTTAAAATGGTGGTGAAACCGTTTCTCGTTTCAATACTTCATTACATCCTTAGAGAAACTATTCAGAGTAAGGCACAGTTTCTATTTGAACTAATTACAATTCAGGGGCCTTTTGTAAGACAATCCCTTTCATACATAAAAATCCATTAAACCTACTTAAATTGATTGGGAAGAAACAATCTGGGGTGAGGAACTTGGAATTAAGAGTACTATACAGTAATTAGTGTTTAAGATAGATTTCCTTTTTCTTTTATTGGCGCAGTGCTGGGGATTGAACCCCAGGTCTCACACATGCTGCATGAGTGCTCTACCACTAAACTGCATCTTTAGCTCACTCCCCCTCTTGCTTTTTTTCTTTTTTGTAATTTTTTAAAATTTAAAATAGGAACTTGCGATCCTCCTGCCTCCCCTTCCTAAGTAGCTGGGATTACCAGTTGGTGCCCACCATGCCCAGGTTAAATTAGGGTTCTTCATCAAGCTGTACCTGTTGGATTTTCTGCTTTAATTCATGAAGGAGAATGAGCAGAATGATGTTGGCCTTTTGATAATTAAATCACTTGGATTAATTCTAAATTGTTTTTATTTTAAAGACAAAAAAAAAAAGGCATGCACCACCATGTCTGGCTATTTCTTAAATTTTTATTTACACTAGGAAGTAATTTTCTAGGGGGAATTGTGTTGCAAATGGTAGTTTGGTTTCCAGTTCAAGGCTTCAAAAAAATCTCTTGCCAGGTGTGGTGGTGCATGCCTGTAATCCCTGTAATCCCAGCACTCAGGGGAGAGAGGTTGAAGCAGGAGGATCATGTGAGTTTGAGGCCAGCCTTGGCTACATAATGAGTTTAAGGATGGCCTGGAAAACATAGTGAGACCCTGTCTCAAAAGAAATAAAAAAGAGGGGCTGGGGATTTAGCTCAGTGGTTATAGTGCTTGCCTCACAAGCACAAGGTCCTGAGTTTGAGCCCCAGCGCCAAAAAAAAAAAAAAAAAAAAAAAAAAAAAAAAAAAAAAAAAAAAAAAAAGGGAAAGAAAAGAAAAAGAAAAAAAAGCCTTTAAATTTTTTTGAGACAGAGTCTCAAGTTAAGTTGCCCAGGTTTGAACTTTTGATCCTCATGCTTCAGCCTCTGAAATAGCTGAGATTACAAGCATGTGCAACCATGTCTGGCTAACTCTGAGCTTTCATTTGTGCATTGTGGTAGTTTTGCGTTCCCTAAAGATTTATAGGTGGGATAATAAAGTGGATTGGCACAGGATTTCCTTGTTCATTATTCCCTATATGCCTGAATCCAACTTCTCTTACAATTCAAGGCTGCTGTTGCAGTTCGGCAGGCGTTGTTGCACTGTACAACTCCAGAGGCCCTGTTTGTATTGTTTGTGTTAATAGCACCCCTGGAGTTTTGTTCGAGGACAAACCTGTGTGGCCATATGTGATGGTCTTGTAAGCAAAGAGGAAATAAAATTAAATCACTAAGTTATTTTAGTATTTTCATGAATATTAAGTAATCTGTCATGAATATTAAGTAATCGTCTCGCTTTGTAAATTCAGCCTGGTTCAAATCCTGACTTGCTTTATATATTTGGAGCCATTTTCCAATAGTCAAATGTCTCGTAGGGGTTTGAGTTTAAAACGTTTGTCTGGGTGGGATTTAAAGGGGCTGTAAAAAAGGCTCCTTCAGTTTATTTTGTTTTTGGCTGTTTTATTTTGAGACAGGGTCTTGCTATGTAGTTCAGGTTGGCTGAACTCACTGTGTGGACCAAGCTGGCCTTGAACTTGGGGCTCTCTTCCTGCCTCAGTCTCCTCAGTGCTGGGACTACAGACGTGCACCACCACGCCTGGCAGTATGCTTTGTATTACTAAAACAAACAAACAAAAAATCTTACTTTCTTTAAGACTTGTTTGATAGCCAGGTAGGTCCACATTACTTTTTTTTTTTTTGGACATAGTGTTTTGCTCTGTAGTTCAGGCTGGACTTAAACTCCGTATGTAGCCCAGGCTGGCTTCAAACTCGAGGTGAGCCTCCTGTGTCAGTCTCTTGAGTGCTAGGATTACAGGTGTGCACCACCACTCCTGGCTTTGTACACATTTTGGAAGGAATATAGAAGTGACATTAAGAGGCTTTAGGATTTCTAGGTGTTCAGAGTTTGATTCCTCTAAATCACTTTTTAACTTGTCATTACTGTATTAGAAGTGTCTTTCCTTTTTTAGCTTGTCATGTAAAGCATTGACCATGCATCAGTTCTTAAGGGAATGCTACACTATTTTCTTACCAGTTTAAAATACTATCATTTGGTGCTTGTGAAGATCTTAAAAACAATGTAAGCAGTTTAAGTTTTAGCTCTTTTATTTATTTTAATCTTTCTGAAGAGACAGTGCCTTTTGCTGAGGCTTGCCTCCAACTCTGCGGCTCAGACGATGCTCTTGTGTCAACCTGTTGAGTAGTTGGGACTACAGGTGTGAACAGTTTTGTTATTGATTGAGTGCTGAGATCACAAGTGTGCGCCACCGTGCCTGGCAAACCTGTCAGTTTGTTAACCCCTTTGAATACTCCAGGGCTGCTGCATGTGACCACAGCATTGTGCACTGTCTTATATGAATAGCAAAGGATAACTTCATTAGCTTGTGCTTTTCTTCTTTCCTTCTTATTCTTTAAGACTCTTGGAATTATTCCTCCAGTGATGAGCAGTTATTTCTTTAACGTCCCATTACCATTTTGCTTCCTTTGTATTATACAATGAGTGGGTTTTTTTGTTTGTTTGTTTTTTTGTTTTTGTTTTTGTTTTTTTTTTTTTTGGTTTTTGAGACAGGGTCTCACTGTGTAGTTCAGGCTGGTCTTGAGCTCACTATGTCATCCAGGCTTGCCTTGAAATTGCAGCAATCCTTCTGTCTCTGCCTCCCAAGTGCTGGGATTACAAGCATGTGCCACCATGCCCGGCTATACAGTGAGTTTTATTTCAGTGCAGAATCATACTGCAGTTATTTTGAAAATAATATATTAAGCAGCAGTCTGCTTGTGTGCAGACAGTGAACAGTTATCAACCAGGCAACGGCAGTTCTAACATGGCATCTATTTAAGGTGCATTCTAATTTCAGAGAAGTTAAAATGTAAAGTAAATGTCATATTATTTTTTTAATCATCTGTTACTTTAAGTTGAGGAGGATGCTGAATTTATCTCAGCTTGAGTCTGAGGTACACCACATGTCTGGCCAGGGGACAGGAGGTCATGTAGAAGCATGGCAGTCTCCTGGAGTCACTTGGTTCATTTAAGACCAGAAATACCTTCCAGAAGGAGGGCAGATAAATAAATGGCTGATTCTGGGAATTAATACACTTTCATTTTGCTGTTTCTGAATTGTAGACTAATTCTTATTATTTTTTTCAATTGTGAAACAGTCAGCAATCAGTAATGTGATGTGTCTTAGAGCTATTTTACAATGTATCTGTATTTACAACTTTTACAGTAGTTTTCGTTTTCTGAATTCCAATTTATTTTTTTCCAGTTGAGGTCTTGGTTACCCAGGCTGGTCTTGAACTCTCAATCCTCCTGTCCCAGCCTCCCAAGAAGGTGGGATTATAGGCATATGCCACTACACCCAGCTTACAGTTGTTTTTGAAATGTCATTTATATGAAATTCATTTAGCTTATAATTTTGACTTGATGGTCTGTGATAACTTGATTTTTGTCTGTTTTATCTGTGATATTAGGGGTTGAACCCAAGGCCTTTTCACTGAGCTACATCTCCAGTTTTTTAAAAAGTTTCTTGACAGGGTCTGCCAAAGTTGCCCAGGAGGAATTTGAACTTGGTGATCTTCCTGTCTCAGTTTCCTGAGTGCTAAGATTTTGATTTTTTGAGGTAGGGTCTTGCTGTGTAGCCCATGCTGGCCTCCACCTTCTGCCTAAGCCTCCTGAGTGCTGGGATTACCAAGTGCTGAGGTTCAAGGTGTATGCCACCATGCCCACCTTCCAAAATAAATTTTTAAAGCCTTGCTCAGGTATAAAGTGCTAATTGGAAAGCAGGAAGAAGTATGGCAGAAGCCATGAGATAGGTGAAGGAGGGTCCTTGTTTTAAGGATCTTTGTTGTCACTCATGGTAATTAGGCAGCCATTGCAAAAGAGTCATAAAAAAGAAAATGTAAACGTGTTACCCTTTATTCACTTCCCAGTGCTCTAAATGTGAAGGAGAAAATAATTTGGCCCCGGTGTCCTGTATAGTCTGCTTCTATCTGTCTCACTAGGTTGATATTTTGCCCTGTTTCTTTGCTTAAACATAAGAAGAAAATGAATTGGAAGAAAAGGGTATCTTTATTTATTTTGTTTTGCCTGCCACATTGTTCTAGATAGGAATGAAAAAAGCATACTTTTGACTCTAGGTGACAAGAACATAAGCAAAGCACAGTCTGTGGCTATGCTTTTTGGCCTGGAATTCTGTACTTAATCTTGACTAATTGTATGGAGATATTTTTCTATAACAGGTCTCTCCACATACAAAAAAATCTCTGAAAATACGAAGAATGGCAGCGGAAACGCAGACATTGAACTTTGGGCCTGAATGGTAAGTTCTCAGTCTCATCCTGTTTGATGTTGAATAACTAATACAGTAGTAAGGTATTTGCACAGATGCTGGGTGATCTATAAACGTGCATGTTTTTGAGACTTTGCTTCATCTACCTGGTTGAAACCAGTGTGGTCAGCCCAGTAATAAATTTTATTTGGTAAATAACTGCATTCTTTACTTCTTGAAATGTTTTTCTTGGTCTGATTGTGTAATGGTAATAGCATTTAAAACCTCACATAGTCTCATCATCTTAGAAAATTGATTGTTTGAGCTCTTGTTTAGGTACTTACACAATTTTATATAAATATAACATTTTAATGTCTATGTTTTCTCCTACAATGTTCTTTTGTGATCACTATGCATAGATTCACTTAAAAAATAGTTTCTATGGAAATATTACTTAAATTTTATTTTATTGATGGGCTAGACAGGTGGTCCAGAATTATACTGGCTGTTAGCAATAAATAGCCCATCTTAGGGCTGGGTTAGTGTTTGCCATAGTAACAACTAACTGACCTTTGAGTCTCTTACAGATGTGTTTGGACCCCGAATATGGAATTCTCATGGAATTTTGAGATCCATCACATTGTAGTGTGACTTTCCCCCCTCTTCTCCTTTTCCCTAAAAGTTGGTGATTGAAGATCCTCTCTTCAGTGGTGTGAATAATGATAGTTACTTTTTTCCATTCATTCCTTGGACAACCCCTTTGGTGATGTCAGAGGCAGTACCTAAAGTAGATAAACTGAATTTTAGTGTCTTAAACATTTTGATTGTTCACTTGATGGTAGTTTGATAAGACTTTCTGTAAAAGATCCCTATTCGAGAATTCTGACTAGCTTACCCTATTATATAGATACCTTTTAATATATAATTCCTAGATGTTCTTAATCTTTATTGCTACCTTTTGGAGACTGAAGAGAAATCACTTTGCAGATCTGAGAAGTGATACAACTTCTATATGAGAGTTTGTTTTGAAAATGTTGACCTAATTAATGCAACACTTGCTTTAGTTATTTTATATTTAAAATTTTTTTATTACCAACTCAATATGTTTCTAGAAAAATTAGAAATTATAACTAAGCCAGAAGAAGCTATAATTGCCATTATTTTTCCTACCACTGTAAATATCTTGGTGTATCTTTCCAAGTGGTTTTATGTATCTTATTTGTGTATATGTACATGTATTTTTTGCTTGATCTTAGCCGAAAGGCCAAGGAGCTGTACATGTATTTTAACAAAAATGGGATCGTACTGTACATGCAATTTTGTAACCTTTAAAAAAAAAAATCTAAACCAAAAACATTTTTTTATCAATAAATATTTCCTAGCCTACTAATATGTTTCTTTGTATGGATATACTATCATTTATTTAACTACTTTAGATGTACGAATTTCATTATTGAGTTTTTCAGTATAAAAATATTTTTAGTGAAATTCTTATAGCTATGTCTTTATTCATACCTATTATCTTCCTTTACCAGGTGGATTTTAAATTCATATAGTTTACTTTGTAAACCATTTTATGTACAGCTTTTTTGCCATTTTCTAGAATTTGTAATTGCTTCTCTTTTGTATATACTGTCATGTCTTTTTCCTTGTGAAAAATTGTTTGGTAATATAATGAAGTTCCTTTTTTTGTTTTTTTTTTTCTTAGAGCATCCTGTTTTTAATAGGTAACAACAACAACAAAAAAAACCCCAGAAATTTAGCTGAAACCAAAGAAGGAAAAACTGTTATTCTAGAGTTTACATTTAGTTGATGCCCTACATAATGGGTTTACAAATTTGTGGCTTGTGGAACTATAAATAAAGTCTTATTGGAAGATGGCCACACCCATTCCTGGCTGGGCTTGAACTTGTGATCCTGCAGTATGCACCACTATTTTTTTTTTTTTGGTACCAGGAATCGAACTCAGGGCCTCATGCTTGCGAGGCAAGCACTCTAACCACTGAGCTAAACCCCCGGCCCTTGGTATGCACCACTATACTCAGTACTACTGACTGCTTTTATGCTACTTTGGTAGGGTCCAGTAGTTACAGCAGAGCTGATATTTTATCCATGGCTCTTTATAGGAAATGTTTGCTGGTCCCTGCCCTACGCTGTTCATTTTCAGTCATCTCAGTCTGTCAGTAGAGTCTTGCACATCCTCCTTTTCTTTGGTAATCTGAAATTTTGTTTGATGGTGTTTTGTTAGATTGGCCTAGTATTTTAAGCAGAATTTGAATTGAGGTAGCTTCAGCAGAGAGGGTAGTCACCAGTCCTGTCCTTAGACAATGGCTGTACTTGTTACCTCTGTTACTCTGCAAATATTAGCGCTTAGGCACATTCCTAAATCACCTGAAATGCTGATAAATTGAGCAAGGAAGGTCTGAGTAGGCAGGCACGGCCTTATTTGTACCATCTATCAAAATTCCTTTTGGGAAAGGAAGTATATGAAGCCATTAACCCAAGTAACCCTGAGCTCAAAAGCTTCAGTATGAATAGGGACTGCCACCCTGTTTCTCTGCATGTAACACGTTTGTTAAGAGCCTTGAGGTAAGGTGTTATGTCTGTGTCTGGAACACTCGAGAATCAAGGATTTCATGACTGATTACATTGAATCATTGTGTAACTTTGAACCACATAGAAACATTTAGTCATGTTCTGTTCGTGAAGATTGTTTTCGTAACAAATAATGTAAAATTAATGTCTAATAGACACATAAAATGAAGAGATTTATTGGTATTGGGGGCAGTCATGAAGATGGGAGAGCTTTGAATATTGTGGGGAGGGATTATACCTGTAGGCTTGGACAGATTTTCAAACATCTGCAGAACTGTTCGGTCTTAGATTGTGTTTACGGTAATGTATTGAATAACAAAACAGTTTTAAAAGGTGTAATAAATTTAATGAAAAAAATGACTTCTAGGTATAAAACAATAGTCACCTTTTTAAAGCCTTTCCTCAAGTCCCACCTTAGACTTTTCCTGACCATCTATATAGCTTGCCCCTCTCCCACTCCTGCCCATCTCCCTATCTTTCACGGTCAAAATAAAAATGAATCATTCCAAACGTTTTACATACTTTATATCCAATCCTCCAACCCCCGCTAGACTGTGAGCTCCACTGAGGGCAAGCATTCGGTCTGGATTTTTGTATAGCTGTTCATTGTTGTATCTCAAATGCCTGGCACGTAGTTAGCGCTCAATAAATGTTTGTTAAATGAATGAGTAAATTGGTGGAAAGTAAAGTTGTTTTCAGAGTTTTCCTGTTGTAAACAAATGATGTGTGTATATATCCTTGAATGGTTTTGTTCATGTTGCTGATCATTTCCTTTGAATTCTTTGGAATTGGAATTACTAAATTAAAACCTTTGTTTTTAAGGTTTTGGATGGTACATGGATGTATTGACCACCAGAAGGATTACAAAAATTTAATTGTTGTCCTTGGTGTGTTTATCTCACCTTTGACAAAATAGTTAAATACAATCTTGAAAAGTTTTTTGGTGCTAAATCCTTTTGGTTTAGGTCTTTTGGAATTTTTATTTGGTCCCAGTAACCAAACAAAGCAAACAGTTACAGAAGGAAAGAGAAAAGCTCTAAATAACCCTAATACTACCACCCAAAGAGCCTTATTGGTTTGTATCCTTTTTTTTTTCCTTTGGAAATGTGCAGTTCAAGACATTTAAAAAAAAAAATCTTAGTTTTATTGGGGGACTTAACAATTTTGGGGGGCTCAAATCTACTCAGACTAGATGAGGAGTTTTTAATAGGGGAAATACTTGGAGTTACCTGCCTGACTTTATGGGGAAGAAACAGAGGAAGCTTTTGAATTTCTTGTTTCCATGGGTTTAAGGACTTCTAGCCAGATGTAGGGGTGTACACCTGTAATCTCTGCAGTCTGGGAGGCTGAGGCAGAAGCATTGCAAATTTGAGCTCAGCTTGGGTGACTTAATGACTTGGCAAGACCTTGTCTCAATATCAAGAAGGGCTGGGATGTAACTCAGTGTGCAGGCCTTGGATTCAGTTACCAGTCCTTAAATCTTCTAAAGTCTTTCCATACAGAATAGAGGGGAGGTACTTGTCTTTCCCCAGAGCACTTTGTTTATAGTTCTGTTAAAATAGTTACCATTTTGTGGTTTATCTCTTTTACCATATGTTTGCCTTAGGAACTAACTCATTAAGAAAGACTTTGTATTTCTTAGTTTTGGTAAGTCTGTTAACTCATGCACCGGAGAGAGACAATGCGTGTGTTTTCTAAAATTCTTTGTTTGTTTTTTGAGACAGTGTATGTGGTTCAATCTGGCTTTGAACTCACTATGTAGCCTAGGCTGGCCTCAGACTCAACAGTAATCTTTCTGTCTCAGCAGTCTGAGAACTGGGTTTACAGGAGTGCTGTACCACGCCTGGCCCAAGGGTGTGTTTTAGAAAAGAATATTAAAATGTTCAGAAAACGTCTTATCAGATGCCTGCCATGTTCTGTGTCTATGTCTAAATCTGTTTCTTTTCCCCTTACCACTTTTTCCACATTATTCTTATTCTGCTTTTCTTCCCTGTTCTTCCCACTTAACCTTTCTTGTCCATAGCAGCCTTATCCTTCAGTAGTGAAAGAGGTTAGCAGAAGTATTCCTGGTAGCAGAAAGGGCATGCTTAAAAACTAGGAGGCATGACATTGCTGATTTAAGAGAGGAGCCCCAAAGATGTCTACCTTAACTGTGACTTGAAGTGTAGGAGAGATGAGCTTGGAAGCAGCTGTTTTATGTGAAGAAGCTTTGGATTTATTCGGTAATTGTAAACCTGTGAAGGATTGGAGAGAATTTTGTTCAGATTTGCATTTGAAACAAATAATTTGTAATGTGGAGGATGGAGTAAGACTACTTATATGAGTTAGGATGCTGTTGGAGAAATAAACATGTATAGAAAGAATTAAGTTACAGGATCGAGAGATGGCTTGAGAAATTTAGGGCTTAGTAAAAATGTTGTAAGGGGGTATAGGAGGTGGTAGGATGTGGGGAGTAAAGGATAGATGCCAGACTCTTCAATTATTGGCTTATTAAATGGTGGTTGTCTTTAATCAGCTGAGGGAATAGAGGTGATGCAGAGGCTTGAGATGAATAAGTGATGAGTAAGGTGTGGAACTTGGTGAACCTAATATGTGGTTATGGATGAAAACCTGCCTCTGTGGGAGAGGGCCGAGCTGGAGGTGAATTGTGAACTTCTGAAGAAGTATATTTTGACTCCAAAACCTTCACAGTTTTGTATGGAAATTCCAGTCGCTTTTAGGAGCTGAAGTTTAGATTTCGAACAGTGAAGATTTAGGAGTTCTCAGGGGGTCTTAGGAGTACTGCTGCTGGTACCTGTCAGTTACTACCTATGGTAAGACTGGTCCTCTGTGTTAAACAGATCTCATGGTAGGCCAGGGAGATGAAGGCCATGAGAGTGGACAACTTCCCTCGGCTTTGGCACTCTTGAAGTTACTGATGCACTTTGCAAAGCATGGAATGGTGAGGAAGCCAGGTTGCCCTGAGTCTGATGTGACTTGCGCAAGCAGGAAGGGTGTCAGTACAGTGCTGCAGGTGGGGTGCTGCATTGAGCTGGCCTCATAGGTACAATTGGAGACTGAGGGGGAGCACATCACATTCCTAGAAGAGATGGAGGAGATAAAAGTCACTGGCCAACTTTTAGGGAGGGACACTACTCAAAATGTTTCAGCTTTTCCATTTATCTGTAGGGGAAGGATTTAGAAGAGAATTGTTGACTGCTGAGTCAGAGAACAACCATTATTCTGCAGGCAACTATCTTTTCTTAATTTGAGAATTAAATTCACTGTTAGCCCTCCTCAGTCTTCTCATCACAGCAGCTAGAGGCATCTGATTATTCTGATAGCTCTAGTGCCTGTGGGAAGTGGGCTTCGTTGGAAGGGACTGAGTGGCAAACCTGTCTGAAACCTTGCTGTGAGGAGTGTTTGATGAAATGGGGATGTTAGGCTGCAAGGAGTCGTCTCTGGTCAGACATGATGGCTGCTGACGCTGGAGTGATAAGCACTTGGAAGAGTGGATGTGCCCTCCATTGGTAGAAACTACTGGGAAGCATATTGGCTCAGTAGAAGGAAGATATTTTAAAATAATTTCTAATAAAAATACGTATATTTTTCCTTCCATTCTTGTATAAACTATACTAAATAGTATAACAGGGAAATTTTTCTTTGCACAAGTAGACTGAAGACTGGCTATTTTAAATACTAATTTAAGACCTCATTGTTGTAAAGATCATGGACTTTATAGTCATAAAAACAGACTGGAATCTTTGTTCTGCTGGCTAAGGCCATGATCAAGATGTTTAACCTCTCGGGTTCATTTTTAAGAATTATTATTGTTAGGTTTTTGAGGCAGGATCTCTCTGTGTAGTCCAGGCTAGCCTGGAACTCATGGTGAGCCTCCTGCTTCAGCCTCCTGAGTGCTGCAAATATAGGCGTGCACCACCACACAATTCTAAAATATTGTATTGGAGTTACTGTGATGTTTATGTAAGAGTAAAGGAGCTAATGTAGGTATAACATTCCCAGCTTCAGTTCTCAGGGGATGTTAATTCCACTTTTTCAGGAAGGAGCCCAGTTTTACAGGCCTCTGCTGGGAGGCAGTGTCCTGCAAGGTCCTTCAGCATTGTTTGGATCACTCTGTTGTTTTCTACTTGGTTGTTTATCCTTTCTTTCTGGAGTTGAATCAAATAACCTGTAAGCCCAAGACTAGCTGTTAAGGAAACAAAAGGCAGTCTAGTAATAATGAACACTTCTAACTCTCTAGCACTTGATTATGATTTTTTTTTATGTATTAGAGAGAATCATGGCTACTTGGGGAAGTGATTGAGTCCACATCCGAGGCAAGAAATAACACAAGAAGGATCTGGAACATTTTCATACGGCAGATAGAAAAGCAGCTGTTAAACACTACCAGGGCTGTGTTAGAAGGATCCAGGAGCCATCCAAGGAGTCTCCCACTGTATATAGACTCTCTGTATGTAGAGTCTCCCTCTGTATGATGGCTCCCACTCTTTGGCACATCCAAAGAGTCTCCCACTGGTCAAAGATGAGACAGTGAACAAGGTTAAAAGTAATTGCACTGAAGTAAATTAGTAAAAAACTTAGTTTGTTACTTTTGGATGGTACTACTGAACCAAGCTGTTACTTTGAAAACTAGTAAAAAAAAGAATCAAGGTGTTTCCTTTGTTTTCCTATATAAACTATACTTCTGAGTACTATACCAACTAGTACAGCTTCTTTTTGCAGGAATATTCCAGCAAGTAAAGAAGGATTGCTAGAGTGAGATCACTTTGCTGCAGCTTTAGTGACCCTAAAGCGTATCAGTGGCTGCTAAGGTCGCCAACCAACCAGGCACTGCACGCCTCCTGTTGGAATAGTGTACCACCACAAAGAAAGCATTGGCTAAAGAATAGAACTTGTTAGCATTGAGTCTCTATGCCCCTTACCACTTTACATGAAATGAAGAGGACAGAAATATTTAAAGACATACCACGGATACAGTCAGGTCCTAACATCTAAAAATTGAGACCGCATTGTTGGAAAGATCATGGGCTTTTTGGTCATAAAAACTTAGATTGGAATCTTTGTTCTGCTGCCTATGGCCATGGGCAAACAGAATGTTTCCCTGAAAATAGGACCCAAGGAGGTTTAGATGGGTGGTAGGAAGGACCTGGTTAGCCATGGATTGCTGCTTCTGGACCCAAGTGATTTGTGCAAGGGTACTCGTATGCTTTTTGAAGCTTTTCCATATGTTCAAAATCATCCATAATGGTTTTTTAAAATGTAGGATGAGACATTAGAAACACTGAAAAAGAATCCTTTATCTATAGCATCACCTAACAATGCATAGTCTTTTTTTAAGTGTTACTGTCTACTTGTAGGCACATTTTTATGTTTACTAGCCATTTGACACTTTTGAATAATAACGTAAATATTTACGGTGCTTACCTGACCTTCATTATTGTCTCCTACTGTATAATTTAGTAGATCATTACCCCAGTTTAGTTTTTGTTAATAAAGCTTAGCGACTTGGGGCTGTATTTTAATACTTCTATTAAATTTTCATTAGTCTAAAATACTGAATTAAAGTACCTTAGTCCCTTTTCACCTGGGTCTCTATTAACTTGTAGAACTTCGGGCTGCCCCAGATTATTGGCTACTCCTGTTATTAGTTCTCCCTCTTGATTTTTGACACGGTTCCGCAGTAGGATCTTTTTCCACTTTTTGCTGAGGGTTTATTTTTATTTTTTTCTGTAGTACTGGGGATTGATTCCAGTACTTTGTACTGAGGTACATCCCCCACACACTATTCCCGCCAACCTTTTTATTTTCTTTTCTGTCAAGAGAGGGTCTCACTAAATCACTGTTGCCCAGTTGCAGCTTGAACTTGCAGTCCTCCTGCCTCAGCCTCCAAGAGTTCTAGGATTTTTTTTCTTTCAATAGAAATGTTATTTTAAAATTCCTTTTGTTAGAGGCAACATCTGTTATTAGCCTGGAGTATATTTTGAATTTTTCTCTTTTTAACAGTAAATACAATATTTGTTTCTTCCTTATCCTTCACTGCATTTAAAAATTCTTTGCACTCATATTAATTGCCTTTATTAATATATAGGCATATAAAAGCAGGTTGTAGTAAACACTCATGTACTCATCACCAAGCTAGAAATACCAGAATACTCAGGTACAGTTAAAACTGGATTTACACTCTCCTTCCCTTTGCAGATTTAACCTTATCCTGACTGTTGTCTTTCTCAATTCCATGTTTCTTCTATGCTTTTACCAGTGCGTATATCTATAGACACTATAAACCTATTTGTGTTTATACATTTTACATAAATGTTATCTTTATGGAAAGCTGCTGTGGTTTGCTTTTCCTTTTATGTCACAGTACTTTTTGAAATCTTTTAACACTCCCTTAGTTATGTCACCTTGAAAAAATCTTCCAGCTGTTCCTAGATAGACAAATGCCTATGAAATAACTATTATTAAATCATTTTCTGAAGTGGTTATTCCAATATATAGTATAGTTTCTATGAATCTAATGAATGTGAGGTGGTACCTCACTTTTGTATAATTTGGTAGGTAGTATTCCCAATGCCAAGCTTCTCAGGGACGTGGGATGGCGCTTTTTAAATTAGGGAACTGCCACGTGGTTTTTCAGTTACCACTCTGAACTCCTTTCTTTGTGAACACCTTGCTTTTGCTTGGTGAACAGCAGGTTGTATGAAAGGTAAAATCTTTGGTACCTTGAGATAATGGTTTCTTTCTTCTCTTCTCAAGACCAAAAATGAAAATTTCCTCCAGTGTATTACGTGAAGAGGCCACAGTACCAGAGTACTTGCCACTTCATTTTATATAGTATCTTTTTCCTGTTTTAGGCTCCGAGCTCTGTCCAGTGGTGGGAGTATTACATCCCCTCCTCTTTCTCCAGCGTTGCCTAAGTATAAATTAGCCGATTATCGCTATGGCAGAGAAGAGATGCTAGCACTTTTCCTTAAAGACAACAAGGTAAGAAATTAGCTCAGAATTGTGAGTTAGACTTTGGGGTCTGTACAGTGGTGTATTTTTTTTTTTTTTTTTTTTTTTTGGTGCCAGGGATCAAACTCAGGGCTTTGTCCTTGTAAGGTGCAGACTCTAGCCACTGAGCTACATCCCCAGACCCGCAGCGATGTATTGAAGTATGAGAAAAATACCTGTTCTGTTTATTGGCATGTATTTATTTTGTCTTCTTTATCTTTTTTGTTTTTTCTGGGTGCTGGGATCTGCGCTCTCCCACTGAGCTAAATCTCCAACCCCTTTATCCAACATTGAAACCCACAATAATTAACCGCACCTCAGTGTAACTCAACACCCCCCCCCCCGTTTTTTTTAATGGTCTCACTGTATTATTCAGGATGGCCTCAGACTTGCTGTGTAACCCAGTTTGGCCTTGTACTTACAGTCCTGCCTCAGACTGTTGGGACCTGGGATTATAGGCGTGCATTAGCACACCTGGCGCTCATATTCTTTAGAGAAGATTTGGGATGTCATGACAGGAGCAGTTAGGCTTTCCCTCGCTAATTACTTCCTGTCCTGCATTCTTGTCCAAATTTGATTGTTGAGAAGTGAATTTCTCCTCTCTGTCTTTGCTGTGTAGTTCAGTTTGGCCCTGACCTCACTATGTAGTCTAGGCTGGCCTCCAAATCTCAGCAATCCCCCTGCCTCAGCTTCTGAGTGCTGAGATTACAGGTGTGGGGCACCACACCCAGCTCTTCCTTCTCTTCATTGGACAAGGAGGAACATCAGCTTCTCTTCTTTCCCTTTTTGAGTTCAGTGCATAGTTTTCAGTGGAGAAAAAGCTTAAAATGCAGTACCACATTTGTGATACTCGTGATCAGACTGAAGTAGTATAAAGTAGGCTTTTATTATCTGACTCGTGAGACAAATAGTATTTTCTATTTTTGTCAATACAGTTTGTTTCTACTCTGTTAATGGGTAGAGAATCTCCAGTTTTAATGATGGTTGCTAAGGACAGATGGAATTGCTGAAGAAACTCTGCTTACCCATCCACCTTGAGTTAAATGTGGAGCTCTTCACTGCTCCACTATGTACTCTGTGATACCAGAATGAACGCCACATCCAGATGTGCTCTGGGGGGTGGGGGGAGCGAAGATGACTGGGGTTTTTAATATTTGACTATCAGAATATGTACATACCGTATAATTGACAGAAGTTAATTGTGCTGGATAAACTTTAATCTGTATTTATAATAACTAGGAATAGATGAACAGAAGAATCTTTTTTCTTAGTTTTAGAGTTGGAGGAGTGGCATTGCTCTCATGGTCATATTTTTGTCGTACAGATACCTTCAGACCTTCTGGATAAAGAATTTCTGCCTATCCTACAGGAGGAGCCCCTGCCACCGCTGGCTCTAGTGCCCTTCACAGAAGAAGAACAGGTTGGTGTCTAGCTTTGTCCTCAGGTTGGACTCTTGTTCCTTCTTGCTGAGGTATGAAAAGAGCAGGCTACTCGTGCCCTGAGGATTGTCCTGAGTCTTCATAGGTCTGTTTCCTGCTTACTGGGTCTTGATGGCTGCCTTTGAGTTGCCAAGGTTTTGCTTTAATATCTAAAGCTGGTGAGTACTGTGTAGAGATAAGGACGTGCCTTTAGGTCCTTGAGGATGATGGGAACTATTCCTCTCACTCAAGTAGAAAAGAAGTATTATTATTATTATTATTATTATTTTTTTTTTTTTTTGGTGCTGGGGATTGAACTCAGGGCCTTGTGCTTGCAAGACAAGCACTCTAACCGCTGAGCTAAATCCCCAGCCCTGAGAAGTATTATTTCGAAAAAGAGAGGGAGCGTCAACTTTTCAGAAGAACATAGTTTTCAGAAGTAATTGCCAACCTGAATTCTCATCAATTACTCATTTTACCACTAAAGGAAAATGTAGATCTCTAGCTCAAAACATACTTAGATCTCTTTTTTTTCCTGTTTACAGTGCACTGTGTCTTGTACAAAGATAGATAAAAGGAGCTTATCATGGTTGTAATACGATGAAGAAATGAATCTGTTGGCATGTTGGAGTGCCACTTTAAATGAAAAATCATTATGTAGTATTCTTTTTAAACAGCCTTATTGAGATGTAATTCATGTATCATAATATTCACCCTTTTTTTCTTTAATATTCACGCTTTTAAAGTATATAATTGAGTGGTTTTTAGTGTATTTGTTGAATTATACAGTCATCATCATTATCTGATTTCAGAACAGTCCCATCATTGTTTCTGATAACCTCTTGGTATTTTCTGTATATTCTTAACACGTTTTGCATGGAGAATCCACCCTATTAAGAATCAATCTCGATGAATCAACTTTTCTGTTAGAACTGTGTTAAGTAACAAAGGTGTAATATTAATACTTGATTTTTACCAACATACTTTCATAAAATAATTTTGTTCTGTTTATGGCTTCTTCTAAATCAGCCTTCCTCCATCTTATTCCTGAAACCCATTTAGAATCATCAGCAGACATTTTCATTAATCAAAAGATATTTATTGTAAAGAAAACATGGCAAAAAAGGGTCCTGTTTCCACTGATTGCTTAAAAATTTGTCAGCTATCAAATCGATATTTGACTACATTTCATTTCAGTTTTTCTTAAAAATATTATGAGGTATTTCAAGTAGACAAGTTAGAGAGTATTTTTATAAACACTAGTTTGCCATTCAACATACGCGATCTTAAGATTATGACATACCTGTGTTTCTTTTTTGTTTTAAGAAACAACATTTCTCACACACTTGAAACTGCCCGGGGTGTACTCCTCCCTGCTAAGAGATTGCTATGATTTGGTTTCTTCACTTTTTTTTGAGTGCTAGCTAGGGGTCGAACTCAGGGCCTTGCACTTGCTAGGCAAGTGTCCTACCACTTAAGCTAAATCCCTAACCTCTATTTTTTGTTTTTTGAGATGGTTTTGCTGTGTAGTTCAGGCTGGCCTTGCACTTGTAGTGAGCCTCCTGCCACAGCCTTCCGAGTGCTGGGACTACAGGTGTTGCACCATTATGCCCAGCAGTAAAAGAAATTTTATTCATACGTGTTTGCAGTACGTGAAGTTTACATTTATCTTTGGGATAGGTGCATGTACATAACGTTCAAAATACAGCTGCCCATAATATCAACTGTATGGTCAGTGTAATCTTGAAGAATTCATAGAAGCTGCTAAGATACCGCGAAAGGGCATATGAGGAAATATAGGAATAGATGCTTTATTGATTTGCTAAAGATCATATCTGGATTGTATCTGTTTTGCAGTCATGATTATTGATGAGCACTTCCTATATCGTTGCTATAATCATAAGATAGCCTAGATTTTCTGAATAATTTTCATCCCTATCTTTGGTGACACTTGAAGGATCAATGTTGCCTGAACCCAGCTGATGTGATGATTTGTTAGTGGCTTCTGTGTTTCCTTTTTTTTTTTTGTGGTGCTGGGGATTGAACTCAGGGACTTGTGTTTGCAAGGCAAGCACTCTAATCACTGAGCTAAATCCCCCGCCCTACTGTGTTTCATTTTAAAGGTTATTCAACAGCATATGTTCTTAAGAAAACAAACCATTTTCACTGAACTATTTTGATAATATGATGGCTAATACAGTATTAGAAGGTCTAGGAAGGGCAGTTAGGTGAGTAAATAAAAGACATCCACATTGAGGGGAAGAATTAAAAATTATGTTTGTGGATGACATGATCCTGTGTATAGAAGATCTAAAAGATAATAAAACTGGCACAGTTGAAAGGTTCAGGATCACACAAAAGTGAGTTCTGCTTCTGTACACTGGTGATGAACAGTCTACAAAGGAAATCAAGAAAACAATTCCATTTGTAATAATATGAAAAGAATATTTAAGAGTAAATTTAATTAAGGAGGTCTAAAACTTTTACTCTAAACACTCCGTGGCATCCTTGGAAGAAAGTAACAATAAATGAAAGGGCTCCTGTGCTCTTGGATTGGAAAACTTGATACTGGGAAGATCAAGCATGATTTAGTGTCAGTGATCACTCAGAACCTCAGTAATCTTTTTGGTAGATAATGACAAGCTGATCCTAAGATGCATGTGGAATTGCAAGGGACCCCAAATAGAAACCTGAAGGATTCACTTCCCAGTTACACACTTGCCATCAGGCTGCAGTACTCAAAACAGCTTGGTTGAAGACAGACCTATAGAGCAGTGGGATACAGGTGAAAGTCCAGAAGCAAACCCAGTTGCTCCATGTCACAAGATTGCTTTCACGAAAATGAGAATGAGGGTATCTTCTTTGCTTCACTGCGGGCATAACCAGTATTTTGCTATTAGTTTTTCGTCCTATTCAGTATTTTTAATTTTTAATTTTGTGTGTTTTAAAATACGTAATAAACAATTTAAAAGTTGAAATTCACAAAATCTTGTCTAATAGAAATTCTTCCTTGCAACTCTTCCCCAGCCACCTATATTCCTCCTTCTAGAAGGCAGCCAGTGTTAGCTGATTCTTGTGTGTAGGTCTACATATGTTTTTCTTTTCCTTTTCCTCCTTTTTTTGTTTTTTTAAGATAGAGTCTCACTGTATTACCCATGCTGGTTTTAAACTCAAGTGATCTTCCTGTCTCAGTTTTCTGAGCATTGTGACCTCAGGTGCATAGCACTATGCCCCGTTCTGGTGTATTTTTCCCAGTAATACATAAATGTATTTTCCTTCTTTTATAGAAGCGATGTATATACTAAACATTGTTTCGCTGTTCTAACATTGAATATTTTTATTGAAAGAATTCTGTGTCCACCGTTTTAAGCTTGTGTTTCTTTGCCCATAGCAGTGAAGAGTTTTTCACATATTCATTCATCATTTATATTTCTCTGCCCTTTTTTTGTCTGGCAGTTTTTCTTTTGTAGTACTAATTTTTTTGTTGATTTGTAATACCTATATGAGCTCCTTATATTTTAAGGTCTTTTGGCATAGTTGTGCCTGTTTTCTAAATTTTTAAATTGCATTTATGATTTTAAATACAGAAGCTAATTTTTTTTTTTATTTGCAGTTTTGGGGATCACATTCAGGGCTTTATACCTGCTAGGCAAGTGTTTATCACTAAGCTACATCCTCAGCCCCAGAAGCTGGTTTTTATATAGTGTAGTATGCCAGCTTTATTATTTTATGAATATTCTTCTCTTTTTAGCTGTTTATACGTATTTTACATTTTTTCTTTTTCCTTAAGTGATTTCGTAGATTTCTTAGAGACTGCATGGGCCCGAAAAACTGTGTAGTATATTAAGGAGGGTAACTTGTTTCTAGTTGCCAAAACGTGATATGCTTTTAATCAGTAGAATGAGTAACTAAATCATCCAGAACATTGCATAACATTTCTAAGAAATTAATCTGCACTAAGTAGATATATAAATTATCTGGAAAAATAAAAAATTTTTCAACAAATATTGCTTGGGAACTATTGGTTAACAGTAGCTAACCAGCAACAATTGGTTAGCGATTTGAAAAAGAGTAAAATTAGGTATGTATTATAGCTACACAACAGAATTAATTCTAGAATGACTAACCGAACAAATCTTAATTTTTTTTTTATAATGGAAATGTTTATTTTAAGGTTTACATGTTATGATCGTAGGGTCTTAATGCAGGACTGGGGAAGTTTTCACTATAGACACAGAAGATCATTGGGATCTCTTTTTTGGGTGCATTAACCCATTTATGCTGGAGATTTCAATGTTTTGAATTTTTGCTTGAAATTCATGTAAATTACTTAGAAAAATTCAAGGAATAAGAATTTGAAGAGAAAAATTTTTATTCTGTTGTTATGGGTGTTCCAGAAATGGAACACTAGTCATGAAAGGATTAAACAGCATCATTTAAAGTTTTGTAATACTTATTTGCTAGACTTTGATACGGTAGAGTAAACCATGCTTATAACTGGCTAAAGGGTCATTAAAATTTTGATATTTGTCCTTTGGATAGTCAGATTACTCCTTCAGAGATTACATAGATCTTTTTAGATTAGAGAATTGAATACGTTTTCTTCCAGTACCCTTATAAGGAGATAAATACTTCTAATTGAAAGCAAGCTTTTTTTTTTTTACTATGTATCTAAATTCCCTGGTTACCTGACATAGATATTTTATCTTTAAAGTTTCTCTCCCTCCCACCCCCTCTTTCTCCTCTTTCTGTCTCTCTCAATCTCTCTGCCTTGCTCTCTGTGTGTGTGTGTGTATATGCATATATACGTATAAAGATAATATATGTATGGGTATGTAGAAGAAGTTTTTGTAGAATAAGATTATTGTCCAGAGATGTTTTGGTTCCTTTGATGTGACATGCCTCTTTAACGTGCATCTCACTTTGAGGCCCTCATGCACGCTAAACCAGTGCTCTACCACTGAGCTGTGTTCTCAGCCTGCATGCATCCTTTTTTTACCCCTATAATGCAGATAACTGCTATGAGACTGCTATATTTTATTTGACATCACAGAAAATTATTTTATTTATGCTATTTTGAATAGATATACATGTAGGTACACATAAAAAACCCCGAAAAGCACATACAGTGAAAGCAAATCTGTGACTCACCTAAACTTGGGGGGTTGGGGGTTTAGCTCAGTGGTAGAGCACTTGCCTAGCAAGCACAAGGCCCTGAGTTCCATGCCCAGCAAACTGCCCCCCTCAAAAAAAATCACCTAAACTTAGCTGCTTGTTATTCTTCCTCAGGACTAACTACTGTTTCTATTCCTTGTGCTCCCTTCTGGGAGTGTTTTAAGACATCTTTAACCTTCTGTGTATTCTTTTGAGCACTCTCCTGCCATAAATGGTAGCATGCTCTGCTGGCAGTTCCACTCTTACTATTTTCGCCTAAGCATCTATCTGTGAGTGACAACAAATACTTATTAGCCATTCATCCATTCATTCATTTGCTTTTTGTATGTGTTAGACGCTGTTTTAAGAATTTAAACATTTAATATGAGTGCTTGCAATAGCCCATAAAGTAGACAAAAGTATTATCCTTTTTCACATTTTATATGTAAGGAAAGTGAGGTACACAGAAACTGAGTTAAAGAGCCAAAATGTAGTTTGAGGCAGTCCGGCCTTTTTTTGCTTCTAACTACAACCATGCATTGTATCCCTGTGCTTCAGGTTGACCATAAAAAATTGCAGTGTTTGTGGGTTAGAGATAGTTGAATATTAAAAGTTTCATCTGGTTCAACTAAGAAAGTTTGCTTTTTTTTTAAACAGTTGTACAGAATTGCAAGCTTGTGGTTTTTTTTTTTTTTTTTTTTTTTTTGTTTCTGTTTTGGTGCTGGGGATCGAACTCAAGACCTTGTGCTTGCAAGGCAAGCGCTCTGCTACTGAGCTAAATCCCCAGCCCCAAGCTCATGATTTTTAAATTAGCTTCTATTGGTTAATATTTAGATGGCTTCCATTTCTATAAACAGTACTGCAGTTAAAGATCTTTCTACTTAAGTGTTACTCATGTGTAAGAAGTGAAACTTGTGTGTCAGGGGGCATGGACATTTAAATACAGTTTGAGAAATTGCCTCCCAAAGAGATTATACCAGTTTATACTTGAAGCAGTAATGTGGGAGAGTGTATGAAAATACAGTGTAAATTTCAGCACATGCCTGTAATCCCAGCACTTGGGAGGCCGAGGCAGGAGGATTGTTGTGAGGTCAAGGCCAGCTTGAACTACATAGGGAGGCCCTTTGTCTCAAAAAAAAAAAAAAGAAAAAAGATAGAGTTTCTTCACACTTATAAATGGTACATTGGGCTTTATATGTAATACTTTTGTGGCTAGGTGTTCAATTGCACAAGCTCCTAGCGTACAAAATACAGTTAGCTCTGATTTACAGTATATGTATTGTTCTAGACTTGGGGATCTCATAGTATTAATTATAAAGGTACCTAGAGGCATTATTCAGTTTTGTACTACTCTCTGCCAAAAGGTAAGTGACTGTGTATGCTTCAGCCAGTTTTCTTTTTATTGTTTTATTAAACTATAGTTTGTAATAGATTTTTTATAAGTTAAGTACTTTCTCTAGTTTTTAATTATCAGTTACATCTTAAGCTTTCAGGTTTGCAGTTTCTCAGTTGTATCATCACGTACCTGTAGAACTCAAAATAATTGTATTTACTTTGATAGTTTCTCAGATTTACGTCAACAAATTGTATTGAGTAAATTCTTACATAATGATAAGAAAATGACCAATATATTTTTTAAAAAATCAATGAAAATAGAAGCTTTAAATCAATTACATGTTCTTCAGAAGAGGGAGGCATAGATACATTTTACTTGATTGGGAATCACGGTAGAAAATCAGCGGAAACCACTGAAGACTGGAACGAGAGTTGAATCACGGGATTCTCACGCACCCCCAACTCTGCAGCTCGCTTCTCCCTCCTGTAGGAGGGCCCTGGGCTGTGGCCAAGCCCACGTTCACTTTCTTCATCGTACCACACCTGTGCCCTTCTGGGACTTCCGAAGGGAGAGGGATTCAAGTAAGGATCTGTTGGAATTTTTTTTATCTTAAAACCCTCTTGCAAAATTCTCCATCACATGCCCAGGATTTTCATTTTTTATTGATAATTTTTCAAGACTTTTATCATTCTTGTTTTATCTTTTTCTGAGCTAAATTTATTCTATTGGTCAAGAAATGTCATTAGGCCTGTTTTTAACATCCTGGCCTCCCTTCCCACTTCTCTTTCATTGTGCCAGCTGTAGCTTAGTGACTGAATGATTGGTTTTTTGTTTTTTTGTTTTGGGTAGAGGGTGCTGGGGATCGAACTCGGGTCTTTGTGCTTGCTAGCTGAGCGCTCCTCTACTGAGCTAAATCCCCAACCCCAGTGATTCGGAGTTTTTAAAAAAACCATCCTTCTCCCTTCCCATCCTCAAGTCATTCAGGTGGTTGGTCTTGTGCATAGATTTTTACTTGGCCTTTCCTCTTTCACCCGTTGATTCCTGTCATTGTCAAATACTGCTTGGAGATGGTAATGGTAAAATGAGTCAATTTTTTCCTTTTTGTGGTACTCTTGGAATGGATGCTTCTGTGATTCACTCTCATTTTTGTCCTTACATAGTTTGCTCTGTTGCTGCTTTTCTCTTTCTGCTTTTGTGTACATATAAGCATTTAGTTTGTTTGCTTGTGAACTATTTCCTCATGAACCCAGCGTTGTGTAAGGCGCTGGTTGACAGTTTTGTTGATCTGAAATGTTAATTTGAAATTGTCAGGTGAAACCAGAGTTTAGATTATCTCCCTATGTTGTGTAGTTATGCTTTCTCATTGCCAGTAGGATAGTGATTAGATGCCATTTTGAAGCTGCAGTGGGAGGTGGGGAGAAGCAACATAGTTTTATCTGTTTTATCCATTTTTTCTTTCTTTTGTTTTTCTTTTTTTATGTTTTGGCAGAGAAACTTTTCCATGTCTGTAAATAGTGCCGCTGTCCTGCGATTGACAGGACGAGGAGGAGGAGGAACTGTGGTGGGGGCTCCTAGAGGTCGAAGTTCTTCAAGAGGGCGAGGTGAGCTTTCATGTCAAAAAAGTAATGACAGAAGAGGAGGAGGAGAAGGAAATCACTTGCTAAATATTTTAATGCTTGATTTTTAAAGAACATGGTCTTCGATGTTAACTGCATACCAAATGTCCTGTATTTATTTTCTGAACCATTTCTGAAGGTATCTGGTGCACAACCCCTGCTTTGGAGCAGAGGAGTCCAATTCTAGCTATATAGATTTTCTTGTGCCCATTTTTCATCCACGGGGAGCCGTGTGCTTTGGGAGCCAGATGCCCTGAGAAATCTTGGCTGCTGGAGTATCAACAATGTCCCTCTGGGCCTCCATGACACAGCATCTGTATGAGGGCCTCATCTTGTGAGGGGGGACCAAGGCTCCAACCATAGAGGGACTTTAGCAAAAACTGTTTTCCAAATCCTAGGGCCTTTTGGGGATTTTAACAAAATATAATTAGGCAGCATTCATTCATATATATATAGTACAGGTTTATGTCTTTTCTTAGAAAAACACCTTTTTTGGGGGGGGTACTAGGGATTGAACTCAGGGCCTTGCGCTTGCTAGGCAAGCGCTCTGCCACTGAGCTAGATTCCCAACCCTGAAAAACAACTCTTTGCTCTTGTGTGGTTCTTTGATGTGTTGCTCCCTATTTGGGATTCATTGATTTTTTGTTAGATAAGGGAATCCTTGATGTTTGTAATATCAATATTTACTTGAGCATTGAACCCTGTTGGTTAAATTATAGCAGTAGTCTAAACATCTTGTAATTTTCTCCATGAGATGCTTTCGCAGTGGAAGAATGTGGTGTCAGCAGTGACAGAGGCCGTCGTCTCCACACATCATGCTGCGAGATTGGCATGATGAGAGTATCTGGTGCTTAAACTTGTTTTTCAACTTTATGGCTATGTCTTAGGAATAACCAGTCTTTACAGAAAATGTGTTCAATTAGATTTCTGGCAATAGTGGGAATCCAGATGTGAATATTAAGAGGGGACTAACTAAAACACTTATTTTTCTAGGTACCATTACTTACCGTAGTTGTGTTTTTTCTTCTGCTTTTGTTTCTCCATGTGTAGCACATTGGTTTTAATCTGAGAAATTGGCAGTCTCATCTGTCAAACTTACTGGAAGTACTGCCACCACAGAATTGGTATGTCTGTGCATCTGCATCCTTCTGTAGGATGGCGGTGAGAAGAATTTTGCTCACATAACTGCCTCCAGTGCTTTTTCAGGGCAATGTAGAGAGAGAAATCTGCTTAAACAACAAGTGTAGACCGCACTGACTTTGTGTGCAACTAATACCAGTTGGTCTCTACAGGCTTTAACATACCCTCACATGTGGAGAAACCATGAATGAGTGATGACTACTTTTGCTTTCTCCTTCTGTGGATGTCAGGTCATCATACAGAAGAGATTCAGAGCTTCAACAGGGCACGTATGAAAGATAGGCAGTGTGACACATGAGAAGTAGTGACTTAATAAGGACGCTAATGTGAAAAAAGGGCATGAACCTAGTCAAATTAGTGTGCTTAATTTGTGAAAAACATTTGTAACACCATTGTCACAACCACTGGTGATTCTTTTTAGTGATCTCTATAGTGTATTTTATAAAACAAGGTTGTAATTATAATCTGGTTTTATATTTTTCACTTACTAATTTTAATTAGGTAAATAATGATTAGTGTGGCTTTTCTTTGAATGGGCAGGGCTAACATTAGGTGATTACCTTGTTCGCAATTTGAGGAAACTTTTTTAGGGGGCAGCATGGGGGCAGTACTAGGTACTAAACCTAGAAAGAGTTGAGTTGTATCTTTAGTCCTTCTTTAATCTTTCATTTTGAGACAGGTCACACTAAGTTGTTCAGGCTGGCCATGAGCTTCTAATCCTTCTGCCTCAGGCTTCCAAGTGGCTGACATTACAGTTTTGTGTCATTATGTCTGGCTTCAACTTGAGGAAACTTTGATTTGAAAATTGATGGACTTTTAAGGCCTCTAAATATCATGACTAGTAAAATTTAAACAATATAGAGGAAACAACATAAACATTGCTATCTTTCTATTTTATGTCTTCTTGTTTAATAATATATGAGCAAGTGAAGGCACACATAAGGAACAGAAATGTTTAAAAACCTAGGGTTTGAAATAACGTGTGGTTCAGAGTGTAGAAGAATTAAGTTATTAAAGGCATTTCCTAGCAGCAGTTGAAAAAACGAAGCCAATTCACACAGCCATCAACCACAGCTGTCTTTGGCATTATTGAAAGGAAGTATATTTTAATCCCTGGAAGAATAGGCTAAAATCTCAGGTGGTAGGATGGTCCTTCAAATTTCACTTGATGAATAGCTTTTGCTTATTCTTACACAGGAACCACAAAATTTGACAAACTGGAAAGCTATGGAATATGATGTGTTTTCTGTGGCCCATTAATAAAATGGTCAGACTCCTAAGCAGGACCAGTGTCAGGACTGGTCAAAACTGGCAGAAAATACTCTGTATGTGTTTTCCTTGTTTTTCTGGTAACCTAAAGGCTATTTTTTATATTCATGTGTTAAACTTTTTCAGGTAATATGTACAAGCAGTGACTTTCCTGAAAAAAAGAGCTCTTAAAGAGGAGAGGGAACTTTTTTCCTTTCCAAAAATCATGGTTGTAGAGGAACACTCTGCTGTTACATTATAGTTTAGATGACATGATTTTAGGATCTTAAATAAAAAGTATACATTTCCTCAAGAGGAGAAGCACTTAAACTGTTGAGCTGACTTTTAACTTGAATCAAAGTAAAACTGGTACAACTGGAAGGTAGCCTTAAGATTATTAAGTTCAGCTATGATCTTCACTTCCAGTTTGCAGATGAAGAAATGGAGAGTAGTCAGAAATATGTGCATTGTTCTTAAGATTACCCACATATAGTTATATATGGGTATTTCACAGTGTGATCATGTAAGAGTTAACAGTGTGATTATGTAAGAGTGTGATCATGAACTGAGTCATTAACAGAAATCTGTATTATGCTACTGAGTCAGTTCATGATAGATTATAATAAAGAAATAGAAGTACTACATGGATATTTGAAGTGATTAACTCAGTTCTGTTTGGCTTTGGAATACATTCATGCTTTCATTCAAGATTTATCTTTCTGGAGGTAGAGATGTGGCTCAGTGGTAGAGTACTTGCTTAGTAGCATGAGGCCCCAAGTTGGATCCCCAGCATTGCAAAAAAATAAAAAAAGATGCATCAGTTTTATTTGGATCATTTGCATTGTGGGAGAAATCGAGTTAGGGATGAGGGCAGAATACATTCCCAGACTGGCCTCCTCCTCTAGTTTTCTCACCAGTGTGTTAGATAAAAATGGTATGCATTAGTTGGAAACACTATACATAATGAAAGTGCATACTCCCATTTCCCTCCAGATCAGCAGTTGGATATATGCTTCCTTCCTGATCCTAACTGTGCACCAATGGCATTTATATAAATGGAATAATTTTTATATGCATTGTTGTGTACTGTGCTTTGTCATTCGGTAGCATAATACAGATTTCTGTTAATGTCAGTGCTGTTTTGTACGTTCTTTGGCTTCATAGTGTATTATGTTTTATCAGAATTTATTTAGCCATTATTTTATTGATTAGGTTATTTGTAGTTTTAAGACATTGCAATAAAAATGTACACAGATGCAGTCATATGCCCTTAACTACGAGGTACATTCAGAGAAATGTGTCATTAAGTGATTTTGATTTCATTGTTGTGTAGATATTACAGTATATGTAAATCTAGATAGTATAGGTCAGGACTTGGTCTCTTGGCACGGTGAAGAGACAGCAAACACAAGATTTTTGAAGTTACTTGTGGTGTATGAAATAAGGCATACTGTTTTACAGTCAAGGGGACTGAGTGAAAAGAGTACACTCAAATGGTAAATAGTGTAGAAATACATGAACCAGTAACAGTTGTGTTATCACTGTCAAGCACTGTGTGCTGTACCACCTTGTAAGTGCTACATGTTTATACATCTGGCAGTGTAATGTAGTAGGTTTGTTTATACCAGCATCACCACTAACACCACCGTGACATTGTGATGGTGTGGTGTCTCTGAGTGACAGAAGTTTCAGCTCATTTTAATCTGATGTGACAACCTGCACAGGAGCAGCCCATCATTGACCGGAATGTTATGTGGTGTGTGACTATATTTGCATATTTGTACTAGTATTTCCATCAGCATAAATTCTAAGTAGAAGTATTAAATCAGATACTGATAGTTTTACTCAAATTGCCTTCAGTAAAGGCCAGTTACCTTTGGACCACCAGAGCCTCTCTGTGTCCTTACATCCGTATATTCTTACCAGCTCTGTGGTGTTTAGTCCTGGTAATTTTCTTATTTCAAGATTTGAACGGAGAGTAAAGAGTGCCTTTTGTCCTCTAGGTAGTTCGTGAAATTGGTAGTTTTAGAACTGACCTATATAGTTACTCTTTTTCTGGGTTAGGTAATTTTAACATTTGCACTTTTAAATTGTAGCTTCTCTCTTTACAAAAATCTCTGAATTAATATTTCTCCCAGTTTTATTGAAACTAAGCCAGTGAAAGGTTTAATTTACAGTATTTCACTACTAAAGTTTTTATTAAGAAGAGTCCCCCACCTATTTTTTTTGTGGTACTGGGGATTGGACCCATGGCCTTCTGCATGCTGTGCAAGTGCTCTACCACTGAGCTATGTCCCCAGCCCTTTTTTGTTTTGAGACAAGATCTTGCCCCATCTAGACCCAAACTTGGGATCTTCCTGCCTCAGCCTCTTGAGTAGCTGGGGTTACAGCTGTGTTCTGTGGCACTGGGCTTAAAGAGTTTAATGTTGAAACTTTTTTTGTTCAGTATCAAGGCTCCTTCATTAGTTTTCTAACTTTTTCCTTTGAACCTTCTGTGGTCCAGCTGCTTCATTGTCACTGTTCTTACAGGTAAAGAGTCCATGAGGCTTTGTTAAATATTTAAATGTAGACATCCAACTACGTATAGAGACAGAACTTCAGAGATCAGTCTTTGGTGTTCACTATGTGCTGGATGTTGACTTCTGACTATCATTTTTTCTGTCTTCTTATTTTCAGGCAGAGGTAGAGGTGAATGTGGTTTTTACCAAAGAAGTTTCGATGAAGTAGAGGGTGTGTTTGGTCGTGGAGGTGGCAGGGAAATGCATAGATCACAGAGCTGGGAGGAAAGGTAATTAAAGGATCCAGATCTTGGTGTAAGGTTTCTTGGTATATAAAGCTTATTTATTTCCTGCATACTGCAGAGACAAAGCCTCTGTTACAGGGTTTCACTTTTTAAAAATGCTGTTGATATTGAATATGAACTTGTGTGTTAGCAACTTTTAAATAGCCCTTCTTTACAGGGAGCAGCGTTCTAGCTGCACAGAAGAATATAATAGTGCAGCGTGGATAGGTAATTGGGTTGCTCCTTGAGAGTCTCCAGGGGGAAGTGTGGCCATTCCACCTGTGGGCATCAGTAACAAGGTCTTCTCTCTATATTGCTTGGGATTTACTATGAAAACTGTAATGATGAATGAGGGCAGTTGCACACAGATGGATAGGTGGATGTACAAGGGTGTCAGCCGTGATGGTTTTTATAAAATACTCAGAAACAAACCAAAGAGTCTGATACTGCCCTTATGAAAATGTGCACCCACACAGTAAAGAACTGTATAACTGGGAAGGTTTAGGATGACTTTGAAATATTTAGTGAAGTGGGAAAACATATTCTCAAAGCAGTAGGTGAAACTATATCATGTGTCTAAGTAAAATAATATACATCAGTGGAAGCTAGTTTGGTAGTTGAGGTAGAGAAATTTTTGTTTTCATTTTGTACTTTATTTTCCAACTATTAAGCAACAGCTATGTTTTGTAACTTGAAAATACAAAGAATTGCTAATAAATAAAGAAAATCAGTGTCATGGATAGGATATTTATGTATACACTCAAGCTTTGTTTGAAATTTATTTTGTCTCTTTTTAGGGGTGACAGACGGTTTGAAAAACCAGGGCGAAAAGATGTAGGTAAGGTTCTTACTACTGAAA
This sequence comes from Hystrix cristata, assembly GCA_004026905.1. Lineage (NCBI taxonomy): Eukaryota > Metazoa > Chordata > Mammalia > Rodentia > Hystricidae > Hystrix > Hystrix cristata. Next base: position 129,266 of record PVJO010000768.1, on the reverse strand, counting down.
TATTTCCTGGACCTCCCTGGTATTGGTGCTTAACAGGGCTCACACGTGGGGACAGAGTACAAAGTGACTCAGTTCCCTGCACCTCTCCAGCAGATAGGGTTGTAGCACTGCTTGCATTTGGAATTTTGTCGTTATTTAAGGTCTCCATTGCATGATACCAGAGGTCAGAAATACAACTGATAGGATTTACTGGACTTAACTACAAATGTTCTCACTTTAATAATTATTTTGCTTTTGCTACTTTTCCTTTATATATACTGTAGCTTTTCTTGTTTTGAGATGAGAACTATCAAATTAGTTAAGGTACCAATTGAAGGAGGATAAAGGAATAGGATTTCCACAATAAAGGAAGAGGATTTCAGTTTTCATGATGAATTAGTCATAACTTATATAAAAGAATTTATAAGATGGGCTTTCTGACTGATTGGAGGTACTGCCTTATATGCTACCAGTAGATAATAGTATCTGAGGGAACCAAAAGGGAATTTACAGTACCATTACTGTTAAGAAAATAACCACACCTTTTCCAGAATCCTACAAGTAACAGAAGAGTTCTCCAGAACTGTGATTTTATCTGATAGTGGAAAATGTTTCACATAGACATATTAAATATATAAACATCATTCAGACTGATTGACAGATTGTCTTGAAAATGAAGTCCAGTAGTTGTAAGCATCGTGCTTCACTGTTTCCATATAAATCTCATTTAAACATGTCAGTAATTTAACTTCCTCATTCATTAGCATGACCTTAGTTTACATATAGTAATGAAAAGACATAAATAAGTGCAGCATGCAGAAATTTCAGACTGGTAAGGTATTGTCAGCTTCACCAAAACAGTAGACTGTTGGATGAATAGTATCTTGAGGGTCTTATGGGGACCTCTGGTCTTATCCTTGTCTGATTTAATACTTTTGCTGGAGAGTATAGCGAGACAATGAGAGTTAGTTTAAAGCGTACAGAACTTAGAAGCAGAAGATCATGGATATTCTAAACTTTCAGGTACTCATTAGTGTCATCATAAGATGAGGTGATAATTCCTTACAGAATTTTTAGGATTAGCATGTTTACTGTGGGGCTGTAGTTTGTATGTCTTGCTGCTAAGTGTCTTGAACCACTGAGGATACATGCATGACTGTCCTATCGAATGGCTTTTAATCAATTTTATTAGTAAAAAGACTGATAAAAGCGATTAGATGCGTTTGTACCACCAGTGGTACATGCTGCCTGATGGGACAGTCATGCATGTATCACCGGTGGTTCAAGGTGGCAAGAACGTGTTAAATAAGAGTACGTGAACTCATTTATTCATTCAGTAAATATTGAATATCTGCGTCTGTTCCAGGCCTTGTGCTGGGTACCAATTAATATTTCTTTCTTCAGAGGACATTATTGATGTGTTGGTCTGATTTTGAAATCTTCCACTATTTTGTTTGTTTTTGAGACAGGGTCTCTCTATGTAGTTCAGGCTGGCTTTGAACACAGTATGTAGCCCAGGCTGGCCTTGAACTTGTTGTGATCCTCCTGTCTCTGTCTCCCGAATGCTGGGATTGCAGGTGGGATTATAGGTTTGAAGCCACCACACCCAGCTGCAAATCTTCCAGTGTTGAGAGGTGTAGCTGTCGAATAGGACAGTTTGACTTTGGGATCAGAATTAAGGTGAAACAGGTCTAATTAAATGGAAGTTTAACAGCAGAAAATACAGGCATACATAACCCTAAACTACGGAATTTAAAATATGGAGTAGCTATGTTAACAGCAGCTAAGGGGTCAGCCCTCTCAGCTGACTATATGCTTCATGTTGATCATCAATGTGCCTGTGTCCTCACCACTGAAGGCAGTATTTCCTAGATCTAAATTATCCTTGATAAGTCAAATGATGGAGAGGCCTGTATCTTTTATTTTTGTCACAGGACAGCCTAAGCACTGTGTTCATTTCTGGGGCCACGATTTGAAAGAGTCTGCCTGTTGGAGTGGTGTCCAAGGCATCCGAAGCCTTGGAATGAGGCTGCAAAGAGGAAGTGGGGCTGTTCGGGTAGGCGTCGAGACTGGCAGCTGGACGAGGAGAAGGGCTTCTGGGGTCACCGCCTGTGCACGTTTGCGTACCGGTCTCGTGACACAGGGATTAGGTGTGAGCAGTGTGCCTCTCGGGTAGAAAGGGCTGAATGAGAGCAGGCTTAGGCAGGCAGGTATCTAACACAGTCTTAGAAGTTGTAATGGTTGAACTTGTCTGACAGCGACTTGGGTGGCCTTGCCAAAGTAGCAAGCTCCCTGGATGAGAGGAGCTGGATTTTTTTTTTTAACTCTGACACATAGTCATATTTTGGTGATGGGAATAAGTGAATATAAACTTTTTTTCATCATTGTAGTTCTCATAAATGCATTTTATTTTTGTAGTCACCCTCTATTAAAAGTAAAGGTTCTTTTCTTTGCCTTCCTCTGAGTATGTCTTTGAAAAGTTGAATTGCATGAAACTTAATTGACATGAAGTACAACATTAAGGAGGTTAATCGGGTAACTTTTAATAGTTAATTACTAATACTTGTTAGTATACTAATAAGGTATACTAAAATTTGGCAGTTTACACACACACACTCTCTCTCTGTCTCTCTCTAGGCTTTTTTTTTGAGTGCTAGGGATCAGACTCAGGGCTTTGCACTTGCTAGGCAAGCGCTCTACCTCTGAGCTAAATCCCCAACCCTATAGTGGCTTTTATTGAATGCTTTTTATGAGATGCCTACTTCAGGTTAACTGTACTAAGAATTTTGATTTTTTTGTAAATAATGTACTTTTGTTGAAAGTAATACAGATTTCAAATTGCTCATAATCTTAATGCTCTCCAAGAATAGCAGTACAGGTAGTTGGTTGGGATGCACTGACATAAGATCAATTGCAAGACATCCTACAACACCAAATTAAGATAATTCAGGTACTGAAGATTCTGGAATGTTCTGTTCCTTTAAATTAGAGACAGTTCATATCATGTATTTATGTGTGCGTATGTGTGTGTGTGCACGCTTGCTTGGCACTAGGAATCATACCCTTGCCTCATGCATGCTAGGCAAGTGCTCTGCCACTGAGCTGCATTCCCTGCCCCTGTATTTGCTTTATGTGGGTGGAATCACAAACTTCTGGGTAAGAGTTGTCATCCCTCACCAGGGGGTAATCAGTTCTTGTGATCATTTTATAATAGAATTCTGTGAGGATAAAATTAAAGGATTATTAAAAAATAAATGGTCCTCATGATACCTGTGGGCTCAGCCAAGTGTGATACTGATTACATTTTGGTTTGAAATAATTTGAACTAATGTAGGAATTTTGATTACAGACTGTTTCCAGCAGTTGATGATACGAGCTTTTACATATGTAAGTCTAGGCCCTTACTACTTTTAATAACTCCTTCAGTTTGCTACAACTGTCATGTTATCTGTGTTAGTTTCCAGGTGTACTTTACAGTCGCTCCAAATTGGTCTTCCTGAGCGTGTGTATGAGCTCCCTGGTGGCCCAGCTTAGTGAGCTGCACATCAGGGAAAACGGAGCTCTCATTCTCAGTAACTGTTCCCTTCTCTCCATTCGTACTCCATTTTTCAGAAAGGACAGTGGTCTCTTTGCAGAAAACGTAATCCTTGATCTAGAAACTGTGATTCTTTGAAATAAGTGAAAGAATTATTAGCACTGTACCCAAAGTGTTTTGATCACATTTCTTAGTTGTAAAGTATTTATTAAATAGCATCAGTTTATCAACAGTTCTTTTTCCCCTGAGTGTTCAGGGGAAGTCACATTTAGTTTTTAGACACTGGCTTTGTGTAAGTATGATACGAAACTCATCTGACTTGACAGGGAGACTCAAATTCCAAGTCTCACACACTCACCTTCATTTAACTGTTGAGAAGTGATTTTTCTTCGGAAAAAATATACCATGGGAGTCTTTGATACTACTTTATTTTCTTGTTAATTTATTATAGAAATAAGAATTTCTTATATCTTTATGTGTTTACAATAGTCTTGAGTTGGAAAATATCTGTTGGTCTGGCTAGTAGTTGAGAGTGAATGACTAAGATTTTTAAACAGCAAACGTTCACAATAATTAGGTTTCTGTGTTCTTGATAGTCTCCTATTGTTAGTCTTAGACCACTCCAAAGTTCTTTATTTTCGTTTCCTTTGGGTTAAAGAGTAGAAAAATATGCTGTTGTGCCCTGCTCTTCACGATTGCTTGCCTTTATGCATCTAGTATCCATTTCAAGAGATGATTCCTGCCTGGGTCGTCACCAGTGGGGAAGGTTAATCTTTCTCTTTTCCTACATAAGCCTGAATAAGGAAAATTTCACAAAAGAAGAACAGCTACAAATCTGAAACCTGATACATTGACTCTTAGTTCTTGTTTTGATTGAGGATAATTGTATTTTTTAAATCAAAATGAAAATTATTCAAAGAAATGTCCTAAATTAAGCTGTGAATAAGAGAATGTGTTTATTTTAGCATGTATAAAATAAAAATGGAGGCAGAGAAAGTGTAATTTTCAAGGAGTATTAGACTTGGAAAGAAAGAGATCATCTAGTCCAACCTCCTACTGGTGAATAAACACTCATTTTGTGTTTATAGAAAAAACTATTTGATGTTGGAAACAGGAATTTTGGTTTGAAAATGCTTTGTTTCCTAATTATTTTTTGCTTTATCTATGGGAGATTTTTTTTCCTAGCTGATTTATATCTAACTAAACCTTTATATTTATAAAATTTAAGTATTTATTCATACTTCTGAATTATTTAGAGCTGCCATGGTTTTTTTCATGGAACAGGTCACAGGAAGGGAACATGTATGTGTTTTGACGTCATGATCAAACACTTTTAGGGTCATACATAACTCTATTTTGTATTTTCTTTGGAATTTTTGTTGCTAGCTGTTAAAAATGAAGGAGGTAATACTTACCCTAGTTTTGTAGTATAAAGAATCAAAAGAATAATCTTTGCTGTCTTGAAAAAATAACAGTTGTAAAAGGATGTTCACTCAATATTGTGAAATTGTCTTTCACTTTGGGAGCTAGGTTTGAAACTAGATTGTTGCTTCGATTTGCAGATGAAATGAGAAATTTATGCTTGATTTTCTTAGAGTTCCATGATGTTAAACTTCTGTCCATTTAACCTTCATTACTGGTATCATACGGCATCCTTAGAAACTGACCAGCAGCATTTCTGTATAAATATATCTCATTGAGTCTCATTGATATCAGTAGATAACCACAAGTTGAGTTTCATTGATATCAGTAGATAATCACAGACACAAATTTAGTAAGGTAGAATGTTTTGTTTTCAAAATGTGTGTTATTAGCTCAGCCATTTTTTGTGGGCATGGGCATGATTACCACAACATACTCAGAAGTAATCAGCATTGAGAAAAAGAAAACATGACAAACGGCAAAGGAAAAGTAGCTGCATAACTGCTGGGTGTATTTTCTACATTAAAAATAGGATGCCATTGATAAGTTTTACTCTGTCAGTCCTGTTTCCGAGATCTGAAAATTGTCAATGCTTTGTCCATTGATACGGATATCCAGGTCAGTCCTGTGTGGGCTCTTAGAGATCAGAGGAGTTGGAAGTTCGGGAACAGTCTTGTCAAAATTTTCCATCTTAACTTGATATTCACCTTTCGAACCTCGGGTCAGCAGAGATGCAAAACAGTGATGTAACATGATCTCCGACGGTAGGTAGGATGTCCTCCTTTGGCAGATGTCTCCAGTGCCTTCCTGCATTGCTGAAAGGAACACAACTAATTCAAAGTGGGGAGGGTTTTCATGCTGAAGCAGAGTAGCCAGAGGACTTGATGGTGTAATACAGTGATAGTAGGTTAACGGAAAAATAAAGAACGGGCATTCTTGAGAACTGATGCCGTCAAGGTGAAAGTCCACGCTGGTCTGGTGGAGTTCGCCGTTTTCTCTTTCCTGGTAGAGAATAGCTGAGACCCGGACGCTGGTTAGAGGGCTGGGTCGGGTGTTGGCCACTTGAAAGATAAGGTTAGGTTTGCCATCTATGTGAGCTACCACTGCTAAGTCAGTAAAACGAATTGAAAAAGCTCGATTTTTTGGCCGGGCAATCTTCGCCACAAAGGCACCTAAATTAGAAACCATTTTTTTAGAATGAAAACTTGAAATATCAATACCTTTCTGAAAAGAGTATATCAAATAGTTAAATATTTCTTGGTGCTCTGCTTTCCAATAGTCAGGAATTCAACTCATTGTTTAATTTTGGGTAGTCTCATTGGCCTGCAGAATTTTTTAGAGTATACATACATTTCTATTAAGAAACCATAATTTTAAAATGAATAAACAAAACTGATAATGTTACATGGAAATGTAAAATTTTATCCTTTAGTACTGTATCTTATAAAGTCAAAGAATTGGACATTTCCTGTATTCATCTCCTTACTTAACAGAAAAAAAAATTAGTAGAAAACAAATGCAATTTGGTTACAACCAGATAACTTCAAGTTGAAGTAGAGACTAGATTCAGAGTAGAATGATTTGGGGTGGGAGGAGCTATCATTTGAAGAAATTTTTGACTTTGAAATTTCCGTAAAACTTTTTGTTGAGGAAACTTGTAGGTGATTTCAATACACTTTTTTTTTTTTTTTTTGGGTGCCGGGGATCGAACCTGGGGCCTTGCGCATGCTAGGCAAGCTCTCTAAGCACTGACCTAAAATCCCCAGCCCCTCAGTACACATTTTAGGGCCCTCCTGGGCCCTGATGTACAGATGAGGGTTTCTTAGCTATCACGTAGGTGCAGCAAAGCCTGTTGGCAGGCTGGGCTTAGGAGTAAATTGTATACAGAGAAAACCAAATATATTGAAATTCAGCTGAACATTAAAAAAAATAGTATAGTAGTATATGTACTTTACTGATGCATTAAATAATAAAATCTAGCCATGGGTTTAAATATGGTGATTCTGATACACTGTAGTTCAATATGAAAATGTCTGTGATTTTGATTTTTATCAGTTACTAGCAGTACTGATGTTTGCACACACCTCTTTCTTTCTCTTTTTCTTTCTCTTTCACTTTTTGGCTGTACTGGAGATTCAACCTAATTCACACTTACTTGCACTGAGCTACAACTCAGTTCTTTTTTTATTTTGAGACAGGATCTTGCTAAGTTGCAGAGTTAATTAGGGTGGGCTTGAATTTACAACCCTCCTGTTTCAGCCTCACAGTTCTGGGATTATAGACATGTGCCTACATGCCCACCTTTTTTTTTTTTTTTAAATCCCGTACATTCATGATAGAAGGAAGTGTGTCACATTCACTTAGGGGTTAGTGCAAAAAGTTGTAAGATTTCCTCATCTAAACGTACAGATCTTTCAAATTTTTCAAAGAAGTGACCCAGGGTAAGAACTCTTCACAAAGTTAAGACTTTGCTTTAGGTCAGAGAGCTGGTTAATACCACACTGGGACCTCATTCAATATCACTGTTCACGTGGCTTGGTGCATCTCAGATGATTGTTAGACTGTGTGTGAAAGCCAGGCTTTCTTTTTTAAAATCGTACATGTCATATACAAAGGGCATTAGCTCTACTTTATTGGAGGAAAGAGCCTTAGATGCTACCATGTATATTTTTTGGTTTTGTTTTTTTGAGACAGTTGTACAAGCAAAATTTTGCATTCTTTTTAGCCATATTGCCAGTGTGTTTTGCCAAGGGTGTTCTCCTGCATATGATGCTGGCTGTGGTGCTGTGGGCTCACTGGCGTTGGGTAAAATGATCTCAGGAGAAAATTCTACCACAGTGAAGAAGGGAAAACAATCAAATTCTTCTGTAAGGTACCACGACTGTCAAAATATGCATTGAACATGTTTATTCAATTATTTAAGATTAGGTTCTCTGAAAAACTTCAAGACTTTGTGTCAGTTTCTTTTTGGCATAGGATGTTCCTGCAAGTTAGTGTCATAATGGCCCTCTTTTCCCTTAAGTAGATCCAATAGGTAAACTTTAAATATGTCACATTCCTCATACATTTCTGTTGTTTGGCCCTAGACCATTTCTTTATTACTTGCTAATAAAACAAGTAAGTTATTCTGTAACAGAATTGCTTATAACTGACAGTACTCTTTTTAGAATGCTTGCAGTTATTTTTAAGAAAAAGACAATTACCTGTGATAAAAGCCTCTAGCATGAGGCCTAGGAGCATTTGTATGGCAAGTAAGGCGATTGCACTTGGACAGTCACCACTGGGGAACATGGTACCATAGCCAATTGTGAGTTGCGTCTCCAGGGAGAAAGAAAATGCAGCTGTGAAACTGGTGATGTACTTGACACAGATAGTGTGGTTTTCAGGTGGTGCATCATGATCTAGTTCCAGATCACCATTCATCTCAGCTAGAACATACCAGAGCACTGCAAAGACAAGCCAGTGGAGAACAAAAGAAGCAGAAAAGACTAGCATCATCCAGCGCCAGCGCATGTCTATTAGGATTCCCCATGCATCTCGAAGATACACAAGACCTCTTTGAGCGCCATCCATTTGAAGGGTGCTGTGGCCATCTTTGGTGACTATCCTTCGGTATCTCTGACTTAGGAGAGGAGCAATAACTTTGCAATTACTGCTGTCCATCTCTGGCTGTGATTCTCTGAAATGAAGAGTGAAATAGGTAATCTTTATGAATTCTGAAACCTCCTTTCTGCTTTCTTGAGACTGTTTCTCTGATTACAACTTGAGCAGCTTTTCCACCTGTTTATATAAGGGCACGTTTACTGACCAAGTCATATTCATTTGCTGGCTAATCATGTGTTACCTTAGGATGTCTGTTGTCATTTCCTTGAATGAGTGTTAAAATGTTGATACTTTAACATTTTCAAAGTATGTTTTAGAATTCTTGAGGAGGGTGAGATTTATGATTCATTCCTTTGTTTAACACCTCTGTCTGCATCTTCTTTGCACAAGTCCGGGTAGAAAGTATTTATTGATTTGACATGTGTAAATAACAGCCCACCCCACTCCTTTTTTGAGACAGGGTCTCACTAGTTCAGGCTGGCCCTGAACTCCCAGTGATCCCCTTGCCTCAGTCTCAGGTGTGTGCCACCACACCCAGTACAACTTTCATAATTAATATATAATTGTGAATAATTTCTAATGAAAAGGAAGGAAATCTTAAGTATATAAATATTCTTCTGTGTAAATAGAAACTGCTTGGAAATTTAGTATTAAAGTGTCCACAGATCTTTTGAAGCTAGACGTAGTACTAGGATAAGATGTGGTAGTATACTAGATAAGACATATGTTAGGCTTCTAGAGATCTACAGTCTAATGTCTGCTTTATGATTATGAATTTTATGATTAAACTTTTTTTATGGACATGCTCATGGATTCTCTTTGCCCTGGCTGATGGATTGCTGTCTTTTTAAATATTCTAGCTTCTGATGACATTATGGAGTGGAGAGAGAATTATTTTCTTGGCAAAATAAGAAATTCCAGGCCGAAATGTCTAGAAAACACCTACTTCCCATTTCCCATCCTAGGGAATGAACCCAGGGCTCTAGACACATGTAGGGTGACGTGGTTTCCTGGGTTCACTAGCTCCTTCTGTCTAGGGACGTTGGAACTGGAGGGACTGCCTTTCTGCGTTAATGGGATCGGACATTGTCCAGCTGTGTATATACAACTTTCCCTTTTGTTCCGGCACTAGTTTAACATTATTGGTGATATTAGAGACCTTTGAGCTACAGATTGTTCACTTTATGGTAATGTTTGTTCACTTTATTAGTCACTTCAGCTTCATATTACAGACTTTAAAACATTGTGGTGTTAATGTTCTATAATTTATTACCACAGAAAATTGTCATAGTCATTTTATTTAGTGTATATTTTTTCCTTTGCATGGCCCTTCCTTCCCTTTCTCCCATCTTTTCTTCCTTCTTTCCTGTGTGTCTTGTGCTAAGGATTGAGCCAGGGCTTCCCACATGGTAGGCAAGTGCTCTACACTGAGCTACACCCCAGTAATACTAACTTTGGAAGCAAGTAAACCAGAAGAAAAAGCTGCAAGAGTTTAAGGAATGAATATAGTCATTAAGGGATCAAATGGCAGTTTAAGAAAGGTAACTAAAACAATTTTCTGTTGTAAACAGTTTTCACCAGTGGTTGTGCTTTTTTGTGTGGTGAATAGAAACCTTGTGTGCTTCCTTGTGACCATCCTTGCATATGACAGGTGTCTAGGAGTCTACCAGGAACAAATTAGGAAGTGTGGCCTTGCTTTCCTTGAGTGTCCTCTCTTACTTGCCATAGTTCATAGTTCTAGGAATTTGGATTTGACTTTTCTCCTTGCTGCTTCTTCAGAAGTGGATACTTTTGGGAGGGTTGTTCCTGCCTTTTGAATAATGCTTAAGAAGGGCTCTAGACAAATGTGGAGCGAGGTGATTTCTTGGCTTTGCTAGATCTTTCTGTTTAGGAAACTTGGGGCTTTGGAGACTGCCTTTCTGTGTTACTGGGATTGGACATTGGCCAGCTGTGTATATACAACTTTTCCCTTTGTCTTCAAGCTAGTTGAACATTTATTGGTGATATTAGAGACCTTTGAGCTATAGATTGTTCACTTTATGGTGATGTTTGTTCACTTTATTTAGCCATCTCAACTTCATATTATAAACTTTAAAACATTTAGAATGTTAATGTTTTATAATTTATTACCCTAGCAAATTGTCATAATAATTTTAGTGTATTTTTTTCCTTAGCGTGGTCCTTCCTTCCCTCTCTGCCTCCCTTCTTTCCTGTCTGTCTTTTGCTAAGGATTGAGCCCAGGGCCTTCCACATGTGAGGCAGGTGCTGTACACTGACCCGCACCCCCAGCCCATATGCAATGATCTTTATTTTGCTAGATTCTTTAAATGTTTTAGGAGACTTGATCTCTGACCTGTTAGAAATAACAATAGTGGTAACAAGAAAATCATCATAGGCACTGTGCTTTTATACTGTGTTCTCTCTAGTTCTTTTGGTGTCTCAACAAGATGGATGTTATTACCCCACTTTTCAGATGAAGTCACTGATGCTTAGTTAAAAGAATTTATACCGGCCTTTGGATTATTATCCATTTCAGGCTAACTGCAAAGCCAATTTTTTGTTTTATTACTATAAGAAATTTTTCAGAAAGTTTGAAATAAAAATTTTTCCCAAGATAATTGATATTGTATTCTAAAGCCAAATTTTTAGCACCTTTACTAGGTGGTGGTGTTGCCCTTGTAATTCAAATAACTAACTTAAACCGTTATTAATTTTAGACATGATTCCTATGACAGTAATGATTAATCATATTATTTACTGTGTTTACCATTTATATTTTAATTTTTTAAAATTTTGTGTTTTTGAGACAGGGTCTCACCTGTGTAGTTCGGACTGCTCTTAGACTCACTGTGTAGCCCAGGCTGACCTTGAACTTGGGGCGATCCTCCTGCCTCAGTCTCTCCCGAGTGCTGGGATTACAGGCATGAGCCACCACGCCAAGCTGTATCATTTATTTTGTGCCAGCAGTCATACCAAATAGTTCATAAACATTAACTCATGTTAAGCCAGTAGGCATTGCCTGATGTGAAGTAAACTCTCTCTAAGCTTCAATGGCTTTACTGTTCTGAATAACATTTTCTAACAACTTTCATAGTAATAAGTACCACTATTATTCCCATTTTACATACAGATAATGAAACTGGAACACAGTGAGTTTCCTAAGATCACAAAGATAGTACCCCTGGATATTAATCCCATGTACTCTTGATCTGGAGTCAGTGCTGTGTTGCCTCCAAAACACACATTTGACCCTGGTTAGCGTTTTTGATGAGTTTTGTTCAAGAATCATTACAGAATATTTGTTCTTCAGGAGTGCTTATTAGGTTCAGATCTATAGTTTTTAGGTAAGAAATAGATTTTTCAGCTAAGGAAGACTTCTTTCAAGATTTGGAAATTAGCACAATCAGAATTATTAGTCTACTTGTATTCTGCAAACCAGTAAAAATTGAAACTGGTCTTATGATAGCATGCCAATTCTTAGGTAGCGTGCCAGTGTTATGTTTTGCCAAGTAAGAAGATAATTATAAAAATATACTCAATATTTAAAGAAAAAAAGATTGTGCCACTTAAAGAGGAAGGGTGTAACAATGAAAGGGTAGTCGGTTCCTTTTCCAAAAGTGTGTGAACAATTTTGTTGTCCTTTGTTTCTTGTTCCTACTTATGTGAAAAAGGGCTATACACTGGTTCTAGTTCTACTTTTGGAACTACTGTCCAAAAGTAGAACACTTCTAAGTGCTCAGTGTTTGACAAAGGCTTGAGGAAGAAAAAGCTCTGTGATTCTTGATTTCAACCTACTTTATTATGAATGTTCTAAAATTCCTTATCTGGACAGAAAGGCTTTCTGTGCACTGCATCTTAGAAAATTATTCTAATTTGGGCTTTTTTGAGATTGTTACCTACAGTTTTTGCAGCAGGTTTACTCCAGGCTCTTGACAATTTCTTTCTGTTTTTCTTTTCTTTTCTTTTTTTTTTTTTTTAAACCCGTGACTAACATGGAAGAACCCACCATAAATGGGGATGTCAAAAGGCCAATATTAAAAGTGCGAATATCTTTTTTGTACATGAAACTGTTGGATTTGTTTGGATTGTGTTGGCAAATGGTTGAGAGAACTGATTTGGGCCCCCACTTAGAAGGTGACTTTGAATAACTATTTGGGTTCATGTAGTCATTGTGATACAGTAGAAAGAACACGGGATGGGAGATACAGCCATTAGGCTCTGTCTCTGTTGGTTATCATTAGGCAAGCTTCCTTTGTGAGGTATCTTTAGATTGAAACAAAGAAAAGGGAAAAGAGGGAATTAGATAACATGACACTATAAAGCTCTATAAGTTTATAAGCTTTTTTCCAGTTCCTTCAACTAATAGGTTTTCTATAGTATTTCATTGCTTTTGTGTCCTGTATGATTTTATGTCTGCTTGTATGGCTTAAAAAAATTACATTATTGTTGCTGGATATATAGGATTTTTACCATCGAATTCAAAAGTATCTAGTGGTAGACATATGTGTATACTATTTCCAAGTCATTTCTGTATCTCTGCAGGCACATGGGTGCTTTTTAATGTATTCATCTTGGTGTGTATTGATTGTTTATATGATTCTGATGAAGTGATCCATGTAGAAAGTAGAATGGAAAATTAGGAAAGTTGGCTGTGTATTTTTGTGTATGGGCTGTAAAATATTTCCCCATTTATATGTTGTTTGGGGAAAATATAATACAAATTATAAAAGATAGTTGGTGCTTACAGTTAAGATAGTTACATGATAGTTTGACAACTTCATTGGTTGTCAAAATAATAGTTTCATACTCCTCCTTAGGTTGTAGCCTTTAAAATTGTCTTTTCTGTTGCCATGTTTTAAAGTGCTTCTGTAGTTGTACTAAAGTTAAGATGTAAGATACACTTAGAAATGTTAAATGAATACAGTATATTTTCATACACTTTAAGACTGTATCAAGAGTCTTACAATCACCTCTCCTGCCCTCTGTAATTAGGGCAAACAGTGTGACTTCTAACCCTATTATATAAGCTCAGAGATTCTTTCATATTTTATTTGCAGAAGCATCTGCTTATGTCAGTAATAATTCATTGCTTAAAAAGAAATTTAAAATAAGCATAGTCATTAGTTTTCTCAAGTCAAAAATGAAAGTAATTTATTCTTTTGGCATTTGTTTCTGTATACTCATTTTGGGTTTCTTCAGTCTTTTCCAAAGAAATATTATTTCTTAAAGCCACTGAATTTCATCTAGGATCTTTTTCCCTTTACTCATACATTATAATGGAGAGTGTTTAAACATTTAACAGAGTAATTAAGATGAAAACTTCCAGTTATACTTTCAGTGGAGCAATTCTCTTATTAAAATTTAAGGAGAAAAAATAAAGACCCTTCATATATGACCCTGTAGGTAATGGCTTCATTTTAAAATTCTGTTGGAAGTAATCCAGCTCTGTCTCTATTTGCCAGTCAGTTTCTTTCCCAGGAAGAAATTAGAATGAATGTTATTTGATGTACTCACCGCTTCCTTTGCAGTGGTCAGCCTGTACGCTCAGGTAAGTCTTAGGAAGCCTGCAGAGCCTGTCTTTCTGATCAGGTAGTTTTAACCTCCAAGTCTAGTTTGTAGGTTCCCTTCTTGGACTGGCTTTAGAGCTTACATTCCTGCGTTTATAATGGCGTGGGGGCTGGTTTCAGCTGAAGCTGATGTGATTGGTCACTTAGTCTGCAGGGGGGCCAATTAGCTCTGATCCTGTGGAAAAGAATGCTGGTTTGTTAGGAGGTCTTTCTTTACCCAACACAAACCTTAACAACTCTGGAGAAAGCCTCCAGAACTGACTTGGAGAAGGGGTGCATTTTTTCACTCTAATCAGGACCGGTTTTTAGTAAGTTTGCATAATCTTACTTAAGAGTTTATTTGAAAGTTCAAAGGGATAAAGTTCCCTGCAAGATTTCCTTTCAGCCGTCTTTCCTTATATAGCATGTTGAAGTGTGAGATATCTCCTTCACTAATCTTTTTTTCCACCATTTCTTTGGGGAAGATTTATTTGGATAAGGGTGTTAAGGCATAAATTAACGAATTGATTTTCCTAGTTTTCTTTTCCTATCCCATCTTGTAAGAATGGCTATCATTAGTTCTAGAACCAGTAATCTAGGTAATTTAGTTGCCTGAAATTTTTTTTAATTGCAAAGAAACAAGCTTTTTAAAAAGGCTTTATAAAAAGGCTTTGACTAGGAATAAAATTGTTAACCTCATGTTTACTTATCTTTAAGCAACACAACTGTGTGAAAGAACTGAAATTTCGTGCAACTTGCTGTAGGTTAGGAGATGTTTGACTGATACGTGTAATGAAGTAGAGTAAAACAGTGTTCAGGGTACATGAAATTTAACTCAACATTGAAGTAATGTTTAGCTGGGAAATGTCTGTGATCTGGCTTGTAGCAACCTTGAAAAGAGCTGAAGGATGGCTTTGTGTAATACTTTAGTGAGCAGTACTTTTCTGTTAGCTGCTGATTTTAAAACTTTGATCAAATGTCACATATAAGAGGATCGAGAAACAAAGACTGTGGTTGTTCAGAAAGTAAAATCATGGAAGGCCTGCTGGGAAAATTATTAATGTAGACCAATATAATGCTACTTAGAAAAGGAAATCCGTCTTTGTAGATTCCTCTTCTTCCCTCCACAATTTAAAAAATATATTAATTCCTTCTTTATTTTCTTAGTGCCAAACATATCAGTACAAGTTGAGACACAGCATTGGAAATTTTAACCTTTAGAACTAGGGAAGGTGATGGCAGTAAGGGAGGGACTTGTGCGAGATCGTTCCTTGCATGTATTAGTAGGAACTGTACTTTGTATCACTTCACAGCTAATTGATTGCAAGAAAAAAATCAAAACAAGAACAAAAATACTAGAGCAAGTGTAGTACAATACTGCCTTCCAGAAGACAGACACTTGAGTGTATCTGCCATGTGTGTCAAGTAGATGTTATAGTAGGCAAGATAGCAGATCCTGTGTCACTTGTACTCCATTTCCAAGTATATGAGACAAAAACAATTTGGCAAAACGTCCTCAACTAAACTGGAAAGAAATATCCTAAGTAGAGTCGTTTTCTGATTCCTGAATTTTCCCAGTTTTAAGGTCTGCTATTGTGGATAGTTCTGGAGTGCAGACTTAAGGCAGACCACTCCTGTGACAGTAGCCTGAGCATTTGCAGTTATTTCTGGTTGAGGTGGTCAGACTGGTTAGGGCGAAATTGATACTGTCACAGGGATAAGCCATCTTGACCCTAAACGTACAGGCCCTTGCATCTGAACACAATTTCTGATTTCTGTTTTAGGTGTTTCACAGTAAGGTCATTGGAGATGCTTTGAAGTATCTCTTCAATGAGTGAAGATAAATGCTAGGTACCTTTTCATTGATAGATTTGTTTTTTATTTAAAATTGTAATGATTAAGCCACGTGCCAAGGCCAGGTAAAATTTTTTTTTAAATTAAGTCTAATTCTCAGTCCCTAAAGATACTTGATTTTCTTTCTGGCTGTAGTCATTCAGTGTATAAGCCACAAATATATTGCATTGTTCTTGAAAAAATCAAAGTATTTGTTGGAGAATACATATCCTGCCTGTGTAATCTCCCATCCGGATGGCTGTCCATCTGTCCATCCTTCCTTCTAGCCTTCCCTTCCTCCCCTCCCCTTCTTTTTCTCTTTTTGCAGGCTGGAGATTGAACCCAGAGCCCTGTGTATGTGAGGCAGGTGCACTTCTCACATAGTGCACTTAGCTTTCTTTCGAAGGTGTTTAGTTTCTTTTCAGTTCTGCTTGTGCGAGCTCTGCTAATGACTGCCTGCCCCAGAGATGTCAGGCGGCTGCTGGACGTGTGTCCCAGCAGACAGTGTGCATGAGGACTATGGGGAACGGGACAGATTCCAGTGCTCGCGGAGCCTGTCCAGTCCCTCTCCAGCCGGGAACTGCTGTGTTTTCAGGACTCTTGTTAACCAGCGGCGCAGGTTGTTATCCTTCCATGGTTAGGCTGCAAATCTGTGAGGATAGAATTTAACTTCTCAAGTTTTATTTACAAGTAAATTGTTGGAGGAGGGTAAATATCAGCACTTGGGAAGGACTTACTTTCACTGTTTTCTGTAGTGTTAGGAGCTATTTTTAGTATTGATCTGAGAATACATATCTGAATAGAGGAATACAAAGTCACTTGTTGTAAAAATTTGCACATAAACAAGCTTCAAAGTCTGCCCCATAATTCCGCTTTTGCTTTTGGAGATTGGGCACTTGTGAGCTCAAAGCCTCACAGCTGTAGATTTTGTTGGCTGAGTGCCTCTTCGCTCCATCTGAAGTTTTCCATAAACACCACTTTTGGCTGTGGGTCAAACATGCACACAGGTGCCCTCTTACTGCTCTTTCTCCTTAGGAAGTCACTCAGTCAGACCAGGCAAACAGTAACACTGCAATTTAATTTAATTTAATTTAATTTTTGGAAGAATCCTATGTAAATTTAATGCTTTGAAGGCAAAAACAAGTATTTATCATTACTGGGGCATTGTATGTGACGTGCTGTTTATATATTTTATTTATTTATTTTTTTTTTCCTGGGTGCAGTAGGCTTTATTGATGGTGTGTGATGGGTGGGGCTCTCTGGGCCCCTCCCCTTCTCCAGGTGGAAGCTGAGGGGAGATTCTTAGTGTTGGGGCTGAGTAGGGCAGGGACTCCTGCAGCGAGGCCCCTCCCCCTCCTCCGTCCTCTTGCTGGGGTGGTGCTCCAGGGTGCTTACTTCTTGGAGGCCATGGAAACCATGAGGTCCACCACCCTGTTGCTGAAGCTGAATTCATTGTCATACCAGGAGATGAGCTTGATAAAGTGGTCATTGAGGGCAGTGCCGGCCCCGGCATCGAAGGTGGAAGAGTGGGTGTCACTGTTGAAGTCGCAGGAGACAACCTGGTCCTCAGTGTAGCCCAGGATGCCCTTCAGGGGGCCCTCTGATGCCTGCTTCACCACCTTCTTGATGTCATCGTATTTGGCTGCTTTCTCCAGGTGGCAGGTCAGATCCACCACTGACACATTGAGGGCGGGCATGGGGAAAGCCATACGGGTGAGCTTCCAGTTCAGCTCAGGGATGACCTTGCCCATGGCCTTGGCGTCGTCAGTGGATGCAGGGATGATGTTCTGGGTGGCCCCACGGCCATCGCGCCACAGCTTCCCCGAGAGGCCATCCACAGTCTTCTGGGTGGCAGTGATGGCATGCCCTGTGGTCGTGAGTGCCTCCACAATGCCGAAGTTGCCATGAGTGACCTTGGCCAGGGGGGCTAAGCAATTGGTGCAGGAAGCAGTGCTGACGACCTTGAGGGGGTTCTCATACTTCTCGTGGTTCATGCCCATCACAAACACGGGGGCATTGGTGGAATGGGCAGAGATGATGGCCTTCTTGGCACCACCCTTCAAGTGAGCCCCAGTCTTCTCCATGGTGAAAACACCCGTGGACTCCACCACATACTTGGTGCCAGCATCATCCCTCTTGATGTTGCTCCTGGAAGATGGTGTTGGCCTTTCCATTGATGATGAGCTTCCTGCTCTCAGCCTTGATGGTGCTGTGGAACTTGCCGTGGGTGGAATCATACTGGAACATGTAGACCGTGTAGTTGAGGTCAATGTAGGGGTCCTTGATGGCCACAATATCCACTTTGTCACAAGTGAAAACAGCCCTGGTGACCAGGCGGCCAATACAGCCACAGGAGGAGTGGTAGTGTTGGGCGCACAGGAGGAGAGAGCCTGTTCATGTATTTTAGCACCTTTTATATGTAGGGTTACTGTAGTGTGAGAACATAAAATGTATTATATAGGTAGTATAATGTTCTCATAAAATGGTCATATTTGCTATATTGAATAGAAAAAATATTTTAAGTGTATGTTACTGTGTCTTTTAAGTCATAGACACCCTTAAGAGTAAAAGCTTTAGATCCTTTTCCTTGAAAAAAATTAAAACCATCCTGACTCACAGTGTGGTTCCAGTTCAGGGATTCACAGCCCTGAGCTCATTCATTGACGTAGGTTAGGAATATTTGGTTCGGCATGAATTTGTGAAATACTTAATTAGGTTTACTTTCTTGTGGTACTGGGGATTGAACCAGGGCCTATGTACTGATCATCCTCTCCCCGCCCCCACCGATTCACTTTATTTTTTATTTTGAGACCGGGTCTCACTGAGTTGCTAAATTGTCCAGGCTGGTCTTGAACTTGTGATCCTCCTGCCTCAGCCTCTCAGAGTGCTGGGGTTACAGGCATGCACCACCATGCCTGGTTTAAATTTACTTTTAAATCATTTTATGAATTAATGGTTAAATTTGTTTGTTTGCTTGCTGATTGATTGAGACAGGGTATCACTGTAGAGTCCCGGCTGGCCTCAAACTCATGATCCTCCTGACTCAGCCTTCTGAATGCTAGGATTACAGGCGTATGTAACCATTCCCAGTTTAGGTGTATTTTAAAATTATTTCTGCAGGAAGATTAGAATAAATTTAGTTCCTTCTTTCCCCTTTTAGAAATATTAACAGACTCTGTTCCCAAGTTATACCTTGCATGGCATATCTACTACCTGAACTTGTTAGATTTATATCCTAGATGATCCTCTTTCTATAGAAGTTTTCATAGATTTTTCTGGCTACATCCAGTGGGCCTGATTTGTGAGTAAACCACTAAGAATACTCTCATGGAAATAAACCCTGAATTAGGAGGTTGAATGCCCAGGTTCTAGTTCTGATTTGGTGTGACTCAGCTGTGTGTGATTGATCTTGAGAAACCACCCTACAGGTAGCCCTTTCCTCACAGCAGCATTACAGATGGTGATGTTTGACTTAATCTCTTGTGGTTATTAAGATCAGATGAGGTATATAAATGTACTGTGTCAACTGTAATGTATCAGGTCATTTGTTTATATGTATGTACCTAGACTGTGGGCCTGGAGGGCAGGTGCCATGTCTAAGTCTTTTCTTTGTTTTTAATCCTGTTTGTCTCCTTGTGTTTGTTTATTATGGAGGCAGTCATGTTAATGTTTGCTAGAGGTTTGAGTGAAACAAATGCTAATGCAGTACTATATCTTTGGGAAAATATTTGTTAGTAATGACAAATGTCATACTTAGGTATATTGGATACCAAACAGAAATGCAAACATATGCATTTGTGCATATCCAAAATTTGTATCTAAAAATGTTCATAGAAGCACAATTCATAATAGCAAAAAGCTAGAAACAACCAAAATAAATGTGTGTCAGCAGGAGAGTGAGAGTTAATACATTGTGGTATGTTCATACAATGATGTCCTGTATGGCAGTGCAGAATACACCCCTGTACTCTGTAGCATTGTGAATGCATCTCCACGAGCTCACCAGAATAATCTAGATAGAAAGAATATTCCGTTTATATAAAAGAGACAAAACTAGTATTTGGGAATACACGTCAGCATACTTATCTTGGCAAGGGCCAATTGGGAGGTTGTGTGAATATTCTGAGAGCTCCTGATTTCTCTTTTTAAAATTTCATTTTGAGACAGGATCTAGTTAAGTTGCTTAGGCTGGCCTCAAACTTGCACTCTATTTGCTTGAGCCCCAGGAGTAGCTGGAATTACAGGTGTAGAGTTTTTCATTTAAAGCAGTGGTTACATGCATATTTGCTTTGTGAAAATTCAGCAAAGTGTACATTTGCGATTTTTGTACTTTTTGTTAAGAGTGTTATATGTCCATTAAAAGGTTTCTTAAAGGGGAGCAGGAGGAGGTGAGCAGAGTCTACCTACAAGTTCTTGAATATTTTTTAACCTTCTGGTAGGAAAATGACAGTGACCCCTGAGGGTGTATACTCTGCCTTCTTGGTCTTTCATGTGGGAAATAAGAAGTCCTTGTGTATAATTTTGATTTTCCTTTGCTTACCAGAGAAGTCATAGTTTAAATCTTTCTATTATAATTGATAAATGAAAAAATATATTGCAAAGTTTAGAAATCATTTTGTGGAAAAAAATTGCTAGGTAATAAAATTTGAACTCATTTGTTACAGTGTTTTGAATTTGAATAGGCTAGTGTGCATATAAATACGGGCTGCTTCACCTCAGATTCCCCTCCTGCCAGTGAGGAATCAGGTCTTCACTGGTCAAGGTATCTTGATCAGAGTTAGATCTAGAGCGTATTTTTTATTTATTTATTTATTTATTTATTTATTTATTTATTTATTGCAGGTTTATTTTGGAGTTGGTCTCTCCATGCAGTTCAGGCTGACCTTGAACTCAGTATATAGCCCAGGCTGGCCTCGAATTTATGCTGAGATTACAGTTGTGTGCCCTCCTCATTGGGCTCATAATAATATTTCTTGCCTCAGTATTTACAGTTGGCAAAATATTACAGTATCTAATGCATTATGCTACAGCAGCAAGATAAAACTATTAATGTGCCTGTTTACTTTATTACAAAGATGTATAGTAGAGAAGTATTTGCTGTTAATAGATGAAAAACATTACACAGTAGTAGGTATACAGATTACATGTACATAAGCATAAAAGTTACAGTAGACACAGTAACGTGTACCCTCAGTCCCAGCTACTTAAAAGGCTGAAACACAAGGATCACTTGAGCCCAACCTAGGAAACGTAGAGAGACCCTGCAAAAAAATGTTGCAAGAGCTAATTACAGGTTGTTTTATATTTCTAGAATAATGGGATTACTAGTATTTAATAATTTTAATTTTTTATTCAGTAAAACATGATAGTTTATCACGATAGGAAAAATGATAACTTTTTTTTTTCTTTTTTCCATGCTAGGGATTAAATTTAGGGCCTCACACATACAGGCAAACCCTATACCACTGGGCTACATCTCCAGGCCTGATAGGTTTTTGATAAGTTATACATTTTGCCATTAGTGTTGTATTGTTTACATTGGTACATTGATTACTTTTTCAAAGATTTGGTGTAAAAGTAGATGATAAAAATGAGTGGTTCACTTATCTATCACACGATTGGCACTGTATGTCTAAGTCTCAGCTCAGTGCCTCACACATAATATTTGTGGCTGACTGATTACATTGTAAAAGCCATTCTCCACTATTTTCTAATTTGTGTATGTTAGGGCTTCTTCATTTTAAATTCTCTTTGTAGGTATAAATTTTTCAGTAAGTCGTATAATGGAAGCACTACTTCGTAAAAATGGATTGTCCCCTTTTTACACTAAGCAGGAGAGCTGGGAGGTCCCTGACCCGAGCATGGATGTGGAGTATGTTTACATTCACATCCACAGGACGTGGCAGTCCGTGTGCTATAAATATGTGCTGAAAGATCAGAAGATTAACATTTGAATCCCATCTATGCTGTTAAAGTAGTGTATGATTTTGGACAATTCTCCTGAGTTATTTTTTTGAGTTTCAGTATTGTTAGCTATAAAATGAGAAAAATTGATGCATGAGTATTTTTCTTATTTATGATTATGTTACAAATCACCCCAAACCTTAATGGCTGCTAACAACAAACATGATCTCACTTTCTATGAGCAAGGAATCTGTGAACAGCCCTACCTTATTAGCTAAGTGGTTCTGGCCCAGATCTCTGGTTGTGGTCAGGGTATCTGCTGGCACGGCTGTAATCTTGAGGCTCTACTTGGGTTGAATCCACTTCCCAGCTCGCTTATTTTTCTGGTGGCAGGACTCAGTTCTTCACCATTTAGGCTTCTTCACAGGGTACCCTACTGCATGGCAGCTGACTTCTTTCAGAGGTGTCCAAGATTGAAGCCACAGGTTTTTAAGAACTTAGCATCAGAAATGGCATTTCATCCTATAAGATACATTCTGTTAGGAGTAAGTCCAGCCCTCGTGTAGTGGGAGAGCCTTACCAGAGACAAACAGGTGGGGATTGTTGGGGCTGGTAAGAGACTGCTGACCATAGTGAGAGAGCAGGTCATATTTTCTCAGCAGATGATCCTCCTTCCTTTCTAAGATACTTTAATCAAACAATACAGTCTGACATACGAGCAAACAAGATGTTATGTCTGTCTTATTCACTGTGTATAACATGGCACACGAGAGGATGACTAGGAATTAGAATTTCCTCAACGTTAGATGACATTGTTCATTTTGTTCACTTTTAGTATGGTGTAGTGAAAAAGTATTTGCCACAGAAGATGTTGAATATTGATATGTATTTTAAGAGAATGACCAGAAATTAGAATTTTCTCATCATTAGATTACATTGTTCAAGTTTTTTCACTTTTAGTATGGTATAATTAAAAAGTATTTGTCACTGAGAGAACATGAAACTTTCTTAGAGACCAAGAGCATAAGTGTGTGCCGTTTTGGAGTTTGAACTACTTTAATGTGAGATTTAATATGGTCCTATGAATCTATATGTTAGCACATGATTGATGGTAATTAAATGATCTGTTTGAATAATTTAGAATTCTTACTTAGTTTACTTGGTATACCAGCTTCTCTTTTCTTTAACTCTTGAGATTCTAAGCTAGACATAGTTTAGCTTTGAATTTTGTCCAAAAACAATTTATTGTATGCCTGTGTTGTACTAGATGTTAGAGTAAATGGGAAATTATAACTCACAGTCTCTCCTTCTGAATTTACGATCTGTTTTGGAATAAAAGAGATTGAAATGCACCAATTTTCTTTCTAGGTAGAATTACCAGTATAGATTAGTTAAATTACATCATATGATTAAAAAATACTGTATAAAAAAGTATGTGCTGTGTGGAAGGATTGGCAAGGTACACTGTTAAGTGAAAACAGCACAAATACAAAACAGCAAGCATGACATCATGAGGCTACGTAGCGTTTGTGTATGTGGATACATGTGCATATGTGGACCTATAGGCAGTTGTTTTTGTGGGAGAGTGCTGGGGATCAGACTCGGGGCCTTGTGCTTCCTAGGCAAGTGCTGTACTACTTGAGCTAAATCCCCTGCTCTACCCTATAGACAGGTTTTTTTTAAGGCTTTGTAAGAAACTACTGATGGTGGTCGCTTCTATGGAATAAGACTGGGGGTCTTACATTGGAGGATGATTGGTTCACTTTTTGTTACATGTCTTCTTTTAAATGTGTATATTTTTATTTAAAAAATAATTGTGCAGTTTATGAACATTTAGCTTTATGTATATATATTAACAGTTATTTTCTTGATACTTTCTGACCATTGAATTGGGCTTGATCTTCTGGAAACTTTGATTTGAGCTGTCAAGTTTGTTTTTCAAAATCTTTTCTAGCAAGGGCACATACTTACTTAGTGTGTTTTCTTGTTTACAGGGAGACCAAATTTTGAGGAAAGTGGACCAACATCAGTGGGGAGAAAGCATGAATTTGTACGGTCAGAAAGTGAAAATTGGCGAATCTTTAGAGAGGAACAAAATGGAGAAGATGAAGATGGAGGTTGGCGACTAGCTGGGTCAAGAAGGGATGGAGAGAGGTGGCGGCCTCACAGTCCTGGTAAGAATTCTGTTATATAAAAGTACAAAGAGGGCTGGGGATTTAGTTCAGTGGTAGAGCGCTTGCTTAGCAAGCACAATGCCCTGAGTTTGATCCCTAGCACCCCCTGCCAAAAAAAAAAAAAAGGCACAAAGGGACTGAAGTAAGTGCGAGTTTGATGAACATGTTAGAGATTAAGTAAAAAGGGTAAACTGGTTTTAAAAAAGAAAAGGAGGGGTCATTTGTGCCATCATACTCAGTCTTATTACTACAAAGAAATTACATTTTCCAGCACATCTGTTCAGTTGATTGAAATCATTTTTGTTTTCCCGGGGCAAAGAGTATAACTTAATGGAAAGCACCTGCCTGCAACTGCAACAGAGAGGGCTTCATTCATTTTCTTGTAGCAATTAATCTTTTAATCTCAGCATTCTTTAATACTTGCAATGGGGGGGCTGGGGGAAAAAACTTAGACACGTATAATTATACACTTGGAATTCATGTCTCTTTACAAGTGGGTATTTTTTCCAAATAAGAAAGGATTTATTCATTTTCTTTTCCTTTTGAAAATGTGATTTGTACTTATTTGAAGAGTAAACTTTAAACCCAGGTCAGAGACATAATCACAAGTTCATTCTTTTGTCCGTCTGACTTAAGGAAAGGGAGAGAGAATAGTAGTGATTAATAGTTTTTAAAGTTGTTCTGTTGGACCCTTAGGAATGCTTCAAACTGTTCTTCTTGGACATTAGATATGCTGGTAATTAAAGACACTGGTGCTTTGTGTTAAAGTGCATCCCTACCAAAGTGCTGATTCCATGCCTCATGATAATCAGATGCAACCATAGCTTGGATCGTGGGGTCATGCAGAACTTTAGTGTACAGAGTGTTGTGCCCTGTGCATTTCCTGTGCGCGATAATGTTATCAACAACCATATGCCAAGGAAGCTTACCTTTAATAGAACAAGTTATAATAATATAAATGGTTTTACTTTTAAAAATATTTGTCAGTAAAACCACTAAGCTACACCTGAGTCAACATTTTAACAGGCATTCAGTATGTTTTATGGAATTGTAGGTAAGTAGAAACATGCTGAAGTAACTGTTTGGGTAACGTTGTGATGTCTTTATACCAACTCTTCGTACTGTCCGTTAGGCAGGTTTTCTGTCCGTGGAGACATTGTTTACATCACAAGATCTAGGCAGTTCTCATCAGTCTGTGTCCTGGGCGACCAAATGTTACAGTTCTCTTCAAGGTATTGCGACATTGTGCTGAGCTTGCCTGTAAGCTGAAGGATGTAGACTATGTTCCCAAAAAAGATTTAGTGAAGAATGGACAGCATCTGGGTTGAGCGAGAAGAGACATTCCAGCTGGTCACAAACAAACAAGGTGAATGTTTTGGAAGATGAGCAGTGTTTCTGAGCCTAAAGGACAGGTGTCGATTCCATTAAAGGTAGTTAAACAAGTGAAGTTTTAGTGTTGTCTTCTATTGTTGTTCTTGCAACTTAGAATTTGGTTCTATATTGTCTTTTTTCACCTGGACAGTCTTCATCATTTTATTTTTATTTTGAGACAGGTTCTTGCTATGTAGTTCAGGCTGGCCTTGAACTCAGTGTGTAGCTCAGCCAAGCCTCAAATTCATGGTGATCCTCCTATCTCAGCCTCTTGAGTGCTAGGATCACTGTGCCTGGCTGTCCATGTACATATTTTTAAAAGACATTTTAGGGGCCAGGGTAAAGAATAGAGGTCAGAAAAACACCACTAAAAATACATTAAAAAGACATACCATTCACATTGTTACCCAGCATTTTAAAAAACTTAGTCTGATTATAGCATTTGTACAGGATAACTCTTAACATTTCTTATAGTTAATCTCTCATTAGACTTTGAGTAAAACTTTAAATATAATTAATTAAATGTAAATACAATTATTTTGGCTGATTTTTATGAAAGTGGTGTGCATTTTAAGCTCAGATGTAAGGCCTGTAAAGATCAGCCTTAATAAGCTGTCTTGCCTACCTAATATTTTTAGTTTCATGAGTAAAATTTAATTAGCTACTGGTAAGAGAACAACAGAATTACGGGATGTTGTTTTATTAAAGGCTCACAGCTGGATATAGTTGGAGTTGGGGGCATGGAGAACAGTGAGCCATCCTCTCTAGGGCTGAACTTAGGAAACTCAGTAAGAGGGAACATGAGCCAGGTGCCTAGAAGGATAGATTCCTATCATGGCGCATACTTAGACTGCTTAGAAATGATAGTAGTAGACAGAGGACTCTGGAATTCAACATTTGATCTCGAAGACTCCTTTTGAATAATGACTCTAGGTTTACACTTCAGCAATCTAGATATAAAATTCCATAGTTCCCACAGAAGACAGTAAATAGTGTTTAGTTGGTATAAGTTGGGGTGGAGAGTATGGGGATAATTTCTTTTTGTGAGTGTATTCTAAGGTGCAACCTGTATTTGTCATCTTAATGCTTTGCTTTTTGTTTTTAGTTTGATTTTTTAGATCACTGACTGTAGCAAATTGGGCCTCAGCATTAAAAATTTTTTTGGCCTCATTTTTGTATATCTCTCACAGAGTAAGCAGTCGTCAAAAATAGCAAAATTCTCATTCCTTTTAAGAAAAATACTATTAAGTAGGATCTTTTTTTTAGGTAGTCTTTTTCTGTTGGAAGGTACATGCAATCAATATATAGTGTTCTGGGGTAGACTTAGGAATTTCCCTGGTGGGGTGTTGAATGGAAATAAATGCTCCCTAGAGAGAACTAAGAGATGAGAAAAAGAGGGAAAGAGACTAAGCTTTGTGGAAAAGTATTGGAGGACACAAAGTTGGATTCTACTTCTCCTTTGCTGTAGTTTCTATTTCTTCTGTCTGAGTTTTAATTTCCTTCTGACGTATAAAATTAGGATACTAGGTCACATAGAAATCTTGTAACATAATCTGTCAGTGCTGTAGCTCCATGGCTTTTTGTTAGGAGTTGAAATTACAAATGAGAAGTTGGCTTTGGTAAGTAGGCATGATGAATTTGATACTATAAATTGACACGGGGAGCTGGTGTTATCCATAAGGAGTGATTTCATGGAAGAAAGAAAATGCTTTAAGATCTCATGGGGAAGGCGTAAACTTCAGTGTGGAAAGATACCCAGTGCTGTCAGTCTCAGCTAGGGGTAGGCCACATGAGTGGCTGTATCAGCATTATAATCGGATACCTAAAGCTTATTAAAAGTGCATACTTTGAGTGGGGTGGCCTTTCAAGGTACTTTGTTTTAAATTTATCACCTAAAGCTTTTAGGCAATACATTGAGTGGCTCAGTACTTGATGAAGGTAAGTACTGTTGTCATTTAGTGATAACACATACTCAGAGCTCTGAACTTCATTCACTTGCTTCATTTTTTTCTCTTCAGTAGGTTGATTGATTTGAATTTCCTGTCAGTCATAGTTTTTTCCTCTGTTTCCTATCCATGATTTTATTTTCCAAATAAAAAACTTTTCTAAGGTCTTACACTTTTCTAAGGTTCATGTCCTCCTCCTCATCTCAGATGGCCCTCGTTCTGCAGGCTGGCGGGAACACATGGAACGGCGTCGGAGGTTTGAGTTTGACTTTCGAGACCGGGAGGATGAGCGGGGGTACCGAAGGGTGCGCTCTGGCAGTGGGAGCATAGATGACGACAGGGATAGCTTGCCTGAATGGTGCTTAGAGGATGCTGAAGAAGAAATGGGCACATTTGACTCATCTGGAGCATTCCTCTCTCTTAAAGTAAGACATTTATATTAAATGTCCTGACAGGCACTGACCTTATGCCAAAACCAAATACGCTGTTGACTTTTGTTTTTATTTTCTCACTCCAGAAAGTACAGAAAGAACCTATTCCTGAAGAGCAGGAGATGGACTTCCGGCCTGTGGAGGAAGGGGAGGAGTGCTCCGATTCTGAGGGTAGCCATATTGAAGAGGCCAAAGAACCTGATAAGACGAATAAGAAAGAGGGAGAGAAAACAGGTAGAGTAGAAGTTGGTAAGATCCATTTATGTCTTTTACCTTCTCCCTCTATCAAACCAAAACTCTCCTAAATTCATTTAAGGTTATTTTGTGTTGCAGAAACTAGTGAGGAAACACCCCATACTTCATCATCATCTGCTAGACCAGATACTCCTTCAGACCATCAGCCTCAGGAAGCATCACAGTTTGAAAGGAAAGATGAACCCCAAACTGAGCAAATGGAAAAAGCTGAAGAGGAGAATCGGATGGAAAGTAGTCTATCAGTCAAAGTCCCAGACAGAGTGGAGGGTATGTATTTGTGCATGTAGACAAGCCACAGTGAGATTCTGTGGAGGCAGTGATCACTGATATGCTAGCCTTCCCATTTATGTCTCCTAGAACTGCTGCTCTGGATGAATTATTAGAATAGACCATTTTACCAGTAATCCCAGTCAAACAGTGCTTTCCGCTTATGTTTCCATTTTAGAATTCATCAAAATAGTTAGAATCTTGCCATTTGGGTTTATGATCCTCTGCATTGGTTTGATTCCCAGGCAGTTGAGCTTTTCTTCTAGTGGTTATTTGTGTGCCCAGCGTCATATCAAAATGCCATTGTTCCAAAAAGACTACACAGAGGAATCTGGAAGTCTATCACCTTTGCTAGAAAATAAACTTGTAGCATATTCTCTATTATTACTGTTCATACACATTTTTAGGCAATATCAGTGTTTATTTCTGTAATTCTAATCACATATATTAAAAAATAATGTCACATAATGCCCGATGTTGAAGAATGGTCTGATTCATTCACCATGAAAATTCACACCCTTTAAAAAGGCCCATAACACCTTGCCTGATCAAGCATCTGCATCCCTCTGTGAGGTTTCAGTGCTAGCCTCTTTCTCTCCCTTACACTCCACTCAGCAGCCCCAAAGCTCTGGGTCCCGATTGCCGCCCTGTTTTCTGTGTTCATGCTTCTCTCTTCCTGAAACCTTCAGCCCAAGTCCCAAGCTAGATTGTTGTTTTCTTCTGTTTGTCGAACAGCTAATATTGTTTCTTACACAGTATAACAATTTTGTACAGATCTGTTACATCTTTTTCCCAGTAGACTAATACTTTGAGAGTTTGAACCAAGACTTTGTTTTCAGCTTTTTGTCTAGTAGAAAGCTCCTGAGTGAATGAATTCAACAGATATTTGAATCTGTACATACCAGGTGCTGTGGGACCTGTGCCTTTCGAGACCTTTTTGAATCGTAGTAGTTGTTTCTCTGTTATGTACCCCAGAATTACTTCCACTTACTTTCTTGGGTGAATATG
The DNA here is from genome assembly GCA_004026905.1 of Hystrix cristata. Lineage (NCBI taxonomy): Eukaryota > Metazoa > Chordata > Mammalia > Rodentia > Hystricidae > Hystrix > Hystrix cristata. The sequence goes on along the minus strand of PVJO010000768.1, from coordinate 99,992 downwards.
TTTGCAGGTCTTATGCTGGGAGATTTTAGTGTTGAGTCCAGACGTGTATGTTTTCGAAATCTTCATAGATGGGCGTTAAAGGTTAACATTCCAGATTTATAGTCTATAGGGAGTTAAATCATCTGTATATCACTACTGAGGGGGGAAAAATGATAGGATCCCACTATTGTCAGACTCTTGGAATGCTTTAGGAAGCTGGTTGTTTTTGAATATATCTTAGAATAATAAGTGGAATTGGAAGGTATCGTTTACATAGGTGAATTGAGAGAGAGCATTACAGTACCGAGGAGCAGTGAAAGCTAAAGTGAGGTTGTGGGGTAGGTTGAGGCCTGGGAAAGATCACCTATTTTTATTTAGCTGTGGTCTGAGGTGTGAAAAGGAGGCTGGTGGGAAACACAGTTGGAACTTAGATTTGATGGCTGTATATAGTGTCTCTTTTATTTTTTTAATAAAAGAAGACAGTTTATTTGAAGGTGGGAAAACAGAGGCGAGAGAGACAGACAGATTCCAGACACAGAGAGAGAAGAGAAGAAAAGAGACGTGGTGGACAGCTACTCTGGACGAGTTGGGAGTATTGGAAAGTGAATAACTCATAGTGTCTCCTCTTGTGATGAGTGTGACCTGTAGAATTCCTGAGCAGTGCACATGTAAAGGGGAGGTAGTGGCAGATGAGATTTCAAATTTGAAATGAACAGAACTTAGTCATTGAGAGAAAAGTCAAAGATGATGGAGGTGCCTGAGAGGATTATGGTGCCATTCACAGGAAAGAAGTGGAAATCTAGGGGCACGTGTGAGAGAGGAGAGAATAAATTTAGTTTTGAACATTGGCGCCGAGGTGTTAATGAAAAGTAGAAATGACCAGAGAGTAGTTGTGCGTGAGGGACTATTAGTAGGTGGGAATAGTTTAGGGCAGAGTTAAGAATTTATTTTATTTTATTTTATTTATTTATTTATTTTTAATTTTTATTTTAATGGTACATTTCAGATGTACACAGTGATAACATTCATCATACGGCATTTGTACCATGTACATGATATATCTAGCTGCTTAGTGGGAAGAATTTAATAAGAATTTTAAAAATTGCAAGACACTTGGGTAGAAGTGAGAAGTAGATTGGGAACAGAACCTTTGGGTGATTCCTAGTTTTAGGGATATGTAGACAAAGAGAACCAGAGAAAAATCTTCAGTAACACAAGCTAGGAGAGTAGTGTGCAGGGATACTGAGGAAAGGGGTCAATTCAGCGTAGAACTGGGTTGATAACATCAAATGCTGCTAAGAGACTAGTTGCTGAGGACAAGAAAGTCTGAATTTGGCAGCTTCGAGTCACTGTCTTTGAGAGAGGAACTCTGTTGGAGAGGTAGGGAGTGGAAGTCACATTTAGTAGGTGTGGGTGGCAGGGAAGTGCAGACAGCATATGTAACTGTCCTTTTAAAGAGTTTGGCAAGGAAAGAGAGGAAGAGGAATTCGGACAAGCTATCTGTAGTTGAGCAAACAAGGTTTCAAAGGAGAAACTGCAGTTGTGTCTAATTGCTTCCACATCCTCTCCTGCCCTCCTGTCCTCCTCTGCTCTGCTCTTCTGTGCTAAGGATTGAACTTGAGGCCTTGTGCATGTTAAGTGAGCACTGTTTCCTGAGCCACATCCCTTGCTCCTCTCCTTCCTTTTCAAAAAACTGCATACTACCAGGTTAGACTACTAGAAACCAGTAGAACTACCCCTGCAGTTTTTATTCTTTTTCTTTTTATTCTTGTTGAGAAGAACATCCTATACTATGCAGATAGACTCCTAACTAAAACATATAATGTATCAAGTTATATTAACTGTGACTTGAAATAGGCACTTATTCAAGATTCATGCAGATGTTTTCAATAACGGCTTTGCTGAGTTATGACATGTCTTTGAGAAGAGCTGGGTGCTTTGGTAACTGTTCAGAGACGTGTTATAAGAAAGGATTAGAGAGAGCACCTATTACCATTGGGTAGATTCTCTAGTGCCACAGGCCAGCCCCATGTAGAAGGTCCTAAAAAGTTTTAACCCTTATTTCTTGTCATCCTGTGAGGGCGATTCCATTATTCTAGGGAGAAATACTACACTTCTCCATAGAAGTAGCTTCAGTGTTCGTGACAGGGTTCACATTTCTGTTGGACCCACTTAGCTGGCTACCCAACTTAATAATGCAGTTGACCTTCCCAAGAGTCTATATTTCCAAGGATTTTCATCAGCCTAACTTGTTTTCCTCTAGAAATGGCTCCTGATAGCCAGCAGCCCCACACACAGCTCCCTGCAGACACAGCCTCTCCTCTCGTCCTGCTTCCACCTCCTCTTCCCACACCTAGTCCTGCCCTGCGGCCAGGTGAGACGCCAGTCGCTGGTGCTCCTGGTATGGGCAGTGTTTCCACGGAACCAGATGATGAAGAGGGTCTCAAACACTTGGAGCAGGTAAAACTCATGTTCTTTTTGTCTCCTTTCAAACTGTCATAAAAGTTAGAAAGTCTTAACTGCAAACATGTAATAATAAAAATAGAGCAAATCATGTGCAGTATATTTTAAATACTGGAAAAGTTGTTTGGTTATTTAGTGTTTATGTGAGCAACTGTCTTTCAAATCATTTCATGGTTATAAGTTTCTGCTATGTAGTAGTCATCATGTCAGGTTATTTTTTGCTCTTCTGAGGTTGCCCTTAGCTGTTTATTTTTCTTTTTTCTCTTTGAACATTAGTGGAATGCCAAAGATGGCGGATACAAGCAGCTGGGGATGGTCACTGTCCTGTATTTTTTGCCTCAGGTGTTAATGGAGGGAACAGTTAAAAAGTTTCAGGAACCTAACAGTTATGTCCTTAGATTTCCTTAAGATTGTATATACATTGTTATACATAAAGTAAATGATAACTTGCTTTTCTACAAAAGAATTTCTCTGTTATTGTGGAAGTATTAGAGGGAAGAAATGTGGAATGAAGGAAGGAGGGTAGTGTCTTAGTAAAACATGTAAAAGATTTTATTTATAATTGAGCTTTTTGTTCCATTAACACCCTTGTTTATAGTTTTAGTTTATACAATTTAGAATTGACCAATGGCTTATATTTTAAAAACTTAGTGTATCATTTAGTGTATTAATTACAAGCTTGGATTGGTTTGTATTTCGATCCCAGTTGGTTTGCTTAATTTTGAGACCTTGAGCAAGATTTAATGTCCTTAGCCTTAGCCTTCCCCTTCTGTAAGATGGAAGTAGCACTTCTTTCATGGTATTTTGGGAGAATTAAGTTTTTATCTGCTATGTTCCACATCTTTTATGGATCAGGTAGTTCAAAAAGGGTGGGCGTTGTTATTCATAGTGTATGTGTTTTAATTTAATGTCATATGTTTCCTGTTTTTTTCTTTTACTAGCAAGCTGAGAAGATGGTGGCATATCTCCAAGACAGTGCACTGGATGACGAGAGACTGGCCTCAAAACTGCAAGAGCACAGAGCTAAAGGGGTGTCAATTCCGCTGATGCACGAAGCAATGCAGAAGTGGTATTACAAAGATCCTCAGGGAGAAATCCAAGGTGAGTTGTTCCTTTCTACTTTAAATATTGAAGTGTCTGCTGTTAACTCCAACATCTTTTAAGAAGGGGGTTTGTTTAATATTAACTTGCATAATAATGAAGTCAGCAGACTTCGTATATATATGAAGAATATACAGATGGAAATAATCTGAACACAAAGGCAGAACGTGATGATTAATATGACAGTGGGATAAGCAAAATGCTTAACTGTCTCAGCTCCAGCATCCCGGCTGGATAAATAGGCAGGTAAATTATTCATCTTCTCTGTGCTTCAGTCTCCCTGGCCATTAAAAGGTGATGGCAGCAGTGTTGGAGGGCCTTAAAGGTTCTGCTTAAGTGGACTGAAAGTAGGAAGTAGAGAACCACTAGAAATGTCAACAAATGAATCCCTTGAGATTTTTGTGGTACATAAGTTAATGACAATGGGAGGATAATGCTGAGTGTAAAGGATTTTTGTGGATTCTTCATTTCTGCTTTTGAAATCTTTGCTTATAACCTGAAATTGGTTGTTGACTGTACTAGTATCAGCTTCAGGGCAGCATTTTACCAAGTATACTCTGTGAACTCTCTCCAACATATTAACTCCCTTTCCACACTTAGTCCCCTTACCGTGCCTTATTCTTCTTCATAGCAATTATTGCTGTCTGGTGAGATGTAATATGTATATGTTTATTGTTTACACCTCAGAACAATGTAAGATACCTGTGGGCAAGGCTCACTACACCCCTGCCAGAATGGCTAAAACTAACTACACCCCTGCCAGAATGGCTAAAACTTCAGGTACTGTATAGTGATACATTTTGTTGCAATCCCATTGTTGTTTAAAATTTGTATTCCTTAATGGGTAATGATATTGAACATCTTTTTGTGTGTTTATTGGCTATTTGTTTTGGTTTTTTTTTTTTTTTTTTTTTTTTTGGTGGTGCCGGGGATCGAACTCAGGCCCTTGTGCTTACAAGGCAAGCACTCTACTCACTGAGCTAAATCCCCAGCCCCCTGGCTATTTGTTATTTACCATCTTAATCATGTTTAAGTGTACAGGTGAGTGGTATCAAATAAATGTGTGATGTTGTGCGCCCATCACCACCATTCATCTTCATGACTCCTTTTGTCTTCCCAAATTGAAACTCTACTCCTTAAACAGTAATTCTGTGTTCATCTTCCTACCTCCACCCACTGTTCCTCTTCCTGGGTGACCATGATTCTGTCTCTGTGATTTTGACGATCCTGAGTACTTCGTATAAGTGGAATCACACAGTATGTTTTTGTATGTGACTGACGGATTTCACTTGGTGTGATGTCTTCAAGGTTCTTCCATGTAGTAGTGTATGTCAGAGTTCCCTTTATTTTAACAGCTGTGAACAGTATTCTTCCACATTTTGCTTGTCCATTCCAGCCATCAGTGGCCTTGTTTCCACATTTTAGCTATTGTGAATAATGCTGCTGTGAACATGGATGTACAGATGTCTTTGAAACCCTACTTTCAATTCTCTGGGGTATATACCTGAAAGAGCAATGGCTAGTTAATATGGAAATTCTGTTATTAATGTTTGAGGAATCACCATGCAGTTTTTCATAGCTGATGACATCATTTTACCTTCCTACGAAGGACTGCACAAGGGTTTCAGTTTCTCCATGTTCTCGCTAACTCTTGTTTTGTTTTTTTTTTTTAAAGACAATTTATTTGAAGGTGGGGAAAAGGGAGAAAAGAGAGAGAGAGAGAGAACAGACAAGGCAGACCGCTACTCTGGACAGTAGGGAGTATTTGAAAGTGAAATATTCCTAACTCTTGTTTTTTTAAATGTTAGTCACCCTCGGGTATCTTGGAGTGTAGATTTGCATTTCCCTAGTGATTAGTGATGTTGAGCATCTCCTACCTTAGTCTTCTGAGCAGCTAGGACTGCAGCCTGGCAGATTGATTTTTGTGTTTACTTTGTGTCTTGTTACTTTTCTGAATTCAGTTACTGGTTCCAACCATATTTTTAAATGTACTTTACAGTTTTCTGCATATATGGTCATATCGTTTTGAACAGAGAAAATTTTATTTCTCCTTTCTAATTTGGATGCCTTTTATTTCCTTTTCTTGCCTAATTGCTCTGGCTAGAACTTTCAGAATTGCATTGAGTAGAAATGGTGAAAAGTGAGCATGTGTGTCTTGTCCCATTGTTAGAATAAAAACTTACAGTCTTTCACAATTGAATGTGATATTTGTGTGGGTTTTTTTTACACAACTTTTATTATGAAGTTACGCTTCTTCTAGTCCTAGTTTGTTGGCTCTTTTTTATTATGAAAGAGTTTATGAATTTTGTCAAACATCTCTATAATGGTTGAAATAATCATGTTCCCCCCTTTTATTCTGTAATGTGGTATGTCACATTGATGAATTTCATCTGTTGAACCATCCTTGCATTCCAGGAATGAGTCCCACCTGGTCATGGTATAGAATTGTATGCTACTGGATTTGGTAGTATTTTGTTGAAGATTTTCTTATCAATGTTCACAAAGTATTTTGGTCTGTAGTTGTGGAGGGTTTGTTTTTTGGGGGGGGTGTGCGTGTGCGTGTGTGTGTGTGTGTGTGTGATGCTTTTGTTAGGCTTTGGCTTTAGTAATCCTAGCCTTGTAGAATGAACAAGGAAATATTCCTTCTTTGGTTATTTGGAAAAATTTGAGAAAGCTTGGTAAGAAATGGTAGAATTCTTCAGTGAAGCCATCAGGTATAGGACTTTGTTGGGAGATATAAAGATTTTCTTTTTCTGTGTTTTGAGACAGGGTCTTGCTGTGTAATCCAGGCTAGCTTCAAACTCACTGTGTAGCCCAGGCTGGCCTTGAATTTAGCTATCCTTGTATTTCCACCTTCCAAATGCTGGTACTACAGGCACAGGCCATCTCACCTGGCTTGTTGGGAGAGTTTTGATTACGTATTCTAGATACTATTCTTTGGGGAAGGTTTTTCATATACTTTCTCCCACCCCTTTTCTTCTCATCCTCCTAACCATCTTTCATAGAGCAAAATGTTTTAAATTTTGGTGAAATTGAGTAAATGATTTTTTTGAATGGATTGTTCTTTTTGGTATCAAGTCTAAGAAGAATGCTTTGCCTTGCTTTAGATCCCTAAGATTTTTTTCTCAGTGTTTCTTTTTAAAGTTTTATGCTTTATATTCACATTTATGATCCATTTTGAGGTACCTTTTATGTAAGGTAAGAGACATACTAGTTCAAGGTTGCTTTGTTGTTATCTGTTTGCTTTTGCTCTGTCTGTGATATCCATTTGCTTCTGGACCAGTGAAATCCTTCCTCTCTTGAATTGCTTTCTTCCTCCTTTGTCAAAATCATTTGAGCAATTTGTATAGGTCTTTTTCTAGGTCTTCTGCCCTCTTGCATTGATCATTTGTGTCTGTTCCTTCATCAGCACTGCACAGTCATGATTATTGTAGCTATATAATAAGTCTTGAAATTGGGTGGACCTAGTCTTCTCAGTTTATTCCTCTTTTTCAAAATTTTCTGGCTTTTTAGTTTCATTGCCTTTCCTTATAAATTTTAGAATAATCATGATTATATTTACCAAAATTTTTGCTAAGATATTGGTAGGACTTATGATAATTTTCCATATAAATTTGAGGATTGTTACTTTACCATGTTGATCTTCCAGTCCACCAACAATACTGTATGTCTTCAATTTATGTGTCTTTAATAGCTTGCATCAGTGCGGTACAGTGTTCAGTATAGATTCAGTATGTTTTTTTAAGATTTACACCTGAATATTGATTTTTTTGAGTAATTTGTACATTTAATCTTAGAGTATTCTGTTCTTAAACTCTGTGATGTTATTGAATTCATTTATTAGTTCAAGAACCTCCCTCCCCCCCAAAACAAAACAAAACACACTTTTTGGGTCATTTCCTTGAGATTCCAAATAGACAGTCATGTCCTCTGTAGATGGGAGCAGTTTTGTTTTTCTATTTTTTTATTTCTTCATTTTCAGGTTGTATGCCTTTTATTTGCTTGTTGACTCATTGTACATTTATTCCATCACTATATTGAGCAAGAGTGACAAGAGCAGAGTTTGCTAATACTTTGTTAAAGATTTTTGTATCTTTATCAAGGATTTTTTTTTGTATCTTTACTATCTGAGTTTTATTTTATTTTACTTACTATTTTGGGGGGACAGGGTCTTCCTATGTAGTCTGGGCTGGCCTGGAACTCACTGTGTGGTCCCGACTATTTCCAGTTTGCAACCCTCCTGCCTAAGCCTCCCTAGTGCTGAGATTACTTTAGATTAATATTTACTTTATAAAGTGAAATGGGAAGTATTCTCCCTCCCTATTTGTTTTCTTGAGGAAGTTGTACCAGAATTAGTGTTAATCCTTCTTTAAATGTTCAGTGGAATTCTCCAGTGAAACTGCCTGGAGATTTCTCTTTGGGGAATTTTTAAATTATAAAGTTAATTTCCTTAGTAGATATAGAGTTACTTAAATTACTCGTTTATATGTGTATGCATTATGGTAGTTTGTATTTTTTATAAATTGGTCTAGGATACCAAATACATCTTAATTCTTTTTATTTCCCCTTCACTTTCCCTCCCTCCTCCCTTTCTCCATCTCTTGCTTCTCTTCCCATTTGCAAAAGATCTAGCTCCCTGGGTGCTGTATATAATGTGGGTATTTGAAAATAATGTGTAATTTGCTCTTTGCAATGTTCTAAAGTCAATTTGCTTCTGTTATTTGATGGTTGTAGTTTTTCTATAATCTTGCTGATTTTCTGTTTGTTCTACCAAATGTTGATCAAAGGGTAGTCTGCAGTTTGTGGATTTGTCTTTTTTTTTTAGTTCTCTCAGATCCTGTTTAATATACTTTTGCAACTTTGTTGTTTGGTGCGTACAGCAGATTTATAAAGACTGTGACTTGGTAAATTAATCCTTTATTATTGTATAATGTCTCTTTGTCTCTGGTAATTTTATTTGGCCTGATGTTTACTTTATCTGCTGATCTAACTTTGCTCTGATATCTACCAATGTAACTTTCTTTTCATTAATATTTGCGTGATGTACCTCTGCCTATCCTTTCACTTTCTTGTGTATTTGGAGTAACTTTCTAGTGCTCCCTGGGATTAAGTCCCAGTATCTCCATCATAAGTTGAAAATACTATCAGAAATACTTTTAATGTACTTAACTTGCTGGTTGTTGTGGCTTAGGGACAGAGTGCACTGTAGTGTGGGTTTTGCATGCTCGTTATCACGTGGCTGACCAGAGCCATCTTGCTGCTGTTGCCCAGCATGGTGACAGAGTTTAGTACTGCATAATGTCAGGTTGGAGACATTCAGAATTAGCAGTACCGTTTCTACCAAGTGTGTGTTGCTTTCACACCATTGTAACATTGAAAAATCATAAGGCAAACGAAGTGAAAAGGAAACCTAGGGAATTCACCATCATGCCATTTCTCATCCTGGAGCACCTAGTCAGTCTGCCTTCTTCAGAACGTCTTTTTGTTTATTTTTTATATAAATAAATGTCCATGCTTTTTAGTTGTACTTAGCAGGAAGAGTAGGGAAAAATATATCTACTTTGTATTTCTGAAATGGAAGTTCCAAGGCTTTGTTTTACTTATAGCCAGATTCACATTGCTTAGGTTGTATAATCAGTATTCAGTAAATATTTGTTGAATTAATTCATTAATGTTTTATTGATCAGAATGCTTCATTACTTTATATACAAAATGCTTGAGTGTTTCTTACTGTAAACCATCTAGAGAATGTTAATTTTTCCCAAGGTGAGATTTAGTATTATCTGGGTAAATATTAATCTTAGTTTAATTGTTTATGGTTTATATTTTGTCATACCTTCACTGATCTCTGGCAGAACATAAATACTGGAGAACATGGTCAGCTGGAACATTTATATTCTCTGTGCCTAAGTGATAAAACATCCAGCAAGTAACTCTTTTCAGTTGTTTCATACTTTTTGACAAGTGAATTGTTACAGAGATTTAGATAGAGATGATTATGCTGCTCAAAATAATTAAGCACTGCTGAGAATGTGGGGCGTAGCTTACTGGTAGAGTGCTTGCGTAGCCTGTGCAGAATCTTGGATTTGGTTCTCAGCATTGCCAAACATGAAGACAGACAGACAAAACAGGGCTTTTTCCAAAACTGTTTCTGTTATATTTTATTAGAAGCCTGCTCACCACCTTTGGACATAAATTAAGATACTGTAACTTTTTTTATGATGATCAGATATAGGAATTTTGTTGTTTTGTTTTTAGAGCCTGAAAAGATTCTTACTGCCCTTCTGTTTAATTGGTGTTCTTTTAGGTCCCTTCAATAATCAGGAGATGGCTGAGTGGTTTCAGGCAGGCTACTTTACTATGTCTTTGCTGGTGAAGAGAGCATGTGATGAAAGCTTCCAGCCTCTTGGTGACATCATGAAAATGTGGGGAAGGGTTCCCTTCTCTCCTGGCCCAGCTCCCCCTCCTCATATGGTGAGTGGCTTCCGCACCGGCTTGGGATATGTGTTAGACATAGGGACACTTGGTCCTCTTGGAAGTAATTGAAGTAGATCATTTGTAATGGGGAGGTCTGAATGGGAGGATGAATACTGAGCTGTAATAACCTTTTCAAATTCATTCATGTTTTCTTTCTCACTTCCTTTCTCTCTCTCTCCCCCTCCCTCCCTCCTCCGCTGTCTTACATACAAACACACACACACACAAAAAAACAAAACAAAACAAAACAGAAAACAGAACCTTCAGTAGCTTTCCAGTGGCTGTAGAATGAAGGCCAGTATTTTATCCTGACCCACCTGTCAGGCCCTGCATGGTCCGGTGTCTTACATTCCTAAGCTTATGTTAGCTTTTACCTTTATTTATCTGCTGTGCTTCGGTATAGCTGGTCTCTTTCACTTCCTTATTACTGCTAGTTAGAATGTACATTCTCTTCTTTTTACTTTCGTTTGCCTCATGTTTTCTAGCTCATAAAATTCTTAAAATTTGAGGTTTATCTTAAAGTCTCTAGTGCTTGTAAAGACTTAAGCTTTTGCCTTGGGAGGCCTCCTTCCTTTCTCTTGAATTTACTGCTGGCCGCTTCCAGTAGAATTCCTTTTGGAGGTGTCTAAACATGTACTTCCCCTTCCATCTCCAGGTTGAAGTGACTAGTGGCAGCCATAGTTAATAGTGATCATAGTCAAAAGACTTTAAGTGTGATAGGATGTGGTGCATGCCTGTAATCCTGGCGTAGGAGGGTAGGGCAGGACCGTTACCGTGAGCTCAAGGCCAGCTTGGACCACATAATGTGTTCAAGACCAGCCTGGACTACATAATGAGACACTGTCTAAAAATATCTTCAGTGCAAATACTTTTTCTACAGTAATCCTACCTCTGACTGATTTCATCAACAGTACTTTGAGGGCCTGTGCCAGGCCTTGTGGTAAGTTCTTATGCCATGAAGATAAGACATAGCCTCTTGTAGCCATGGAGTTTATAGGTAAGCACAGTGGCCATACACTTTCCTTTCCATGTCTTACAGATTCTTAGGTGAGGAGAATTATTACTCTTGACAGACTCCTAGTTGTTTTAAGTCCAAAGAAAAATTATGTTCTTTTTTTTGTTTATAGATTTAACATAGATGGACTGGGGATTTAGCTCAGTGGTTAGAGTGTTTGCCTAGAAAGTACAAGGCCCTGAGTTCAATCCCCAGCACCAAAAAAAAAAAAAAAAAAAAAAAAAAAGATTTAACATACATACCAACTTTAAGCCTTGTTTTCCTTCCCTGAAATTGAGATTTCATGTGTGGGGAGCCAAAGCTTATAAATTGGATCTTGGCATTCTCTTATAGTCCATTTTTTAACTTCCCACTTGAGGGGGAGTATTTGGGAAAGCTCTGTGTCCTGTCAGCTGTTGCCTTTGCCCCGAGTAACACTGGTAAGAAGAAATCTCACCTTCTTGAGGAGTATTCCTTAAAACCTAGATTTTCATGGAGAAGGTATTTTTGGTTTGTTTTTAATGAGACGGTGTCTCACTATGTTTCAAGCGAGGTGTAACTTGCCTTGTAGCTCAGACTGGCTTTGAACTTGTGGTCCTCCTGCTTTAGCTTCAGCCTCTTCAGTGCTGGCATGACAGTTGTGCACCACCATACCTAGCTCATTCGGAGTCTTAGATTAACCTAGAGTAACTTTCATCCTGCGGTTTCTTAATAAGAAAGAAAAAAAGATCCTGAATTTCAGATGACCCTACAAATAATTTGTTTTAAAATACAAGCAGTATGTATCGTACAAGAAAGGTACAAACTGTATACTTGTGATTTGCTTAAGTTTAGTCCATATCATTTTATACTTTAGTTATCTTACAGCTCACATTTCTTTCTTTTTTGTGATTTTTTTTTTTTTACGTGGGGGGTGCTGGGGATTAAACTCAGGACCTTGCTCTTGCTCTTGCTAGGCAAGTGCTCTATCATTTGAGTTAAATCCCCAACCTTTTTTTTTTCTTCCAGTTTTAACTTTTCAAGATTTAAATTCCAGTCCTATTATTTAAAATACAAGCTAAAATGTTTTTACTACAGCTTATTTTTTCTAACTCATGATGTATTAATAGCAACAGAAACACCTATTTTTGGGTAGAGTAATAATTTTCAAAGTTCTTTTTATATTCTCAATACCTTTGGTTATACTTACATACACTGGCTTCCTATGTTTACCATGTGCCGTTGTGCAATTCCTTTTTTTAAAAATTAAAAAAAATTTTTTTATTTTTAACCAAGAACATGTATTGGTACATTGTACATATAATGATCACATTCATCACGTTTCTTTTGTACCTGTACATGATACATCTTGGTTTTCCCCCCTCTTCCCCAACCCTCCCTTCTGTTCCCTCCTTCCCTGTTTACAGCAGGTTTATTCATATTTTTTCATGATTTCCCTTTCCCTTTTCTTTCCTTTTTTCCCTTCCTGCTTTTCCCCCTCTCTCTTTCTAGTTCTTCTCTCCTTTGTATATTATCTTCCTTTTATATAATATCTGTTACACCTCTTTGTCCTTATTAGAGTTATGGTTTCTCTTATCAGAGAAACAATTTGATGTGTGCTCATGAGTGTCTGATTTGTTTCACTTAACAGTGTGTTCTCAAGGAACATCCATTTACATACAAATGACTCTCTCCTTTTTTATGGCGGTGTAGTACTCCATTGTGTAGAAAAACCAAATTTTCTTCAGCCATTTATTGGTTGTTTCCAAGACTTGCTATTACAAATTGTGTTGCTATAAACATGGTTGTGCATATATCCCTGTGGTATGATGATTTTAGTTCTTCTGGGAAGATCCCCAGTAGGGGAATAGCTGGATCAAATGGAACCTCTAGTTGTAGTTCTTTAAGGAATTTCTGTATTGATTTCCACAGTGGCTGGACCAGTCTACATTCCTACCAGCAGTGGAGGAGGGTTGCTTTTCCCCTACAGCTCCGCCAGCATTTGTTTTTGGTCGATTTTTTTCATAAATGCAGTTCTTTCTGGAGTGAGATGGAATCTTAACGTTGTTTTGATTTGCATCTCTCAAATGACTAGTGATGTTGAACACTTTTTCATATATTTATTTGCCATTTTTATTTCTTCATCTGAGAAATGTTTATTCATTTCAGTTGCCCATTTTTGGATTGGGTCTTTAAATTTGGGAGGTTTGATGTTTTTGAGTTCTTTGTATATTCTAGATGTTAGACTTTTATCTGATGGATAGCTAGCAAAAGTTTTTTCCCAGTCCATAGCTTTTTGCCCTGCTCTATTGGTGATTTCTTTTGCTATGCAAAAGCTTTTTAATCGCATGTGGTCCCAAGCACTGATTCTTTGTATTGTTTCCCATGCAGTTTGGGTTCTGGTCATAAATTTTTTCCCTACCCTTGTCTTTGAGGGTTCTTCCTATTCTATTCTCCAGTAAATTTAGTGTTTCTGTTTTAATGTTTAGATCTTTGACCCACTTCGATTTTAGTTTAGTACAAGGTGAGAGACATGTATATCTAATTTTAGTTTTCAGCATGTGGCAATCCAATTTTTCCAGCACCATTTGTTAAAGAGGCTATCTTTCTTCCAGTGAGAGTGTTTGGCTCCTTTGTCGAAGATGAGGTATTTGAGTGTGTTTGGAGTTGTTTCTGCATCCTCCAATCTATTCCATTGATCCTCAGGTCTGTCTTTTTGCCAGTACCATGCTGTTTTTATCACTGTAGCATTGTACAGTTCTTGACACCTCCATTGACCTTTGCATAATTTTACTCCTTTCTGTATTTCTCTATTTCTATAATTTCTACATGATTTCCAAAGTTATAAATGGCTTTTAGATTGGGAATATGTACTGTGCAGCTTTTGGATACAGTAAAAACTGGAGTGCATGTTCAGTTTGAAAGGCAGCAGTGGAGAACAGCTGCCAGGCACGCCAGGGCCCTTTGTCACCCAGGGCATCTTGTGGCGTGGACACCACCTTCTTCCACTAGATGGCAGTGTTTAGTTTTTAAAGGTGCTAGTGTTTTTAGTTCTGAATTTGGGCAAGAGCTGTGTGGGAGGTGAAGGTCTTAGATTCATTTTACTTACAGATATAGGTACTAAGTGGCTTTTAGTCCTTTGGAGTTTATTTAATGATGTTTCTTTCTCCACTCTTACTCCCAGGGGGAGTTGGACCAGGAACGACTGACCAGGCAGCAGGAACTCACGGCCTTGTACCAGATGCAGCACCTGCAGTACCAACAGTTCCTAATACAGTAAGAGCAGTAATGCAGTAGGCTGAGTGCAGCACTAAAGGGGCTTTCAACAGGCTCTGCTCCCAAGGCTTACCTTTTACAGCAGCGAGCTGAAGGCCCACATGAGACTGTACTGTCTTTTGGGGGTTGATATCTGGGGGTTGAACCTGGCGCTTTTGTTCTGTGCTACATTCCAGCCCTTATTTTTTATCTTGAGATGGTTTCACAAAGTGACTAAATTGCCCAGGGTGGGCTCAAGCTTGGGTCCCCTGCCTCAGCCTCCTAGAATAGTGGGATTACAGGTGTTTGTCACCATACCTGTATGCATTCTTCTTTGGCAGGGGCATTGCTGGGGATCAAACTCAGGGCTTCTCACTTGCTAGGCAAGTGCTCCAATTCCCTGAGCTAAATCCCCAGCCCCCCATATGCATTCTAATTTTAGTCTTAAAAACTGTGCATCCTAATTTTAGTCTTATTTTACTTCTTAAATGTCAAAAGTCTGCAGATGATGACACATGAAAAGGAAGCACCAACAAACTTTTGGACAGTTGAAGTGCTTTCTAAGGGGCTTGGCTTTCACTGCTCAGAGCAAACCCATAGGCGAGAGGGTGGGAAGAAATGAACGTTTATACTATTAGGAGTGGTGTAGAGTGGTGGCAGAATCACTCAGGTTGTGTGTCTGTTTCATAGACGTAAGATGTGCTTTGGTGCCAACGTTGGCAAGTCTAGCCTTAGAGGTCTTGTTCCCTGTGCTTATAATGAGAGTGTTATTGGATGTCACATGCACCCATGTGTTTACACAGATTGTCTGTAACTGCTTGTGCCTCACAAAGGCAGAACTGAGTAGGTACAACAGAGACTATATGGCCTACAAAGCTGAAAATATTTACTCTGGCTCTTCTCAGATAGAGTGAGAAAAATTACCTAAAGATTTCCAAGTTGAAGCTGGACGTGTTGTACATGTAATCCGAGCACTGAAGGAGGCCAAAGTAGAAGAGTTGCACGTTTGAGTCCCACTTTGGACAGCTTAGTGAGACCCTGTCTCAGATTGAATAAATACATTAATTACTTAAGAGGGTTGGGAATGTAGTCAGTGGTAGAATACTCCTGGGTTTGATTCCCTATCTCCTACCCATCCAAGTCGTAACATAAATTAGAGAATTTTTATACAGGTGATTTTATTTTTTTCAATGGCTCCTTCAGTTGTAAATAGCTGTCCCAATCTGTTTTATTTTTCGCTTGTAATTTGGTAAAGGGCTATTATTACCTCGAGGACATTTGCTAGTTTTTGACATTTTGTGACTTTCTTCGGTATGTCCATTAGTTCAGCTCTTTCTGGAATGGTTACAGAATTTCTTGCATGACAGTTACCATTGGGAGAAATTGTAAAATTATTTGATTGCTATTTGTAATTGTGGTTACTGGGAGGTGATGAACTTAACTTTGTCTTTCAGTGCCTCATTCTAGTGAACTAAATATGGATAGATCACGTTACACTTTTTTTTCCCCCCCAACTTTTTGAAGACAACAGTATGCGCAGGTTTTGGCTCAACAGCAGAAAGCAGCATTGTCATCCCAGCAACAACAACAGTTGGCTCTTCTCCTCCAACAGTTCCAGGCTCTGAAAATGAGGTTGGTGGTCCTTCCATTGTGTGTCATGTTTTATGTGTGTGCTGTTTGGACATGTGCACAAAAGAGGGAAAGAAATTTTAGCATAATGTGTGAATTCTGGTATTGGAGTGCTCATAGATAGCACATATCTGTATGTTATTTGTAAAAACAGTATTGTTTTAAAAAATAATTTAGAGTTAAGCATTTATTTTGTCTTTTTACTCATAGAAGATACAGGTTGAATATTATAATGAACGCTTTTGAGAAGCAGTATAGTTTTATGGAAACTGTATCAAAACAATTACAATGTAGAATTTTTTATTTCGTAAAAAATATCTCAAAAAGATATTAACAATGCTACATTGGGTTATGATTTTCTGGAATCCAAAAAGCATTAGGCCTAAGGAAAAGGAAATTATGCAAAAAGCAGAAACAAAAAAGTTTTGCTGCTTCAGATTATCATTCAGAATATCTGCCCTAGCTTATGAGGTTGTGTCAGTCACTTCGCTTAAACCCTACTGTCCGGTAATCAGAAGGATTCATGTTTCTCACTGAGCCTCGACCTGTCCTGGGAGGCAGGCAGGTTCGTGGTAGGTCTCTGTCTTAAAGATAGGCAAATGGAGACCCTGAGAAGCTAGTGAACTTGGTTACCCGACACATAGGAAACTTCGGAGACAGCTAAAACACCCCCCCATTATAATGTAGTGCTTCCATGACTTTTATTGAGATAATCTGGGTTTTTTTAAGATAATAGATAGAGCCATCATTTAGAAATTAGTATTTGCTAATACCATGGAAGATTGCAGAAGTGTCATCACTGTGCCTATATTTTTGTTCCTTTCTTAACTGCTTTGGTAGTGTTAGATTTTATTTAAAACAGTGAAGGAGTTTTCTGCCCAAAAAACCTGGAAAACCTACAAATAGTCTAGCAGTTCCTCTTTAGTTTTTTAAGTTACAAGAACACGTTAATTTTTTTATTTCCCTTTTGCAGAATATCTGATCAGAACATCATTCCCTCAGTAACTAGGTCTGTGTCGGTGCCAGATACTGGCTCTATCTGGGAGCTTCAGCCAGCGGCCTCACAACCTACAGGTAAAAACTTAGGTTGGCCTTCAGTACAGCTCCAAGAATTTAGAGTATAACAATAGTTATGTAATTTAATTTTTGAAAAACCTAGCAGGGATTTTGATTCATTTTGTATTGAATATTCACAAAAAGTTTCATTATTATTAGATCCCAGCAAATGATTAAAGGTGGTGTTAAAAATACACTGCTAAGGGTTTGGTAGACATTATTTAGTATACATGTTTCTTGACTTTCAGGTCAGCCTTGTGTTGCCCTGACCAATGTGCAGGAGTCTTTTGTTTTTGATCTTTTCAGCCAGAGTGAAAAAACCATAAGTAAAGACAGCAGTAGTAGTGGTCCATCTTTTGAGATAAGGGTTGATACACATGTTGACGCTGCAAATGCTCAGGGATTTGGAGAAGAGAAAGTCTGCGAACTGAATACCTTCCTTAGTTCTCTGATCTTTTTCATCATTCAGAAAATTTGGGTTTGGGATTTTTAAAATTTGAAGTTTTGATACTGGTGGAACAAATAGTTCTTTTTCTTAGAGTCTGATACATGGACCAAGTGGGAAGTTTGACTGATGAGTAGTCCTTATAAGAGGTACTAGTTGATGGTAAAAATTCTCAGGAACCATAGACAGTGGTGTTTTCTTAGAGTTATTGTACCATCAAGCCACGGTTCTCTTTGTGTTAATCCTGCAGATTATGGCAGTGGTAGGATTGATTGACCTTTACAGATTTTCCATACTATGTGTACCTTATTTTTTCTTGATAGCCATTTATGGTTAGGATATTAACGTATTCTCCAATGTTTTGGAAACTAAGTATGAAACAGTGTCTCTCTTTGGGTTTATATACAATCAAAATCCTTTAAATAAGCCATTGGTTTTGTACACACAGTGTTTCCTAGTCCATAAATACATTGCATTAGGAGTGTAGAGAATAGAGAATGCTGAAAAGCCACGTCAGCAAACCTTCCTGGCAATAGGAAAATGGACTAAGAAGCCTTGATCTGTTTATTTTCTCATCTGACCCTGTGCTGCCGCCTTTTAGGTCAGCCAAAGCACGTGTCACATATGAAACCTGCCCAGCCTTTCCAGTGACTTCCCAAGCTCCAGCTGTAGTGCACATGGTCTTTCTCTTCGAAATTCACATTATAACCATTTTTCAGTGAAGAGTTTGGTGGTATTTAGTAACATTCACAGTGTGCAGCCATCTAGTTTTCTCTAGTTGGTGTTCAGTATGAGGCTGTAATGCTACCGGAAAGCTGTGGGCTTTGGAATCTCATACACTGCTGTTGAAATCCTGGCATGGCCACATACATGCTTACCCTGTGCCTTGGGAGTTTTCAAACTAGTTTGTTCATCTGTAAAGAGAGGGTATGAACAGATGCCTTTATAGAGCTTTGCAAGGATGAATCTGTTTCCCAATAAATGCCCCATACTTCCTTTCCTTGTAGAGAAGTGTATTGATAGAAAAGAGTGCCCACTGGCAGTTCTGTCTACTTGGAGCAAAATAGATGTATATGATACTTGTTCAGGCTGAGGGAAGCACCTTTTTTTCATTGTGCTTGTGGGTCTGTGACCATGTGTGTTAAACTCTGACCTTTGTTTTTTCTCTTGTCCTACAGTTTGGGAAGGTGGTAGTGTATGGGATCTTCCCCTAGACACCACAGCACCAGCCCCTGCCCTGGAACAGCTTCAACAGCTAGAAAAGGCCAAAGTGGCAAAGGTCGGAAACTCTTTCTTTTACAGGAGTGCATGCCTTCCAGCTGCAGAACATAGCATTTCTGTTTAGTCACCTCGCTCTGGCTAGCTGTGCAGTGGTGCCTCGGTTCACAAACTTAATTGGTCCCACAGTTCTGGAAAAGGTGGCCATGTTCATGTTCGGGAGGGAAAGATGGCTGCGGTTACGTTTGTCTCCTGATGCAGAGTTCACAAACAAAAACAAAATTTTGCCAAACGCTACTGTTTGCAAACAGAATTGTTCGCAAACAAAAGTGCTTGTGAACCACGGCACCACTGTACTTTTTGTTTTCATTTACTGATACTTAGTTGGTGTAAGTGCATTCATAGTCTATCTTTAATGTGCCTCCTCCTCTCAGAAGAGACCTCAATTAAAATGAATGAGTGGTGATTGTTAGTTCAAACATTAATGATTGTTTTAGTTACATTACTCATGGAATGAACATTTGCTGCCAGTACTAAGACTGAGAGAATATCCACTACTTCTGATCTGTGGCTTGAGTTTCCACAGTGAATCTTATCCCCAGAGAAGAAAGTGAGAAGCCCAACATTACTGTTCAAACTGTGTTCATTCACGGTTTCTGGAGGAAGTGGAAATGGTGAATTTTGGTTTTAGTACTTGTCACAAGAGGATTTCTATACCAGTACCTGGTGTCATTATGATTTCTGGGTTCTCATGCCTCCAAGGGAATCTTGCTTGTAAGTGTACTGCAGTCTCACCATACCCTGGAGTAGTGACAGTCTTTAGAGTGTCCAGAATGTGGAAAGGTTCGTGTTAGGGTCTGTCTTGTAACAGTTCCTGAGTGTCTTCTGATTTCTCAGTGCTGTGTAAGGGACCATACAGATGATCCATAATAGGATCATTCTGGGAGTTTCAGCCACATGTGTGGGTGGGGAGACCGACAAGGAGCACTTAGAGAGTAGTGAAGAGAAGTGGAGCAGCTACGCAGTTGGAGAAGTGGGGAGCAAGAATAGAGTGGCACTTTCGGTAAACAGTAATACTCAAGTTAACTTTCACTTGAAGGGGATAGTGGGATTTAGCCCATTTGAAAGGTTTGGGATAACAATCTAAGGAGGTGAAAAGTAAGTTGCAGTTGAAGGGAGTGTAGCACCAGTAATGGTTTAGAAATGTGTAAAGAAAGTCCTGGACTCTGGAAACAACTAAATAAATAGGTCTGACTTGGAGCCACTGTGTATCTGACAAATAAAAGATGACAGAGGAAACTAAAGATGAGACCGGCCAGTCATGAGGCTATCATGAACTTACCATGTTACGGACTTAGAACTTGTGTAGGGTGAAGAGTGCTGTCGGGCATAAGCCCAGGAGTGATTTTTTTCTTTTGGTAAGGGCTGGATTTTGAGCTGGTGAATACAAACAGAGCTGGACATGGGGAAAATGTGTGAGAGACTCTTAGAAATGTGGGTGAAGGCCTAAACAGTAACTGAGGCAGTGGGACTGGAGATTAGGTGCTGGATTTGACTGGTATTGGGAAGTATCAATGATAGTTTGTTAAGTGATTAGTTTTCAAATTTTAAAGAATTGTATAATTTTACACACCAGCAGCTCCACAACATAGCTGTTGTAGGGATGAGTAAAGAAATACCAGGTATATCACCCCAGAAGAATTCTTGGATTACTCCCGCATTGGCCAGTTTCTGTCCCAAATCTAGATGTGGCATAATTTTTTTTTTCCCCTTAGGATGCTGGGGATTGAACTCAGGGTCTTGTATTGCTAGGCACGTGCTCTGCCACTTGAACTAAGTCCTCAGCCCTGATGTGGTATAATTTATTACGGGATGTAGAGGTGCCAAAATTGAGAGCAAAGTGTGTTCAGTTGGGAAGAACATAAAGCTCTTGTGCCTGCTGTGGCATGACTGAGCTTAGATTGCATACGGGGTTCCATCAGCTAGGCGCAACACAAGTAATTGAGCGAATGGCCGTGCCCATACCCCCAGCCTCTCTGACAGTGCAGCCCAGTGCTTTTGGGTGATTCCAGGCTGGGTTTCCAATTTCTGAGAATACTCTCTTGTCATCCCAGCTAGAGCAGGAGAGAAGAGAAGCAGAAATGAGGGTAAAACGGGAAGAGGAGGAACGGAAGAGGCAAGAAGAGCTCCGAAGACAGCAGGATGAAATTCTTCGGAGGCAGCAAGAGGAAGAGAGGAAAAGGAGGGAGGAAGAAGAGCTTGCCCGAAGAAAACAGGTGTCTCTCTGGGAACTCTTTCCATAGGAGTAGCACCTGGCTTGGGACTTAGATAGTCTTCTTACTTCCATACTGAGGCCAGCAGAATTGGGATTAGAACTTTAGAAGACTCACTTGGCCTTTAGAAAGAACTTCTGTTTCCCACCAGTACTCACTGGAGGGGTATTCTTCATTCTTGGAATTGATTTCCTTTGCATAGTTTCTTGTAGTTTGTAAATCAGCTAGATTTCAGAAATTCTACTCTTATTGCTAAAAATACAAGGAAATAATTTTGGTGCATAGCATTCAATTTTTTTTAGAGTCAAACTTTCAAGAAAAAAATCTGTAACTTACATATGTCATAAAATTTACCATCTTAACCATTTTAAATATGCGTTCTGCGACTACTGAAACTCTTTACTTGTTGAACAGTGGAGCCCCAGTCCCTCATTCCCCCAGCCTCTGGTAACTACCATTCTTCCATCTCTGAATTTGACTACTCTGGGTACCTCATATAGATGGAATCATACTATATTTGTATTTTTGTGGCTGGCTTATATCAAATACACATCTACAAATCTACATCATACTTGCTGGCTATAAGAAATTTCATCTTCTAAATTAGAGTAATTCAGCACATTTCTTTTTTTTTTTTTTTTGTAGTGCTGGGGATCGAACTCAGGCCCTTGTGCTTACAAGGCAAGCACTCTAATCACTGAGCTAAATCCCCAGCCCCCAGCACATTTCTTGTTGTTGGACAGAAGGCTTTTCCCCAGATGTTTTGGTTTGGTGGTTTTTTTTTTGTTTATTTCTTTGTTTGTTTTTGTTTTTTGAGACAGAGTCTTGGTATGCAGTTCAGGCAGGCCTTGAACTCACTGTGTAGCCGAGTCTGGCTTTGAACTCATAGTGAGTCTCCTACCTCAGCCTCCTGGTTGCTATTTCCAGCTTTTTATGAGTGTTTTATACATGAGTGTTTCAATGAAAATTCTCGTAGCTAAGTATTTAAGTATTTATAACCATTGAGGTTTAATATTTTTCAATTCTTGGGTTATTTTTATTTCTTTTTGAGAATTCACTGTTCATATGCTGGGTTTCTTTTTCTTTTGCAGTTTTTAAAGATTCTAATTAAAAGAATTCATTCTCTAATGGCCTCAAAAGGGCTGGGGATTTAGCTCAGTGGTTGAGAGTGCTTGCCTCACAAGCACAAGGCCCTGAGTTCGATCCCCAGCACCAAAAAAAAAAAAAAAAAATCTGAAGTGCTCTAATGGCCTCAAAGTCTAACATTTACTGTATTGACCCTAATAAACGTTCTGTGAAAAACAGAAGGATCTATGCTGAGGTAGAAACCACTTATATTTCTTAGAGTTACATTGTACATCAGTATAAAAAGGCTCTAAGATGTCTCACAATAAAGACATCCATTTAATTTTGTGGTGCTCAGAATTCCCTAAATGATTTTGACAACAGGATCTGTTTCTGTCTTGTACTTAATAATGTTGGTGGGACTTCTGTTCGTCAGGACATGTTCCAGGATGCATGGTTCCCTCAGTACTTCTGACTGAGAGAACTTATTCTTACCTAACCAGGAGTTTTGATAGCCTCATTGACCTCTTTATGCTTTAGATTACCAGTTGATTAAAAAATAAAGTTGAAAGTACCAGTGTAGAAACCAAAGCCTAAGTTCTAACGTAAGCTGCCTCTGGGTTTAACATGGTCCCACTGGCTTGAACAGGCATGACTGTCCCATTGGGCTGCTTGTAGCAGTGGTTGTGCAGACAGGTCCAATCCTTTTATGTATCTTTTTACTAATAAAGTTGATTAGCCACCTGATAGGACAGTCATGCATGTACCACAGGTGGTTCAAACCACCCACAGTGAGACATACAAATTACAGCCCTGTCATGAACGTGTTAACCAGCAAGTGATGAAGCCAGTGCAAAAATCAGGGTAGATGTCATGATGTGTTGCCATTTACTCAAGTTTTAAATATAGTTTCTAAGAAAAATCCTAATGAGCATGCTCCCCAGCTCACACACTTTTTTTATTTACTGTGAACAGAGGCTTAGCCGCACAGCCTGTATCT
Organism: Hystrix cristata; assembly: GCA_004026905.1. Classification (NCBI taxonomy): domain Eukaryota; kingdom Metazoa; phylum Chordata; class Mammalia; order Rodentia; family Hystricidae; genus Hystrix; species Hystrix cristata. Next base: position 77,058 of record PVJO010000768.1, on the reverse strand, counting down.
TATAGCATAACATTGACTGATGGACCCTAAATATCACACCCGCACTCCCTGTCTTTTTTCCCTTTAGGAAGAGGCCCTGCGTCGCCAGAGAGAGCAAGAAATTGCATTAAGACGACAGCGAGAAGAAGAAGAAAGACAGCAACAGGAAGAAGCTCTTAGAAGACTGGAAGAAAGGAGAAGAGAAGAGGAAGAAAGGCGGAAACAGGAAGAATTGTTACGCAAACAGGTAGCCAGGTGTTTTACTCTTCTAATTGATTCTTTGAAGCTAGGATTTGTACTCAGGATGTAAAGATAGTGTGTCTAAAAACTTTCCAGGTTCCTGAAAATTACCAGAAGAGACCTAACAGGCTTTTGTCACTGTCTTGGTTACTTTTCTCAGTGCTGACACAAAATTCCGAGCACCCAAAGTTAGAAAAGGAGAGGTTAGGTTTATTTTGGTCACAGTTTGTAGAGGTTTCAGCCCATAGGTGACTGGCTCCAAAGCAGGAAGGCACGGAGAGGGGCATTGGAGAGGAGAGGCAGCAGTTAATGGCATGGAAAACGGGAGGCAGCAAAAGCAGCAAGCAGCGGCAGAAGCAGCTGGCCTTCTTTCTGTCTCTTTATATTCCATCCAGCTACCTGCCCTTTGGGTGGTGGTGCCACCCACACCCAGGGTGGGGCACTTTTAGTCCCAGTATCACACCCTTAATCCTAGCATCACACCCTAAATCCAGCAAGCTCTGAGAAGTCCCGTTTATGAGTGTATGAGGTTTTGGAGGGACATCTAGAAACAAGCCATAACAGTCATTTAAATCTAATTATTTTCCTTTTCAAATGGGAACCTATTTTCTGGGCACAAGGTGGCTCATATATATAATGGCAGCACTTTGGGAGGCTGAGGCAGGAGGATCCTAAATTTGAACCCAGCCTGTGCAATTTAGAGACTTGAAGAGACTCTGCCTCTAAAGATAAAAAAGGTTTGGGGATATAGCTCAGTGTGAAGGCCCTGTGCTCAATCCACAGTACAGGAAGAAAAAGAAAAAAACCTGTTTTCTTGGGGGGAAATAAAATCTTTCTTGTTTTTGCTCACCTCTGGTAAAAATAAAATGTGTAGGTGTTTGGTTTTTCGGTTAGCAAGCTTCAGATTTAACACAAAACGAACAGAATAGTACATTAAATTCCAATAAACCACCCAGTTTTAATAATTTCTAATGTAATGATTTTTGTGTGTAGTGTGAGGTGAAGGTCTGATTTCATTTTTCTGCATGTGAATATCCAGTTTTACCCAGCACCATTTTTTGAAGGGACCTTTCTTTCCCCAGTTGTGTGTTCCTGGCATCTTCATTGAAAGTTAACTTGAGTGTAAATGCATGGCTTTATTTCTGGGCTTTCTATTCCCTACCCTTGGTGGCATCCTTTGAAACACTTAAGGTTTTAGTTTTGATAATATCTAATTTATGTATTTTCCCTCAAATTTAGTTTTAGCTCTTTCAGATGTGGATTCGTTATATTTTGAATATATGTTCCTTGTTAAAAGAAGGTTTCATACATACTTTTCCCCAAGGCATGACTTATCTGTTGATTTTCTTAGTGGCATCCTTTTTTCCCTCTCGGGCAGTACTGGGGATTGAAACTGAGGCCTTCTCACAGAATGACATTCCCACCCTATTTTTATTTTTTACTGTTCAGGTAGTTTCATTGAGTTGCCTAGAAAGGCCTAACACTTGTGATCTTCCTGCCTCTGCCTCCTAAAGTCACAGAGAAGTGGAATTACAGGTGTGTGTCACCACACATGGCTAGTGGCAAATTTGATGAACAGCAGAGATTTTTAATTTTGATGATTTTTTTTGTTGTTGTTGTTGTTGTCATTGTTCCTTCTTTCTAAAATATCTTCACGTACTTGCAGGTCATTAAAATATCTCCTGTGTATTTTTTCCGAAAGCTTTAGAGTTTTAGTTTTACAAGTAAGTTTGAATTTTTTTTTTGCGTGCGTATGGTATGAAGAGTGGGTTATTCCAGCACCAGTTTTTGTAGTCCTTCCTTTCTTCATTGAGAGTCTTTGGTGCCTTGCTCAAAATTAATTGTATAAATAGGTTCTTTTTCTGGACTTTCCTCTTCTGCTGATCATTCTGTCTGTCTTTTATGCAAGTAATGCACCGACTTGATTTCATAGTTTATCGTATCTTGAATTCAAGTTAGTGTGTTTTCCAGTTTTGCTCTTTTATTTAACACTGCTCAGTTGTTTTTGCCATTGCATTGAAATTTAAAATCATTTATCTATTAGAAATAAGAGCCTACTGTGATTATATTTAGGATTATAAGGTTATAAAATGAGGAGAGTTGGCATTTAAGATATATTGAATCTTTCAGTCTCTGAACATAGTAGACTTTTCTACTTACTTACTGCATATTTTTCCTTTATTTTTCTCTGTAACATTCTGGTGGGGTTTTGTTTTTGTATTTGTTTTTGCTTTCGTTTTTGAGAGAAGGTCTTACTGTATAGTTTAAACTGGCCTTGTACTCACTATGTATCCTAGGCCAGCGATCCTCCTTCAGCATCCCAGGCCTAGGTTACAGGGATGTGCCACCACACCCAGCTATGTTCTGTTTTTACTATAAAAGTTATGCACATCTTTGTTAAATTTGTCTAGTATTTTTAAGCTGTTGTTAATGAATTTTTAAAAATTGTTTTCTATTGTTTGTTGATCCTATGTGGAAATGTAATTTGATTTTCATTTGTAGATTTTGAGACCTTGTAAAATTCATTTACAACAGTACTTAAGTTGATGTGGTATTATTGTCTGTGTGAGTAATTATCTCTTGGGTATTTGTTATTTTCTTCTTTGTGTATTGACTGATTTTTCAAAAGTTGTGTAATGGACCAGGTATAGATTCTGTTTTTTTAAGTTTTAATTTTTATAGTAATTGAACTTCATCCCAGGGCTTTTCACGCATGCTAAGCAAGTATTCTACCACTGAGCTACATTCCTAGCCCTTTTTATTTTTTATTTTAACTGACAGGGTCTTGCCCAGGCTGGACTTGAACTTGAAATCCTTCTGCCTCAGCATTCTAAATAGCTGGGATTACAGATATGTATCGTTGTGCCTGGCCTATTTTGTTCTTTTAGAGGGTTTTATTCTGGCTGGTATTTAACTTGATTTAACTTGGTGAATTCAGTCTTCAACCTCTCTTCCTCCCCACTCCCCTGGTGGTAGGGCAGTTGAAATTTCCACTCAGTTTTTGGGCTTCCAGGTGCTTCCTTTTGGCTCAGTCCCTGAGGTCTAGCTCAGGCATGTAATGTACATTAGCAGTTTCAGCAGACTGGAGGCTCATCTCTCATGTGGCTCTCTTCTTTCTGTCAGTCCCCCAGTTCGAGATGTTCCCCATAAATTTTGGCTACTCTTCTGTCCCAGAATGCTCCCTCCAGTATCTCAAGCTAATCAAGTCCCTTATGAGTTGCAGAGTTGGAAATTTGCAGAGCTTACATTGATTATTTATTTTGTTCCTTTTTTTTTTTTTTTTTTTTTTTTGTGGTCTTTAGGATCAAACCTTGAACACACCAGGCAAGTGCTGTACCACTGAGCTACACCCTCAACCCATGTTTGGTTGGTTTTGGTTTTTGTTTTTTTTGGGGTTTTTTGTTGTTGTTGTTTTGTTTTTTTGTTTGGTGCTGGGGATTGAACTCAGGGCCTTGTGCTTGTTAAGGCAAGCACTCTACCACTTGAGCGAAATCCCCAACCCTCATGTTTGGTTTTTAAAGGTAGTCTCTTCTTCAGTTTCCCTCTGGAACTATATTCTTCTTTGTTTTTGATTCTTTGAAACTTAATTTAGCTTTTTTTTTTTTTTTTTTTTTTTTGTGGTGCCGGGGATCGAACTCAGGGCCTTGTGCTTGCAAGGCATAATTTAGCTTTTATAATTACATGTGAGGTAATTGGTCCAACATGGTACTCTCCATTACAGAAAGCCAGAAATCCTCGAAGTATTTCATTCTAATGTTTAAGAAAATAGGTAACTTTTTTTTATTAGTAAAGTTTATTTTTAGTTTTAAATTTTCAGATAAATTGAGAAAATAGTATATAGTATAGTGAGCTTCCTTACACTTTACATTACAGTTTCCCCCATTGTTAATATCTTGCATTAGTATAGTACATTTTTTACAACTAATAAGGCAGTTAATTATTATTAGCAAAGACCATCATTTATTCAGATTTCCAAAGATTTTCTACTAATATCCTTTCTCTGTTCCAGGATTCCAAGTACCACATCGCCTTTAGCTCATCGTGTCTCCTTCGGTTCTTTTTGGCTGTGACAGTTTCTCAGACTTTACTTGATTTTTTTTTTTTTGTGCTGGGGATCAAACCAAGGTTGCCTGCATGCTAAGTGTCTGCTCTCTTACTGGACTGCATCCCCAGCCCTTTTTTGATAATCTTGACAGTTTGAATGAATACTGGTCAGTATATTATGGAGTATCACTCTATCAGAATTTGTCTGAAGTCTTTGTCATAGATAGTTTGGCTTTATAGGTGGAAGATTACAGAGGCAAAGTGGTATTTTCATTACATTACATCAAGGGTGCATATTATCACCATGATTTATTACTACTCATGTAATCCTTGGTCACTTGGCTGAAGGTAGTATTTGTCTAGTTTCTCTACTCTACTCTTTGGAAGTCACCCTGTACAGTCCACACTTAAGGATTTAGATTTTTGTTTGTTTCTTGCTTTTGTCTAGATTATAATTAAATGTTTTTTCAGAAATCAAGGTTCTATTAAGAGGTAGATCAAGCACTTTAGCTTATGTTTTGATTTACTTAACAGTTAACGTATTTAGTCAGTGTGCTCTATGCCATTTATTGTGCCCATTCTCTGATGGTATATGAGACTTTGTAGGAAGTCCATAAGGTAGACTGTCAGTGTTGTTTTAATTTGCATTTCTCTAATGGCTAGCAGTGTTGAACATTTCTTCATGTAAATATTGGTCAATTTGTCTTTTTCTGTGAAGAAGTGAAGTGTCTATTCATTTTGCTTGCTTTTTTTTTTTTTTTTTTGGTGCCGGGGATCGATCTCGGGGCCTTACGCTTTGCTAGGCAAGTACTCTAATCACTGAGCTAAATCCCCATCCCCAATTGCTTATTTTTTGATTGGGTCTTTTAGGGGTCTTTTTTTTTTTTGAGTTCTTTATTTTAAATGAGTCTTCTCTCTGAGAAATCACTGGCAAAAATTTTTCCCATTCTGTAGATTGTTTCTTTTCTCTGTTGGTTGGTTCTTTTGCTGTGCAGAAGCTTTTTAATTTGATAGGATCTCATTGTTGTTTCTCAGGACTATTTCCTATGCAGCCAAGATTCTGTTTAGAAAGTCCTTGCCTATGCCTATGACTTCAAGAGTTTTACCTCTTTTTTCTTCCAGCAGGCTGTATTTTTGTTTTTGTTTTTTTAACATTTAGTTCTTTGCTTTAGTTTAGGACATGGTGAGAGATATGATGGGTCTAGATTCATTCTTCCATATGTGCATAGCCGATTTTCCCAACACTGTTAAAGACGCTGTCTTTGTTTCAGTGTATGTTTTTGGCCCCTTTGTCAAAGAGCAAGTAGTTGATTATACTTGTGGTTGTTTCTGCATCCTTTCTTCTGTTCCACTGATCCTCGTGTCTGTTTTTGTGGCGATACCATGTTGTTTTTATGTAATGCTGTGTAACTTTAGGTTCAAGATGATGATGCCTCCCATTTTGCTCTTTTTACCTAGGATTGATTTTGCTGTACTGGGTTTCTTCCGGTCCATATGAATTTTTGCATTGCTTTCTCCAGTTCTGTGAAGAATGAAAATCCAGTACTTTAAACGTGTAGTGTGATATGAGACTTTTTCTGCAAGAAGGAAGCCTGCAAGGAGTGTTTGTTGGCAAGGTAGAAACAGATGCTGCCCCAGATAGACTGGAACAGTGATGGCGAAAGTTTTAGAGCTTTCAGCGATAACAAATAGCTAGCTACGACATGGGTGTCATAGGCTTGCTACCACTGTACTAGAAGCAAAGAGGAGAGGGTGGATGAGGAATGTTCGGGCATAATCAGAAGGCAGGGGTGGATTTAACCTCCTAAGAGAGTCAAGAGTGACTGGCATGTGACCTGAATTTTGGAGAACTTATCTGGATGAGACATCGTTGCAGGCACACACAGACTCTGCAAAGGTGAAGAAACTTTCCCAACAATGGAGAGCACAGTGGAGTAGTTTTAAGGGAAGGAAGCAGAAGGAAGATGAGCCTTGGGAGAAAAGCAGTGGAGGGGATGTGTTAGAAGACTTGTGAGCTACAAAGCCTGAGAGCTAGGGGTAGAATGAAATGGTGTTGAGAAGTTGCTTTCTTTCCAGAACTGGCTGAGGCTTTCCTGGTTAATGGTCTCCTTGCCAGGTCTTGGTAGCTCCTTGTGCCTAGCACCCTGAAAAGCTTGCTTGATCTGTGTTGGAGCAGTGTTTCTAGGAGACTTTCCTGAAGCTGGAGGCAAGCTCTTTGGGATCAGGGCTTGCACAATGACAGACCTTTAATTCCTTGACCTTTATGATGACAGTCCTGTAATTCATTAAAGTTGCATCCATCCAGGAGCACACCAGGCCTTTGTGGCTATTGCAGATATATTTTGACAGAAAACTCAGTTCTGATGGTGGCACATGGCTATAATCCCAGCACTCAGGAGGCTGTGGGAGGAGGATCGCCGTGAGTTCAAGGTCAGCCTGTAGTGAACTCACTACAGAGTGAGTTCAAGACCAACCTGAACTACAGAGTGAGGCCCTGTCTCAAAAAAAGAAAATTCACTTCTGCCTTATGTCGTTCCTAAACAGAGGTCTCTGCTTTCTCTGTCAGATGTATAAACCATTTTATAGAGGCCCTCAGAAGTGATTCAGAGTTTTTTTTCTTGGAATTAATAAAATATTTTTCTTTAATTTTTCCTTCTGGAAAGGAGGAGGAGGCTGCCAAATGGGCCCGAGAAGAAGAAGAAGCAGCCCAGCGTCGATTAGAGGAGAACCGGCTGCGAATGGAAGAGGAGGCAGCCAGACTCCGGCACGAGGAGGAGGAGCGGAAGAGGAAAGAGCTGGAACTGCAGAGGCAGAAGGAGCTGATGCGCCAGAGGCAGCAGCAGCAGGAGGCCCTGCGGAGGCTGCAGCAACAGCAGCAGCAGCAGCAGCTGGCACAGATGAAGGTAAAGTGCCAGAGAAGCCGCTTGCTGGCGCATCATAGGTAGTTGCTGTCAGTGTCAGTGAAATTGTCATGAAGTATCATGATCATCAACAAAATAAAATAGGGTGTGCATACTTTGTTCTAGGATGTGGACAGTGATCAGGCACAAACAAGTCAGTCTGTTGGATAGCATTCCATATCCCGTGGAGTACTGTTCTATGCTGGTTCAGTCCCCTTGAGACAAACCAAGAAGGCCTCACCTTTAGAGAGTGCATGGACACACAAGGAGTGATCAAAAACTGTGGTGAATATTTAGAGAAAGAAAGAAACCATTACAGTAAAAAACATTGTCAGGAATGATGGAATAAGTGTGTTTGAAGTGAGGGCAGAGTATTTTAAGGGGGATCAGTGGTAGCCTTTTACTATAATTTTTAAAATTTAAACATTCACCATATATTTTGGTCCCACCTCATACAAGAGCAGTAGGTGTGTCAGCATCTTACATGAAAATGGGAGCCGGGAGGGGAACCAGACTCACGTGGGACCTCTCCCTAGGAGAGGGCTGGAGTACTGGGGAGGGTGGGGGAAGCAGAGCGATTGAGAGGAGATCGAGCCTGAGAAGGAGAGAAGGATGGGCTAAGCCTCAGGAGAGTATTTTCTGATTTTAAAATGTTGGGGCACATAAAAAAGAAGTTCAGCCTGCAGTGTCCCCTGACTCAGGTGCAGTGACCCAGGCTGCATGTGTTTGTACTGACACCACCAGTATGTGCAGCATAATGATGTTTCTGTCAGTGACAGACAAGCATATAAGATAGTGGTCCGATCAGACACATAGCTGGAGAGGAGGCAAGAGAACAGGACACTGCAGGACAAAGAAAAGAAGAAGAACCTCAAGAAGCTTTTGCAGACCTCAGGAAGCTCCTTAATATTTAAAATGTTTGAAAACATGGATCAGACATCTCAAGATTCTGATGAGAGGCATGTCCGGGGGGCACTCTGCTTACAGGCAAATCTACAGTGGCAAAAAAAGAAACCCAACCAAACAAAGCACTGTGAGTGTGTTTCTGACGGGGACACCTGCTTAGGCGTATCCTCAGGCAAGTCCTTCAGAAGGGATCCGGAAGAGGGCGCTTTTGCCACAGGTGACAGGTCCATGGGTGCTGTTCCCTAGGGACCTTACAGTGGGACAAGATGTAGAGCAGAAGACAGGGGTGTTGACTGTGCCAACCCTGCACAGGCCTTGGTGTACTTGTGTGCAGTATGCCTTAGTTTTTAACAAAAAGGCTTAAATAAAAGAGTTAAAAAAAAAAGAGAGAGAAAATGGGAGCCTGAACATTGGGCTTGTTTGCCATGGGGATTTATTGACATTTGGATTAAGAGATACAAATGCAAAGTGTGTTTTAGGAGGATTCAAAGCGTCATCGGAGTAAAAAAGTGAAGACTGGAGCCCAGTAAAAGAGGATATGATGGTCAGAAAGATACGTAGGAAGGCCAGTGGGAGAGAATGAGCCTGATGCTGTCAGCAAGCATCAGAATATTCAGTGCTTGGGAAAACAGTGGAACTGGTCATGAAACTGGAATAGCTGTGAAAGGAGGAGCCGATTTTTGGCATGTTCTGCATAACTTCATGCTGGGTCTAAGTTAGCAAAGAGCTGTTGCCTCGTCTCCCTTGTCTTGAAGGAGCTCAGGATAAAGATGTAGAGAGGAAAGTAGACTCCAGTGTGGTGAGTGTAGTGCAGTGGTGGTGAGCCTATGGCATGGCGTGTTGTTTGTTTTTAAGACGAAAGATACTGATGTATGAATTGATTTTGCTAAACTAAAACTTCAATATTCAGGTTTCATTGCAGTGTTGGCACTGTGTGATAAGTAAGGAGGTTTTGAGTTGCAGTTCAAATGAGCCCTTGTCCTCGTCTCTAAAAGGTTTGCCATCACTGCCCTAGTACCCGTTATCGTCTGCAAAAATTGTTAAGGTTTGATTATGTTCAGTAGTGTTTGACAGTATTGATGACAGTTTAAACTGTTTGTGCCCTTTATCTTACCCATTCCACCTTTAGCTATTTCTATTGTAAACCCATTCATTATTTAGGCATTTTATTTTGACCTGTGTTCATATATTTCTTTCATTAAATATATTTTTATTTATTAAAATTGTATTATATTTTAAAATTCTGGTTAGTGTTTTTATTGTTATTGTTGAAGTTCGTAAGATGCCCTAAATTAAAGTGTATCATTTTCTGGCCAAGAAGAGCAAGGGATTCTTTTAGAATAACTCAAGTTTTCAGAACTCAGGTTTTCAGAAGGCACATGTTTATATTCTGTTTTAGTCAATATTTGATTTTAAAGGATAGGAAAAGTGGTGTGGTGTGGTGGGTTTTTTTGGAAGGGAATGGGTGTAGAACTGAGGATTGAACCCATGGCATTCATACTGGGCTACATCCCCAGCCCTTTTATTTTTGAGAGAGTCTTGCAAAGTAGCTAAATTACCCAGGCTGGGCTTGAACTTGGCATCCTCCTGCCTCAGCCTTCCAGAGTGCTGGGATTATAGGCATGTGCTGCAAATGTGGAATTGCAGTATTGATTAAAAGCAGGTTAATGCTTGTGACTAGATACTCAGCCTGGTTAACAGGGGGCAGCTTTCATAAAAAGATTGAGAATTATGTCTGACATCTCCCATTAGCTACCTAGCTCAGCTCTCCCTTAACAGAAGTCATGTGCTTTGTTGCCATTTGGCATTAAAAATCCTCAAGTTAATTTGGTTATTCTTCTGTTAACTTTGTTTTCCTTACAACTATATTGCTGTACATGTCAGTACCAGATGTAACAAATTTGGCGCTCAAAATGGTAAAACAAATACAAGTGTATGTTTGTTTTTAGGTGTTTTAAAATAAACTTTGTTTTGGGGCAGTGAATAAAATTTAGGCAAAAGAAGCAAACCAACTGAGAAAATAGTATGGAAAAGGAAAGAAGAAGGAATTTTGAAAGGAATGTTGTAAACAGAGTTGAGTGTGCATATGTGTTCTGATTATATGTGGTGTGTATTACCTGTCTCCTAGGCACATTTCCTCATGAACTTTCCTGCCTTCCTATTTCCTTTAGCTTCCCTCTTCTTCAACATGGGGCCAGCAGTCTAATTCAGCGGCATGTCAGTCCCAGGCCACGCTGTCATTGGCTGAAATCCAAAAACTAGAAGAGGAACGAGAACGGCAGCTTCGAGAAGAGGTAAGTCTTTAAAGTAAGAGTGGTCTGGCTAAACTCTTCCAGAAGAGGTAGTTAGTGGTTCTTGAAGGCGGGGTTATGGCCACAATTGCTGTGTGTCTTAGTGATGTGCTCATTATTAAACTGCTTAGCCTATATTTGGTCTATTTGGGATAACCTTAACATTGGGTAACATATGCTTGCCTGGTAAGCACAGGGCCCTGAGTTTGATCCCCAGCACCAAAAAAGAAAAAAAAAAAAGTGTGTGTGTGTGTGTGTGTGTGTGTGTGTGTGTGTGTGTACACATATATATACATATATACACACATATACATATACATATTCATATATATACATATTCATATATATACATACATATACATATATACATATATATATATATATATATGGTAACATAAATGTTCAGTTTCCTTGATTGCTTCACTGTAGGTCTTGAGAATAGCTCCTATTTGAAAGTACATGAGTTGTTCAGAATTGCGGGTGCATTTTGTAAATATTCTTTTGCAAATTTGAGGTTAAAAACATAGCTTACATTTTTCTCTAAGGGTTTTGGGTTCCCTGAGGAGTGTAAAAAATCTTAGAGTACACAAAAATACCTCTGTGTTTAACAGAGTTTATCATTAGAATAGGGAAGATACACAAGCATGGAAAAAAGGGAGAAAATGAGAGATGAGAAAGTAATTCGTGAAGCCGGTCATTAGACTTCTCATTCAGACTGATTCAGCACCTGGGAACTGAGTACTAGCTCACTCCCAGTCTGGGAATGTGGCCAGATCTAAAACAGGTGAAATTCTGTGGTTGAAATGAGGTGGGCAGTGGAAGTAAAGTAAAACGTATGGCATATCAGAAGATGAAAAGTGCCAAAGAGAAAAATGACAGGAAAAGGGGACAGTGAGAGTGTTGGGCGCCAGGGACGGTGTTTGGGATTGGTATAATAGACTGACCATTTTGGGGAAGGCCTGTCCAAAAAGAAGCAGTGTCTTGAAGTTCATGACATTATGTGGATAATGGTGGAGGCAGAGCCATCAGTTTGTTGGAGAATACAAGTTGACATTTCTGGATCAGGGTTGTGTGGTTTACTGAAATAGGGTGCCACAGGCATACCAAGAGAAGGAGGAGCTGTCTATGTGTTTTTTACCCTGTAGTGTGCCTGACATCATCCAGTAAGTTATAAAATGTTTCTTCACCTTGACGGTTACCTTATTTCCCACCTTCATTTACCAAGGGATTTTTCTCCTAGCATCGTCTTTTTTGAAAAGGTTGTCAATAAATGAGTGCAGAGTATATTTCTCTGTTCAAGGCTAGAAGTTAATTTCAATAGTTTTGGTTTCTGCTGAATGAAAAAATGGTAACAGTGGTAATGAGTAGGAATCACGGGTCTTCTCTCCCTGTCCCTCCAGTTCCCTCTCTTCTTTCCTTCTTCCTTCTCTCTTCCTCTCTTCTGCTCCCTCTCGCCTCTTTGCCTCTCCTCTCTCTCTGTGGTGGGGATCGAGCAAAGACAAGCAGACATTTGGCTGAGCTATATCCTTGGCCACAGGCCTTTTCTTTTTTCTCTTTTTTGCTTCCCGGAGGTTAATAATTACTTCATCTGTATTTTTGTTTAATTTTCTTTGAACCTTTAATTCTTCCTATACCACTCAAAGTATCATTCAATACATATTTATCACATAGAGAAAACTAAATGAGATTTCATTTTTTTTCCTCTGGAGGCATCCTTTTTGAGGGCCTCAAAGTTACTCTAATGTGGACACACCTGGTGATATACATCTATTATTTGTTTTTCGGTTTTGTTTTTTTTTTTTTCCTCCCTGGAATTTCTGCCAATAGCATGGTTTCGCCAGACTGACTGTGACTTCTCTCCTGTTTTGTATCTGTCTGCGCATCAAGGATCTGGGGGGAGTTCCCTTAATTTTGTCTTTCAGTCCTTTTAATGAACGTTTGGTTTTGTTTTGTTTTGTTTTGTTTTGTTTTGTTTTTGGTGCTGGGATCAAACTCAGGGCCTTGTGCTTTGCTAGGCAAGCGCTCTAACCACTGGGCTAAATCCCCAGCCCTAAATGAACTTTTAACATATATTGTCTTGTTTTAAGTTTGAGTCCTTATTTTGTTCCTTAGGTATAAAGAGCAAAAGATTATAGAAAGAATTTTCATAATAAGAAATTCTTTAAGAATTTCTTTTATTCTTGTCTTACTGAATTGTACCATCTTAATCTCTCTAAGCATATTACAGTTTTTTTAAAAGCCAACTCCTATTTTCCTTTGTCTTGTTTCCACTGAATTTTGTTTGTTTTGGTCTTTGGCTTTTAGCTTAGACTCGTGTGTCATGTTTCATGATCCCAGGCTCTTTGTTCATATTTACAAGTTAAACCATAAAAAGCTGATTGGAGCTTCTGATAAGTACACTGCCTTGGTGGGCTCCCTGTGATGATTCCTGTCTGGACTCTGCTGGTCAGGGAGGGCCCACTCCTGTGCGTGCCTGTAGACATCTTAGCTTGTGCTCAGTTTCCTCATAGTTTCATCTGCCCATTTGGTGTGGCCTTTCTGTTGGAGTGAGGGCAAATCAGCTGCCTGACTACACAGAACTGGGAGACTGTGTGGGACTCAGACTTCTGCCATCTCCTTTGGGGAGTGCCTCTAAGCTCCAGAGTGTTCCGGATAAGTCTGCTTGTTTCTGAGCTTCCTTTACTATGATTTCAGTTTATTTTGTCTGTTACACTTGTTATCTTTAACTATCTGCTTTATAGCTTTTAAATCAATCTGTTCTGTTCTGTTTGTTGTTTATGCGTTTTAAAAAGTATATATTCACTTTTTTTGTGGAACTTTGGGACATAAACATACTTAACTATTTCTATAATTTACCAAAAACCCTTCTTAATTTTAAAGAACTTTACCAAGTGATCTTTTTGTTCTTCTCTTAGTACCCCTAGCAATTTTTTTGGGGGGGGAGGGCTGGGTGCTGGGAATCGAACTTGCTAGGCAAGTGCTCTACCACTGAGCCAAATTCCCAGCCCCACCTCTAGCAATTTAAATCTGTATTTGCAGCAAAAGAATTGACCCTCTCAAGTTGATTTTCTTTAGCTACTATATGTTCGCATTCCGTTTAGTACACTGGATGTTTGTAACTTGTCTAAACGTGGGAATCCTGAGCCAGCTTCTGTTTTTATGCAACAGCAGAGGCGCCAGCAGAGGGAACTGATGAAGGCCCTCCAGCAGCAGCAGCAGCAGCAGCAGCAGAAACTCTCAGGTTGGGGGAACGTGAGCAAACCTGCAGGTACTGCAAAGTCTCTTCTGGAGATCCAGCAGGAGGAGGCCAGGCAGATGCAACAACAGCAGCAGCAGCAGCAGCAGCAGCAGCAGCAGCAGCAGCCGCCGAACAGAGCCCGGAATAGCACAGTGGGTGCATTTTCCTGGAGCTGTCCTGCTGGGGACCAGTGTCTGCCTGTCCTTTGTGGTGTTTGAGCACTATGTCTTTTTAACATTGTTAGCCATAATCGTGTCTCTCCTTTACTTTGACAGCATTCCAACCCGCACACCAGCATTGGGAATTCTGTTTGGGGCTCTGTAAACACCGGCCCTCCTAACCAGTGGGCGTCTGACCTAGTCAGCAGTATCTGGAGTAACGCTGACACTAAGAACTCTAACGTGGGATTCTGGGATGATGCAGTGAAAGAGGTGGGACCTAGGAATTCAACACATAAAAATAAAAACAACGCCAGTCTCAGGTAGGGCTCAGAGTGGTTATACATGTGCACATTGATTGGTTGGGAGGTGAGGCTGGTGCGAGTTGAATGTTGGGTAAGACAGGAAAAGGTTTTACTTAGAGTTTTCCTCTCTGTCCGGGCACGTGGGTTATACTTCATAAGTTACATCATAATAAATATTCGTTATGTGAATTAAGAGTCATAACTATGGTGCTTTATTTCCTATAGAAACACATTTTTATTTATTGTGTTTATTGGGGCTCTATTGCTGAGCACTGAACCGATTGCCTGTCACATGGTAACCACTTAGTAAATATTAGGAATAGATTTTTGTTACTGAATATTTCTCCAAAGTATTCTGTAGATGTTTTTGCATTTTTAAGTTAGTATTTTAGGTTCTTTATGTATAATGATTATTATATACAGTACTTCTGTAATGATCTTAACCTTGTTTATTTTTGTGGTAAATTAGTTATATGTCATCTTCACGTGTCTTTCCTTAGTAGACAGTGTTGTTGGATGAGCATGGGTTTTAGTGTTAAATATATGAACTCAAATCCCAGCACTCCCCCTTATTAGCTGTGTGACCTTGGACAAAAGGAACCTCTTTGGGCCTCAGTTTCCTCATCAGTAAAATGAAGATAATAACTTCATGGTGTAGTTGTGAAGATTAAATGAGTGCTTGTGAAGTAGTTAGTAGACTGCTGGGCACATAGTAACTACTTAATAAATGGTAGTGTGAGCTTCTTTTTGACTGAAGACCTCCATACTATCAAGTGGATAATAAATACTTGTTAGTTTATTGACCATTTTTGCCAAGCACTGTGCTCTAAGTCTTTGCATACAGTGCCTTTATTCTTTATCACGACTCAAAGAAATGTTAGTACCATTTTATAGGTGAGGAACCTGAGGATTAGTAAAATCGAACAACTTCTCTAAGTATTCATGGTGAGAGTTTTTTCATCTCTGAGTAGAAGCCCTTTATTCACAAACTAAGGTGTATTAGCTGAGGCTAGATTTTTAAGGTCTTATCCAATTCAAATATTCAATCTTTTTGTTTTTTGGAGCCAAGAATTGGGTTACTGGACAGCCACCCAATGTTGTCAAGACATTATTTATGGTGTTGTAGTATAACTATCTAGAAATGGTTTCTGGGAATATAATATTTCCCTATTGTTTTGCTTTAGTAAATCTATAGGTGTGTCTAACCGGCAGAATAAGAAAGTAGAAGAAGAAGAAAAGTTGCTGAAGCTGTTTCAGGGAGTAAATAAAGCCCAAGATGGATTTACACAGTGGTGTGAACAGATGCTTCATGCCCTTAATACAGCAAATAACTTGGATGGTAAGAATTGGGGAGGGAGTCCCAGCATGTGGAATGACAGAGCAGATTGGTTGACAAACTGGAACAGCAAGCCAAAGCTTAGGAGATGAAGTCTAGGAGGTTAAGTCCTGCCCCTGAGTAAGAACTTGCCTCTTTATTAGTATTACTTGTGGAAAAAAGTCAGGTAATCCTAAGCTCAAATAGGTCATGGGTGGTTGCCAGAAAGTAAATGCTATCTCAGGCTGCCTCAGTAGTATGTAGCAGAGGTCATAGTTCCATGCTCCTCATTTGATGGGGGGCATTATTAGCTGTATCAAGTCGAGAAGGTTACTGTTATGGTGCGGACCAAGGTCAGCCTGGACAAGAGAAGACTGAGGCGCTATAACATCATTTCCTTCCTACCAATAGGGAGGGGGTGGAAATCGAGACAGAGCATATAAACTGATATTTGTATAGGATAAAACTGTGTGCAGAAGTGAAAAGATTTCAGCACAGTTTGAAGAAAAACTTAATAGTTTGCTGTTAACAGAAAACCGCCTTAGATGGAAGTGAGTTCACCCTCCCCAGGTTTGAGCAGAGATTTGTCAGCATGTTATAGAAGGGATTCCCATAGCAGACAGACCAAGTTGAGCTAGGCCATCTCTAATATCTGTTAAAAATAGAGCAGGGAAAAAGAACTGAGGGTTTCCTTTGCAGCACTGTAACAACAGCTATGGTCTGAAAAATGAAGAGAACAATTGTAAGTAATTGCTACCATCCATTAAGCACCTACCATGTGCTAGGCACTGTCTGGGGCTAACGTGTTATCCCATATGTTCAGTTTTGGCTGTAATGTTTAAAGATACCTTTACAAGGTAGGTAATATTATCCCCATTTTATAAATTAGGAAACGGAGGCTCAGAATGGTTAAGTAACTTATCAAGGTCACACAGCAGATTTCAGAGTCAGGTTTTAAACCCATGTGCATCTAACTCTGGTAACCTGGGCTTTTTCTCTGATACCATATTACTTGCATCTCTTATTTGAGTTCTCTCTAAACATGTAGTATAGGTGGATCACAAGTTCCAGAAGAATATAGCTGTATCTTTAGTGTCTGTTGTGGTACCCAGCGTGCATCCTAGAGCTTAATATTGATTACATTTAAGAAGAAAAGGAATGATTTCCCAAAGTGCTTTAGTCCTAGGCAAGTCACTGTTTCAGTCAACCCATCTTTAAGGTTCAACCAGAACAACATGTAGTGAAGTTCAGTGTGTCAGATGTATGTCTCTGTTTGACGCTATGCTATTTCAGATGATGTCGGGCATTGTGGTGATAGTGCTTTTTCATTTCTGCAAGGTAGACGAGAATATCTAACACACTAGCCGATACCAGTTTCTGTCATTAATGTCTGTGTTAGTTAATGGTATACTAAAACTGGAAACTGATCTTTTGATCTGGATATTTAATACTTTTCGTTGTTACATTTTTTGTCTTCTTCCCTTCCATATTGCAGTTCCCACATTTGTTTCTTTCCTGAAAGAAGTAGAATCTCCCTATGAGGTCCATGATTATATCAGGGCCTATCTAGGAGATACTTCTGAGGCCAAGGAGTTTGCCAAGCAGTTCCTTGAGCGCCGTGCCAAACAGAAAGCCAACCAGCAGCGTCAGCAGCAGCAGCAGCAACAGCAGCAGCAGCAGCAGCAGCAGCAGCAGCAGCAGCAGCAGCAGGTATGAAGTAACCTAGTACATGCAGTGCCTCCATGAGTTCTAATGCTTTTAAACCATCAGTAACCAGAGAAAGGAATATTACACAATTCTGTTATTGTATAGCCAATGACCAAAGCTTTTTAGAGTTTTTTTTTGTTTGTTTGTTTTTTGTTTTTTGGTGCTGGGGATCGAACTCAGGGCCTTGTGCTTGCAAGGCAAACACTGTAACCACTGAGCTAAATCCCCAGCCCAAAGCTTTTTAGAATGTGTAGCTTTCATGTTTTCAAAGTACATGTCTGGAGAACTTTGTGAATTTCCCAAATAGTAAATAATAGCCATTTATTCTGTACTAGGGATGCCGATCCTGTTTCTCTTGAAAACGCATATATGTGTTTTAGACTGCAAATTCCAAGGTGTCACAGATCTATATATTTGGTTTTTTGGCTTGGGATCCCCTGTACCAGTACTGACAACTCTGTGGCATGCCACGTATTTTATGTTGTTGACGAGGATGTGAAAGGCACAGTGAGTTCTTGTTATAGTTGTGTTCTCTAGAGGCTCCATGAGGACTGAATTGGCAAATACCGAACCATTACTCCTAAAGAATATTAGGACTTGGGTCCCTGTGAGCCTCTGGGCACAGTATTTTCATCATCTGATCCAGTGATGGTGAACATTATAGAGCTTTTAATGATAACAAACAGCCCGCCACCACTGATCTGATCAATACATAATCTTATTAAGTGTTTCTATTTAAAGGCACCTGTTTGATATGTATCGATTAACCTTGAACAGTATAGTAGCATTGTAACTCATGCCTGCAGTAAAGCTTAGCTAACACACATTTTCTTCATATGGTACAGTACAGCTTTGTTGTACTTAGGAGCACTAGATAGCACTTAAACACTATATTTGGGGGGCATTTAAAAATAATACAATCACTAGAAAAAGCAAAACAGTAGGAAAAACATGGCATTTAAGTAGACTGAAAAAAGTACTTGTGTATGGGATGAAAACTGAGACAGGAAGGCAGGATCTTTCCTTGCCGTATATCAGCTGGGAATGTTGCCTTAAGTGTCTCAGTTTTTTTCCTCTTCTGCATAAGTGCATGTCCAGAATTACTATAAAAGACTCCAAGCAATGATTTGGGGGTTATAAATAAATTTTAGCAAGTCAGTGAATTTCCAGATACGGAATCCACGAAGACCCACTTATATATGTTTTCTGTAATACAAGTTGGCAAAGCTCAGAGGTATAAAAATATCCATATCCTTTATCCCTGTAATTCTCGTATTAGAGATAATAAATATTTGTTAGAAGTCAGTTCCGGAGATAGGGAAGATTTAGTGACATGTAAGGCATTTAAAATCCAGTTGTATAGATGGTTTAACAGCAGTAAATGAAGATGAAGTGAAAGGTCATCTTCTGGAGCAACTCTAGGGAAGGTATTTGGAGGCAGGCACCATGGAGTAGTGTAGGAGGCATCCTGTGTTTGTGGTGTGGCCTTTTCTGTGGGCTGAAGCAGAAAGGCAAACTAGCCAGTGATTGTGTACATGGGTGCCCCAGGCATGTCCTTCCACAGTGCTTCCTTCCTGCTTCCTCACCTGTCCTTTGAACTGGCTTGTTGAAATTGACCCAATTTAAATAAATGTATTACTCTAATAGAGCAACAATAAGTTACTGGGTGTGGTGGCACACACCTGTAATCCCAGCACTCTGGGAAGCTGAGCAGGAGGATCACAAGTTCAAGCCTAGCCTGGGTACTTAGCAGCTCAGTGAGACCTTGTCTCAAAATTTAAAATGGGCTAGGGATATAACTCAGTGCAAACGCCCTAGGTTCAATCTCCAGTAGCGTGCGCGTGCGCACGCACACGCACATGCACACATCCGCGCACACACACACACACAAAAGCAACC
Source organism: Hystrix cristata (assembly GCA_004026905.1). Taxonomy (NCBI): domain Eukaryota; kingdom Metazoa; phylum Chordata; class Mammalia; order Rodentia; family Hystricidae; genus Hystrix; species Hystrix cristata. Next base: position 58,076 of record PVJO010000768.1, on the reverse strand, counting down.
ATGAATGCAAAGGGTTGGCACTCTTGATAGTTTGATAGTCTTACTAGTTGGTAGAAAGTGTATGGGCCATACTGTAGAGCCACATCCCTCCTGGGACCACTGATAGAAACAACATATGTGAATTTAATCCTTTTTGGTAGTATGCTGTCAGCTGGTTTTCAGCCTCCTCTGTCTTAGGGCCCAGAGGGGTGTACACTGTAGTGCAGGGGTCTGTTCATGAGTCCTTGGTTAGTATTTTATTTCATAGTAGCTAGTACAGAGTGTACTCTAGATAACTCATGACAGCCTTGCTGGCACAGCAGGATGGAACCCTGATTTTCCAGGAAAGGATGTATGGAAGCCTTCTGCTTGGTGGGTATGGGAATGCACATGAGGGCACTCATGCTCAGCTGCTTGCCTTTCACTTCCAGAATTACCAGAATCTGTGATAGGCTTTTTGTTTTCAAACTCATCTGTGCTAAAGTGGGGGCACGTCTGCTATTCTCTTAGGACAGGCCAGTCTTGCAGCCACTCGAATCTCAGTTGTACTCTCTATCCACAGGATTCCGTGTGGGGGATGAACCACAGTACACTCCATTCAGTATTTCAGACCAATCAGAGTAACAACCAACAATCCAATTTTGAAGCTGTGCAAAGTGGCAAGAAGAAGAAAAAGCAGAAGATGGTCCGAGCAGATCCGAGTTTACTAGGTGAGCACCGGCCTGCAGTCTCAGCTGGGTGTCAGGGAGTGCAGTGATGGCAGTGCTTGGGTAGAAATCTCTGTGAGGTTTCTTACCGAGATTCATTCAGTTAGGTTCAGAATGCCTAGCCAGCATTTACCGAGCATCCCAGTGCAGGAGCTGCACTTCATGTGCTAACAGGGTGAGAAAAGTGGTAGCTTACATTGTCTGGTGCTGTAAAGTCAAACCCTTGTTTTATATTTATTATAAATTTCCTTGGAGAGACCTTGTATTTAGTTGGAAAATAATGGAAAACAGTAAAAATAGTTCAGAAATTTAAATGCTGATTTATGTTGGAACCAGGCCATAAATCTGATGAGGTGTTCAAAGAAAACCGGTATTTGTTGATTTTCACTGTCTACATCAGTGGCGGTGAACCTATGGCATGCTGCTGTAGCGGGCTGTTTGTATCGCTGAAAGCTCTACAGGGTTTGCCGTCACTATCTGTAACTCTCAGAATGACTCTGTATTGGGCTGGGATTTCAGAGCCAACCTTGTGTGCTTTCCATTTGTCTGTATTGTGCACACCTGTTCTTTTCTAGCATTGAGGACCAGGGTCTTCACTTAAGAAAGAAGCTTCCTAGAAAAGGTCTCATCTGAACTGAGGTTTGAATGACTGGCAGGAAGAATGGGGAATGCTGTTTCAGAAATAACAAACATAAACTGCCTGGTATTTAAACTAGCCTAACAACCTTGGAGAAAATGATGCATATAAAATTATTAATCTGTTTTGAATGTAAGGTAGGCTGTTACATTTTAGCCATGCTGTCTCTTGGCAGTTCGGAATGTTGGCCCAGTCAGGAGGCCAACTAGTGAAGAGACTGCAGCTTAGATGGTAAAAGTACTGGTGGCCTGGAGTAGGGTTTTGGCAGTGGAGAGAAGAGGAGTTAGGTGGATCTCAGAAGTTGAGGGGATAAAGTTAGCTGGACAGAGAGTAGAAGGGCATCTAGTTTGGAGAGTGAGATAGATGGTGTTGTCATTTGATTAATTGGTGGGCAGTGGGAATGGAGTGGGCTTTGGGTGTCGCAAAGAGCTGGGACGTCAAGTGAGACATGGCACGGCAACATCCACAGAGAGCTACCCTCCTCTGCCCTGGGACAGATCCTCCCTTGCCTTCAGAGGATTCCCGCCTTGAAGAAAATATGCCAGTAAGCAAAATCCTGACTTTGGGATTGGTGCCTAAAGGATAGGTTTGGAAACAGAGATCTGATCAAGTTTTTTTTCTCTTTTCTTTTTGTCTTAAAAGTTAATGTTAGGATGGACGGAAAAGCCCTGTTTTACTCATTTCTGACAGGAATCGGTGAATAGACTTCTAACTGTGGGATCTAGCTAAGAATCTCTTGTGGTTTAGCTTTGGGGCATGAGGAGTATGCTTTCGGGGAACAGGTTCCTCTGCAGTAGGACATGCTGTTTGGAGTAAGTATCTGTTGCATTCTGTCTTCCACTGACCTAGGAAAGGAAGGGCATGACCTTAAAATCTCCTTACAGAGGAGTGGGGGGTAGACGGGTCTTCCTAAAATATTTTAAGAAATATATAAATCTCAAAGGAGAAGGAAAAGAAGCAAACAGATGTAAGGAGAAGTAAAACTGTTCAACAGAGTATCAAGGAAACTTACTTTGAGCTTTCATATGGGCAGTTTCATGAAAATTACTGTTCAACTAAGCCTCCCTCTGGAAATTCCTCTGGTGTTGCGATTTCTGTTCCCTCCCTACTCATTTCCATGTATTACTTTTTAGTTGAGATATTTCTTATAGATTTAGAGATTGAGAAAACTTAATAACTATCCATCAGTCACAGGTTTCCTGTGCACAAACTGGGAAAAATAAGTTGTAATTTGCAAGTATCCAAAGCAGTCCCTGATTGAGAGGTTTGCTTCTAAAACCAGCAGAGGGCGCACCAGCCTCATTTTGATTCTCAGCATCTTCCATTACACAGTGGTCTCTCTCTAGTATTCAAAGCTTGAGTGGCCCTTGTGAACCAGCAGCCTGCATTTACACGTGGTGATAAAGACACACAGTGCAATTTCCCGTCAGGCTTTCCTTACAGGAACGGTCTCACAACTTTAAAGAAATCGTGAGTTCTGTTCTGATCCGAAGACAATGTGGTAGAGGGGCAGTGGGTGAAATCCCTGTTTGCATTGTCTTTGGTCAGGTGAGGAGGACAAATGCACACCTTCGTTCCTTTATTGGTGACAGTTAAATGAGACCGTGTCTGCTAAGAGCCTAGCCTTGTCACCAACACACGACAGCATCGAGTAGCATCGATACAACCAACCTTTATTTATTTTTGGCCAAATTTCTCCCTTCCTGTGTTTGCACAATTAAAATAAATTACACTTCCATTTTTGTTGCATGTAGCTCATTATTACTATCACATTTTGTCTTTTTCGAGTATATGTAGAATGAAAGCAAAACCTGCCTCAGAATAATAGAGTAATAGCTCATTTCATAGACTGTTAGGTCTTGAGATTCTTGTGCTTAACTGATTAAACCATTGCTTAAAAAATACAAACACTAAGCCTTTCATTATTTTCAAGGGGAAAAAAGTCTTGCCAGTTACAGGCGTAAAGTTGCTAGATGGGCTCAGACTGGGATTTGGAGGCCTGGACTCTTCCTGGGTAGGCCTTGTCAGCAGCCTGTACCACAGCTTCCCTGATTAGTAAGCAGGCATGTGTATTTTTTCAAATCGTGATATTTTTGAGCCAGTCAGTTGAGCTGTTTTATTATGTAAAAGCATTTTTGTTATTAGAACATTTAACGTGTGTATTTGTTTGAAAACTTGAACACTGAGGAACAAAAAAGAGGGTGTGAAAAACCCACCTGTACTGTAACCATTTTTGGAAAAGCCTGTTTGCTTTTGGCTTTTAGATAGCAACTGAAATAGTTGGGGAGCTCATCTAGGGTCCAGGGAGTGGACAGCTTGTGGGAGTCACTTGCTCCAAGGAGGCCCTGTTTGTTAAAATTTTTATCAGCCTCTGATTATGGAATTTAGGCTGGGAATTTAGCTCAGTGGTTAAAGTGCTTGTCCAGCAAGCACAAGGCCCTGAGTTCGATCCCCGGCACCAAAAAAAAAAAAAAAAGTTTCAAACTGATTATGGATTTTATTGGAAAATTACATACTACATGTGACCACTGGCATTGGGTTTTCAAATGTTGGTGGTGGTGATGAGTCCTGCTTGTGGCCTCCCATGGGGGATTAGTTTTGCTCTTTTCTAAGCCAGCTTTCATTTGGTTAATTCAGTATCACAGACTAAAATTCTTTCCTTTGCAGGTCTACTTAAGTACTTGTATTTCTCTGTCTCCCTGTAGCACTCACATGGTATGCTCAAAAACAAGAGATTTATATTCTAGCCCACTGCTTAGAATTGGAGCCCCTTGGCTGCCAGGGTGTGGTCAGTCATAGCCAATGTTTTCCCTGCAGGATTTTCAGTCAATGCATCATCGGAGCGGCTCAACATGGGGGAAATCGAGACTCTGGATGACTACTGAAGCACCCACCACTGCATTAGCCTTCCATCTCCCGTCTGCAACCATGGATTCTCCACCTCCAGACACAACATGCACTCACCATTCTTTACCATTCTGCAACAAATCACAGATCAGATCATCTCAGGCTTTTTCTTCCTGCCCTTTGTGTCCACGATTCTTTAAACCATTTTTGTTGGTGAGCATCTCAGACTGTATGAAGTGGACCAGACCCTGCGTCTCGGGGGTGGCAGGTGGGATTGCTCCCCAACAAGGCTAATTTTTGGCAGCACATGTTCGCTGTGCTCTGATTTCATCTACTGTCTCCCAGAAGGTGTGTTGGGATCTGCCAGTAGTAACTTACTTTCTCTTGTCCCTTTTTTTCCTTCTGTTTTGTTTTTTCTTCTTCTCTTTTTTACCTCTCACAAGGGCAAAGAGGTGTAACTGGTGCAATCATGAAGAGAGTTAATGGCTAACATTGGCCAGCAGCTAAATGCCCCATGGACTGCGACTCCAGAGACAGGCAGAACTCTCCCGTCTGGAGGCTGCGTTGCCACTGCTAACTTCGGGATTGCATCTCAGAGGCCCTGAGTGGGTGGAGTTTAGGTTGGATTGGTTTGATGTTGCACACCCCTCACCTATTCTGAGCGTCCTTTTGGAGAAAGGATTCAGGTTTTTCTTCATTAGATAGTGACTTCTGAGCAAGCTGACTTCTCCTTGGCTCACTCCAACTTGATTGGACAGTGGAAACCCTGTGGCCAGGGAGAAGGACTTATTCTTAATTTTTCTTTCTTATAAAAACGGATTTTTTTTTCCCATAAATATTTTTATTTCAGAGGACTAGGACCAGTTTGTTTTGGGCCCTTCTGCTGAAAATTTGTCTCGTTTAAGAGGCAGCTAGGATCTTTACCATATGTATGAATTTGTATAATTTCATTTTGGATAGGGATAAACTTGCTTCCCATAAAAGCCCGGAATTTCATCTGGTTCCTCAGAGCATTGCGTGTGTGTCTTGCTGTGGCCCCGACAAGGTTTTGTGTAAAGATGCTGGGATGGCAGGCTGCTTGCCTTTTCTGAAAAGAGAACAAAACCTGCCCATCTTCATGACCTCCATCCATGGAAACCACTATACAGGAGGCTGCGGCGGGATGGAGGGTGGGTGAGGACAGCGGAGAAGCCTGCTCCGGCTTCTGGCTGTGGCCTCCTGGTACCCTTTCACTTCCAATAGAAATGTACTCGAGCTCTATTTATAGACAAATATTCTTCCCGCCTCCACCAAACCCCCACAGAACCTCCCCGGAGTGGCTGTGCCTGCTTGAGGTGCTGTGGCTGGGCGGCTCCGGGGTGAAGCACTTTTCCTTTCTGTCACCAGTGCCTGGAGAAGGCTGGCGTTGCTGAGAGTGGTTTGGTTTTGGAGGATTGTATCTGGGTTCTATTTTTATTATTTTGGATCACCATTTCCCTATCCCTTCTTACTTCCCCTCCCTCCTAAATGTGTACAATAACTATACAGAGACTGCTAAAAACTTGTATATAGTTTTTGGATCAAATAGCATGAGGAGACCAGGAACCATTAAAATTTGGGACTCGTACTCTCCTTTGCTTTGTAAATTCAAAAGTGGGGGGGTGGGGAAGAGGGATAGTTAAAATGTTTACAAAACTTTAAGCTCCCTCGAACTTTTGCCAGTGTGGAGGAAAATAAAAAAGAACTTAAATAAGATGTGGTTGTCTTTTCTTTGAGCACACCTCTTGTACCTGGCACTGTCGAGGCTGAGTTTTGCACTGAGCTTTTCCTTGGCCCCATGGAACAGCTCCAAGCGGCTGCAGGCACCCAGACATGGAGGCGGCCCCAGCTTTCTCTGCCAGGCCACGAGGCGCTGGCTGGGCCTGTGTCTGAGACGGCAGAGGTCAAGGTAAACACTGGTGGGTTTGACCAGCGGCTTTCTGCCTGTAACACTCCTTTCTGCTGACTTGGGAGTTGGCTTCTGCCCTCATACTACAGCCACACACTCCCTCTAAACGTGGCCCCCCATGCCTGCCCTCAGCTTCTAAACTAGACTCCAGTCTTTGTTTAGGACAAATAAAAATAAATTTTGGTAAAAACTTGGGGGTGGGGTGGGTAGAATAGCAAGACAAAGTCATTTTAGTCCTGGAACATTCCATTTGCTTATCCAGGAGCCCTGTCTGAGGAATTTCCCACTTGCAAAGAAACCACTCTTCCCAGAGAAACCTCTGTTTCTCTCAATTGTACTCTTTCATACTCTCCTTTTTCTTTTACTTAAAGCCACCACTTCCTTACCACTTCTATAAACCTACTTACTTTACTCTTCCCTGGGGTATTGTGAGGAGGTTTTGTTTGTTTTGCTTTGTTTTGTTTGTTTTGCTTTGTTTCGTTTCTGGTGTTGGGGAGTTAGACGTGGGTCCTTGTGCACGCTAAGCATGCACACCACTACTGAACTTGCCCTCAACTCCTTGAGTAAAATTTAAAAAATTAAAGTTGTTCCTTGGTATTCTCTGTGTGGGTTCTACAGCCTCCACAAATCACAAAATTCGTGGGCATTCAACCCCCTAACGCAGATGGTGTGCTGTGTAGGGATGTACGGTAATTTCCACAGCTCTCCTGTGTACTTTAAATCATCTCTGCATTGCTGATAGTGTCTAATGTGGTGTAACTGTTGGGTAAGTAGTTGTCACACTGTTGCTGGGGAATAGTAACCCAGACGGGAACTCTCTGTTCAGTACAGAGATACAGTTTTGCCCGAAGCATTTTCCAGCCAAGGTTGATTGAAGCCGAGGTCACAGGGCTCCTCTTTTGCTCCATTTGCTTCTATTTTTTTTTTTAATTCTAAGATTTTAAAAGTTCTTAGTTTGATTAGGAAGACCTTCCCGAAGATAGTTGGTGTTTCTGTTGCAGCATAACAAATAGCCTTTGAACTGGCTTATAACAACTGCTTTATTTTGTTGACAGTTTTGTCAGGAATTTGGGAAGGACCTATTTGTGTGGTTTTTCTATGTGGGGTCACCTGTGGCTGTGGTTAGATGTCATCTGGGGCTGCTTTCTTACAGAATTAATGAGGCGGCCATCCAAGGTGGCTCATTTATGTGACTGGCAGTCAATAAATATATCACCTTACTTTAGAATCAACCTGGTGACAAAGTAATTTTATGCAGAATGCCCTAGTCTGCGTTATTAATAAAAACAGCCCCTGTGTCACTAATGAAACAGAAGTAAGTAGTCCTTTGAAATGAGCATTGTTCGTCCAGTGTCTCCAGGGTGTGAAGTAGCACTTTGCCAAAAGAACGCATAAACAGTGGGGCCCTGCCAGGCACATGGAGGTTGGCCACACACTTGCTGGGTCTTCTAAACTGATAAAGCCCAACTCTGGAGCGGTATGCTCCTGCTTGAGTTCAGTCAGTTCCTGGGGAGGAAGCTGCAGTGTTTACTGGGGCCTTGGGGCACCTGGGAACCGGGAAGCAACCAGATGTGCAACGCTTATCTTCCAGGTGTTAGAGTCCCTGAGAACGAAGGTTCTGTACAGCATTTTGGTACTGCTGCTGAGTCTGGTTGGGGGCCTAAAGCCTCCATGAGGAGAGTTCCTGGTCAGGAATAAATTGGGAGGAATGTTTTGCCGCTGAAGTAGTTTACCCTGTGGGAGAAACGGCACATGCAGGAGGGAAGAGAGCTGGGCTCCTTCCGTGGTCGCCACTCTGCCACCTGAGAGCTGCCGTTGCTTCCCTTCTGGTTGCTGCGAGGTGGTATCGTCGTGCAAATGGAACTCAGGATGCTCAGTTAGGTGCAGCTGCTCTTAGGAAGGAGAGGCGGCTTCTTAAGGAGGGCTTATCCTCCTCCCCAAATACAAGAGGGTCAATTAGTGTCCTTTAGCAGCACACTGCTTTTTGCTTTGAATTCCTCTGTTAGCGTGCAAAATGGTCCTGAAAACTTTGGTCAGTGGGTCAATGTGGTGTCTGGTTGCGTATTGCAAAAGACACTAATGGCAACTTGACAAGGTGATTTATTAAGTGAAATCAGAGGTCATCAGTCCAAGGCTCGTGTATGGCTCAGAGACCTGGGTTGTTTTTCTGTTTTACCGTCCTGATTCTGGCTTCTATTCTTAAGGTCACACCTAGCGCACTGGCTCTCAAGCCCATATTCCAGGAAGGAGGAAGGAATGGATGTAACACAAGAAGCACATGTATCGTCTGCTTGCTCAGTCCCTTTTGAGGAGCTTGTTTGGGAGCTCTGCTAACCATCTTGAGTCAGAATGATAGCTATAGTTAGTTGCAAGAAAGCTGGAAAGCTGGAGGTTAAGTGCTCTGCTGTCCCAGTTGCCATCGGGACTCTCACTAGGAAGTGAGAGTGGATGCTGCACTTGCCAGGCAGTCCCTTCTGGGGTCCGTTGTGAAATGGGAAACGTAGGATTGTTGAATTTATGTGCTGCAGCCATGAGAAAATCATCCCAATAGCGACCTCAGTGTGGCCTGTGGGCTGAGGGTACTCAGAGTAGGCTCTGGCCTCTTTTCCTGTGCCGAGCTGGGGACGCAAAGCAGGCTTCAAGTGGCTCAGCCTGGCTGGGAAGTTTCCGGTTTTGCGCAGACTCTTGAACGCGCTTGTTTTCATTCCCCATGGAGCGAACGGGGAGTGGTTTCATCTGGGGAGCCCTGGAGTCCACTGACAGATGGGTATGTCGATCCCATCACCCGCTTGGGTTGGGAGGCGGCTTTCTCTGTTTCCGAGTCCCCATCTGTGAAGTTCAAGAGCACTCAAGGAGTTGTGACCAGTAATTTGGGAGTAATTACCATACATAATGCAGTTCAGCACGTAAATGTTTGATAAATGCTCCTTTTGGGCCACAGTGCAAGTGAGCAGAATATTAAAGGCGCAGGCATGTGTATGGGTGGAGCAGAGCATGTGCAGTAGGGCAATGGTGGTGACACCCACCCCCCACGGCCCGCATGCCCAGTGGGCTGTTTGTTATTGTGGAAAGCTCTAAAAGGTTTGCCATTGCCGCACTAGAGCAAGCCACCTGAAACTAGCACAAAGACGTGTAGCCCTCAGGACGGCAGTGTGGCACAGGTTCCAGGGGGCCACTAGTCAGTCCTTCCTGTCCTGTGGCTGGGCCTTCGTTTCCTTATCTATCAGACAAAGGGGTTGGCCCAGATCATCTTGAGATAGAAGTCAGTCTCTGAGCTTCTAATGTGGGCTCGGCCCTCGTTAGGAGCTGCTTTTCAGGCCCTAGCTGATTCTAAATGGACTAAGGGGGCCCCGTGGCCTGGTGCTCTGGGTGGGCCTCTTCATACCCATCTTTCCTAGTATGTGAGTATATGTCACTTGTGACAGAGTGTGACAACTGTACACAGCTGGAAGCACAGTGGGTCTTATGTAGGGGGACAGAGTCACCTCCCTGGACTTTCTAGCTTTGGCCATATAAAATGGAGCCTGAAGCGGAGACTACAAGTAACCAGAAGATGGATGGATTGACAGATGGATAGATGGCTGGAGAGAGAGATCCGTTTTGGATGGTTTGGGAGCAAATTGAGAAGAAAGTGAAGTTACTGAAAGGTGGGTTAACTTCAGGGAGATTGCCAGCACCATATCCGTCAGTCACTAGGACCCTTTGTAGGTGACACTAACTTCTTCCCTTACAGCCCACCTTGGCTATTTGGTATCCCAAGGACTAAGTTTTATTGTATATGAAACAGAGGAAAAAAGATCATGTGCACAAATGTATATTCGTATATGTAAGAAGGAATACCAAGCACACACAGACACCGGAGTCTTGCTCCTGTGCTGGTCATGTAGTTGTTGAACTAATTTATTTATTTTTTATTTTTAAGTGTTTTTGGACTGCAGGGAATTGAATCCCCAGGGCCTTCGCTCTGAGCTGTATCCCCAGGATTTTTTAAAAAGCTGTTTGAGACAGGGACTCGCTAAGTAGTTAAGTTGACTGGGCTGGGCTTGAATTTGAAATCCTCCTGCCTCAGCCTCCCAGAGTACTGGGATTACAGGTATGCATCACCACACCCAGCTGGTTGCCGCACTCTTCACTGCCCATCCTAAGCCCTGTGAGCCCTCTGCCACCACCCAGCTGCAGGCGCCTGGGCCTGCATTCCCGAGGGCCTGTCTCCTGAGGTCGTTGGTTGCTGTCACGTTCACTTAGGTTTGCCGGCAAGTTGCCATTCTTAATGAGGAAGTTCAAACAGAAGTGGGCTAGTGCAACAGACTCCTTCCTGACAGCAGGTAGCTGCAGTAAGTATTGGCATTTTGCCCTTTTCCTTACCCTTTTCCTTTTAAAGTATTTTCAAGATCCTACATATAAACATTTTAATGTGCATGGTAGCAGGACACCTTTAAAACTGCCTTGTCACATTAGCAGTATTAATATTACACCTCATCCACTGTTTTTCTCTGATCATCTCAAAACTGTCTTTTACAAAATTTGAATCAAAATCAAAACAATGTTCATTACATTGAGTTGATTTGCTTTGTTTCTTCTACTCTTTGTTGAAAAACTGGGTCATTTATTCACAGAACGTCCCATATTCGAGACGCGGCAGAGTCTCTTGGATGCGAACGTCTTCGTCTGTTCGTTAGATGTGTCTACACTCTGTAAACTTGAGGCCCCATCGCCCGCAGGAGTCCTTTACTGGTGGGCTGGCAGCCTCCCTCCTGCCTCACAGTCCCAGCTGCCCAGCTGCCCCATTTTTCACTTGTGCCGACGTGATCACTGTTTGCCATGTTGGCTCATCCACTGTGAAGGTCCCACAGCCCTTCCTTACGTGGCAGCTTTGACATTCATTGATGATCATCACCTACATCTATTTAACTTGTCACTGGAAATAGTGATTTAGGGGAAGAGGAGGGTTATTTTGTTTTTTGTTTTTTGGTGCTGGGGATCGAACTCAGGGCCTTGTGCTTGCAAGGCAAGCACTCTAACCACTGTGCTAAATCCCCAGCCCAGGAGGGTTATTTTGAAATCATTTTAGAGAAAATTTTCAAGAACAGTACAGAGGAACTAATGCCTAGCCACCCAAATTCTCCAATTATTAACATTTTACTTTCTCTGCATTATTTTCTCTCAGTGGCTGCATTCAGCATTTCCTACTTTGCGTGCCTTGTCCCTGAACACTTGGGCTCGAGTTTCCCAGAAGAAGGACCTTCTGTAACTTAACCACGGTAGGGCTAATGTCCAGGCTTCTGACGTCACCAGTTGCTCTACCAGTGTCTTTCGTTGGGAAAACCCCCCGAGGTGTAGGATCCCATTTATGATCACTGTTTTGCATCCTGTCCTATCTGAGTCTCTTAATCTGCAACAGTTTCTCTATCTTTCATACCTTGACATTTTGTTAAGGGTGCGGGACAATTTTTTTTTAGAATGCCCTTAGTTTGGATTTGATTCGATGGTGAGTAAGGCAATTTTGGAGAAATACTGACAGCAGTGATGTTATGTCCTCAGTGCGTTCTGTTAGGAGACATGTTCATCTCAGCCATCACTGATGATAGTAGTTACTTGCTGGTACCTCCCAGATCTCTCTCCTCCATGGCTTTTCTTTTTATAGGAGATACTTTTTTTAACTGATGGGATTGGAAGCCAGGTCCTCATATATGCTAGACAAACACTTTACCACTGAGTTACACCTCCAGCCCTTTAAAAATTTTTTGAGTTTTGAGGTAGTCTCACCAGGTTGCTCACACTGGCCTCAAACTTGTTTATTTCCTGCCTCAGCCTCCCAAGTAGCTGGGATTACATGTGTGCACCCCCACATCCAGTTTGTTCAGGACTGAAACTGAATATTCAGCTCCTCATCACGGTTTATCCACTGTTTTTAGCCAACCCTGTTGGCGTTCCTTGCTTGAACTACTGTCACAGGTGTTACTAACATCCCTTTTACACTTAGTAATCACTCACACGCACACACACCATATATTGGCCATAAGCCAGTACTACTTTTTGTGCACAAATCATCCATTCGTAGCTGGTTTCTGTGTCCTTTAGCCGCGCCCCCATCATTCTTCACGTGTTTCCTTTGACCCAGAGGCATCTAGGCTTGTCGTCTACTTTGCCTTTCCCAGCTGCAGAGTTGGCAGTTTCCCCTAGGAACCCTGGTTCCCTTAGCAGGGAAAGGTATCTAAACGCTAAAATCTGGGCACCAGTGTGCTCATAGCTAGGCAAGTGTCATTGCTGCTAGACCGCCTTGCAGAGAGCGTGTGTGTGTGTGTGTGTGTGTGTGTGCGCACGCACACGTGCGCAGACATCCACATACCCGCGTGTACCGGCGCCTTATGTACCACGACGTCCTGTCGGCCCTCGTAATGCCAGTACAGCGCCTTGGGCCTCGGACCTTGGGCTCCATTCTCATCTTTTCTCCTTTCCGTATTTATAATTCCCTTATCCAACAGCGAGAAAAAGAAACTGTATGTCATGAACACATAAAATACATGTAGACAAAGAGTTTCTTCTTTTTTTAAGATTCCTAAGTCGCTGGGATTACAGGCATAGTCAGTTTTTAAATTATTTGCTACCATAAATATACACACATTTAAAAAGTTAAAATTTATCAAATGTGTGTACTTACGCATTTGCAATCAAGAAATGTGTGAACACACAGACGAAGCGTTGGGTGGTGAGCTTGAGGCTGACCGTAGTCTGCCTGTTGCTGTGGTAGCTTCTGTGGGCTGCCTCCTGTGGGCCTCCATGCTGCGCGCAGGCTTCCAGCACCGGCGGTGTCACTGCCATGTGCGCAGCTCCCCACGCCTGTATGTTGTGTTCCAGTAAAATCCATCTCCTTAAATTCTCGACTATTCTTCACCGTATAGAATATGTATGATGTGCAAAATATGTGTTACCCAACTGTTGATGGCTTCCAGTCAACACTGGGCTGTTAGGTCTTGGGAAAGTTGAAGAGTTCAGTGGCCTCGCTCCATGTTCAACGTCACCACTGTGAGTTTCCTCGTGTGTTCAGTCTTGGAATAATGGAACACAGGAGAGCAGGTTCCTAGCTGCTGACATGCGCCCCTGTGAAACGTGCGCTTTCTGACTAAGGCTCAGTGTGGTCACGTGCTGCATTATGAGGGCGGTCCTGGAAGACCGTGCTGCCTAGTGATGTTACAGCCACAGGGCTATGATGTTTGTACCATAATAAAGTTGCTTACTGGAGGTTCTGGGAAAGGAACGTAGTAATTGATGCATGACTTTTTTAAAGAAACATCTCCAACATTATAAAAATACTTGTGTACAAGGCTTTTGATTGTAGCAATCTGTATAATTTACTACACTTTTTTGTCTAGTCTGGGAGCACATTTTTTTTCTCCACCTAGTATGTTTATAATCATTTAAAATACAATTCACAGTCTGGAAAGGTTTTGTTTTTTTGTTTTTTGGGGGGTTTTTTTTGGTGCTAGGGATGCAACCAGAGCCCTACACATGCTAAGTACATGTCTAGCACTGAGCCATACCCCCCAGCCCCTTGAAATTCTTAATTTGCATTTAGAATTTGTGTTTATAAGTGAAGTATGGAGGGTGGGTTCTCTGCTGCCCACTCTTGCCCCTGGGCAGCCTCCCTCCCTGCTGTCATCCAGTGGGATGGATTCAGGTGGAGCTCCACCCATCACTTGATGCGAAGCTCTCATTGGGTGAACACAGTAGCATTTGGGTATCCAGAGATTAGTGTCCACACAGGCAAAGTCTGAATCCCCGGAGGTAGAGTGTATAACACACACCCCCACCCCCCACGCCGGGTGTATGGCTCTTCTGGCCGACAGCTGTTCACGCCTTGGGGGCAGGGGCCTTCCTAAAAGGTAAGTTGCTGCCCTTTCTATCAAGAGGTCTGGATCTGGGGACTGGATGGGAGACTCTGTGTTCCCTGCTAATAAGTAGAAATCTCTGCTCACCTGTCGTCAAGTAACACAGCAGGAGACATTGAAATCAGGTGCACTATCCACCCAGCCTACTGGGAGCAGCATAGTGCATCTTTCCGCGGTTGAGCGCCTCACCACTGCACCTCTCACAGCTGAGTGAGGAGTGTATGCTGGACCTATGGAGAACATTCTGGGCTTGGCGAGTGAGTGGTCACTTAAGAAAAGTGCAGCGGCATCCCTTTCTTACTAAGCCATGGCCCTCCCTCCTCTTCCTTCACTCAGGTTTCTGGTCCTCACTGTATCTGGGCTAGTAGTGAGTTCCAACCCAGCTATCAGAGCAAGTGTTGCAACTAACACTTTGTATCAGAATCTCTCCTGGGCGCAGTGATGTGTCTCAATCCCGGCTGCAAAGAAGGTGGAGACCAAACATCCTGTGGTCATCCCAGGAGGTCATCCTGGCACCTTAGCAAGATCCTGTCTCAAACTTAAAAAAGGCTGAGGACACAGCTCAGTAGTAGAGCACTTGCCTACCATACATGAAGCTCTGGCTTCATCCTCAGGTCTCAAAAAAAAAAAAAAAAAAGAAAATTAAAAGGGAAAATGTATGGACTCAGAATCTCTAGTAAGCAGGCCCCATACATGTGGCCTGATCGAATGTTATAGTCCCATCCTGCCTATTTAGTCTGCCACCTCAAATTCATTACCACACATGTTCCAGGTTTCTATTACTATAGACTGGCAAAATCTTACGTGGTACACAGTTACTAATTTATTGTTAGCAAAAGGAAACACTAGTTTTAGTTTGTTTTTGACTGCTTCTTCTCTGTCAGGCTCTCTTCTTGGGTGTGCTGGACAGTTTTTTGTTGCTCTCTTTTTGGCGGTGCTGGGGTTCGAACCTAGGACCTCGGGCATGCTAGGCAAACACCTGCCTCTGAGCCGCATCTGTAGCCTCGGGATGATGCCGTCTGACTGGTTGTGGGTATGGAGGGAACAAGGGATTGCCAGGGTGGGTCTTGAGAACAGGCATCATTGCTCAAGGGGACCTGACAGACGAGGTTGTATTCAGACAGAGCAAAGTGCCTGCTGCTCCCACCCGTGAGGCCTGAGCACCTGAGCATGGCCGATCCTCAGATTGGCCTGCGTGTCACCATTCCAACCTCCGCATCTCGCTCCTCCCCAACCAGCGCCTGAGTTTCACCTCAGAACGGACGAGGCTGTGAACCCA
This sequence comes from Hystrix cristata, assembly GCA_004026905.1. Classification (NCBI taxonomy): domain Eukaryota; kingdom Metazoa; phylum Chordata; class Mammalia; order Rodentia; family Hystricidae; genus Hystrix; species Hystrix cristata. Next base: position 42,811 of record PVJO010000768.1, on the reverse strand, counting down.
CCTTAACACTGCAGTTCTGAGTGCGGGGCCCAACTGGCAGCCAGTTACGCCTGGTCACTGTAAGAAGCAGGAGATTTTCATGCCATAGAAATCTCTGGTTTTCTGATCATGCCTTGACCTTAGAATTCAGAGTCCTGAGGTTGTCCTGTTCTGTGAACACCGAATGCAGTTAAAAGTAGCCCGTTGACGACCTTTTGGGTCACAGTCACCACTGTGAACATCGGTGTGCACTTGGTCCTTCGCACTTTGTCTTCGGTGGGCGCTTCGTGCTAAACAAACTACACGGTTCAGTATCTGGCCTACCAGATATTACATGTTTCACCTTCTGCTAGCGACGGAGTCTTCACTGCGTTAAATTTAAATCAAACAGGGCGGCAAATCCGGCAAGAAACAGATGGGCTGTCTCCCAGAACTACTGTGCTATGTACTGTGGTGACCAGCATCTGAACTGGAAACGGACCACCCTCCATGTTTCAAGAAGAAGAGATTTAGCACAGGGATTTGTTTGTTTAGCACAGGTGCGGTTTGGTTGGTTTTTGTGACTTTTTTTTAGACAGAGTCTCGCTATGTAGTTCAGGCTGGCCTCAGACTCACAGTGATCTTCCTGCCTCAGCCGCCCCAATGCTGGGATTACACAGGTGCCATCCTGTGTGGCTTGCTACAATCATGTTTAAAGGACCAGAGGAACAAGAGGTTAGGTAAATTTACTGAAAAACAAGTAACTGGAACTAGTTACAGCACCCTGGGCTGGAGCAGAAATGCAGGGTCAGAGCATGGCCCACCGAGGCTCCAAGGGTCAGACTAGCTGCCTGAGGAGAATCAGGAGGCCTGAACCAGCTTTCTGCGGCCTCCCCTGCAGCTACCACCACAGGACCGCTTGTCACTGGTGCGACTAACAAGACACTGAAAAATGTGCGGTCGGAACAGAGCCCTCCTCTCCACCTCTGCCTCACACCAGGCCCCCTGGTAGCAGTCTTGACAAGCAGGCAGCTGGCCAGGAAGCATCGCTGTGGTGGGGTCACACTGACGGTGCAGGAAGCGAGGGGGGAGGGGGGCGAGAGAACAAGTGAACGGGAGAAAACACTTCATGTTAAACCCAACCCAGAAGTCCCAGCTGGTTGGGTTAAAATGTTAAGTTCCCGATGCCAGCAAGGCATGGTGGGAGGTTTTGGGATGCACCGATGAAGAAAAACGGCCCCGCTGTCCTGGAACTTCCGTTCTAGGGTGGAGCAGACAAAACCCAATAAACCCTATATCTAAAAGTTCCATTATATATGTCTGGTAGAAGAGTTTTGCTTGGAATATTCAAAAATTTCCTAAAATAAATTTTAATAGACCCCAATATACAGGCAAAATAGTGAGCATTCCCTTTACAACAGAGGCTATTCCAGTGGTCAGTAAACATGGGAAGGTACTCGATCATGGAAAAGCAAATTAAAGCCACAATGAGACACTAGTACACAAATAACCATCAGGGTGACTAGAAATACAAAGGCTGACAACACCAAGTGTTGGTGAGGACATGGAGCACCTGGAACTTCCTTACTGCTGATGAGTGTACACTGGAGCACAATTTGAAAAACGGCTTGGGGTGTCCACAGAGGCTAAGCACATACCCCTGCTCACTTCCAGCAGTGCTAGCTTTAGTTATTTAACCGAGAGATACAGCTGTATTCACAAAAGCCCCACCCTGCTGACAGAAACAGATAAACAAGTGGACAGAATAGATAAACTGGCACAATCATACTGTGGATACTGTTCAGCTATATATGGATGAGCTATTGCTAAGCACCAATGTGGAGGAAGCTCGCAGGCAGAAAGCTGAACCACAGGCAGACACAGGTCGTGTGTCTGTCCATCCATATGAAGTTCAAGGGTAGACAAAGTCACCCCTGGGACAGATAGAATATTCTGGGGGGTGGGGACTGCCCAGGGAAGAGCGCCGGGAGCCCAGGGCTGTGCTGCCGATGCTGCTATTGATCTGGGTGGTGTTTACTTGGGGTATATAGATGCCGTTCATCAACCTGTGTACAAATAGGTGCACTCCACAGTATGTATGTCATGCCTCCAAACATTAATAAAAAGCAAGCTAACTTCAGAAAATATAAGTGCTAGACTAAATTAAGCAATACAATGGGTGGATAGGGAGGCTGATGACAATGAGATCTGAATGGAAATAAGGTAGCCAGATTGTGAGCATTCTGGGCCTCACAGCAAGTGCAAAGGCCCTGAGGCGGGCTCATCTGGTGCTCTGGAGGAACCTCATCAGAGCCTAGAGAGCAGAGGTGAGGGAGGTGAGCAGCACCAAGTGAAGCCCTTGGTTTGGCTTTTTGTTGTAAAGGCAATGGGAAACTGGGGAGGGTACAAAGTAGGGGGAGCTGGCAGGACTTGCTAAGGGTTTGGATGGGGGAACTGAGGAGAAGCAGCAGACCTCTAAATTGCGTGGTGAGCACCTCTAAGACATGAGGTGCTGGAAGTCACTGAGAGGCAGGTTGGGGCATGGAGGCACCGGGTGCTTAGACATGAGATGCTGTCCATAAGCTGCCCCCGGAGCAGCTGGTGAAGCAGGGGCCCGCAGGGCCCGAGCTCTGGACAAGGCAGGGATGGACATGGCAACAGGAGCATGCAACGGGCAGAGCAGATGGCGCTAGAGGGACCTTGCATCCAGCTCCACAGGCTTTGTGGACAGAGAGTGCAGCAGGCGGAGGGCAGGGCGGAGGGCTGGGCGCCGGGCCCCGGGCCCGGCTCGAACATGCTCGCTCCTGAGCTCGCACGGGGCCGGGCGTCTGCATTCTCCATACTTCTGACTGACTCCCCTGTATCAGGAAGTTTGAAAATTTCTCACCTCCAGTGACCCAAGAATACATCTGTGTGTGTGAGAGAGAGACAGAGAGAGAGTTTCCTCCTTCCCTCTCCAAGGGTGGGGCTGCTCCCGAGTTCAGGAAAGCGGGTCTGTTCTGTGAGCTTGTGCTGTGTGTGTGTGTGTGTGTGTGTGTGCATGCGCGCGCGTGTGGGGGCGGGCACGGTGTCCCAGGAGGACAGAGTTTGCATTGATGAAAACCCTCCCCAGCCCTTTGATGCCTCTTTCCTGCTGCTGAGGTACAGCAGCCAGTCCTCTGCGTCCTGCCACGCTCGCTCACGGCCAGGATGGCACCCTGTCTGGCCCTGCGCATGGCCCTGCTGCTTGTCTCCGGGGTCCTGGCCCCTGCAGTGCTCACAGGTAAGGGGTGCAGGCCCTGGCTCTGCCGCCACCCGCCCCCCGGCCCCGAAGCACCTTGGGACTGGGGCAGAAGATCCTGACAGGGGACAGGCCCGCCATTTGGGGTGAATCTGCCGGTAGCTGGCTGGATATCTCAGGACTGTTAGCAGCAGGGACAGCGACCCCTGAATAGCAGGACAGCCCAGGGTGCGGGGCCATGGACGGGGCAAGTGGCCACCAGGTGGGCTACAGGGCCTCGCTGGTCACTCCAAACCCCGCAGCCTTCCCCACTGGCTTTGTGACATCCTCAGAGAACAAAGATCCAGGCACTGTCTGCATCTTGGGAGAAATCTTGGAGATTTCTGCTCAGAATGGCGAGGACACCAGCTGAGGCCCGATGGCCAGGGATGGGGGTCCAGCTTCAGGAGGGACCCCAGCAGGTTTGCCCTGGGGAGAAAGAAGTCACCCTCCTTTGGCCAATGGCTGAGGCAAACGGCTGCCGTGTCCCCAGAGTGTTTCAAGCCCCTGCATCCCGGGCTGTGGGAGTGTCTGGATGAGCAGGGGGCCGTGAACTGTGAAATGTGGCTAGGGACCCCCACCACAGTGGGAACCCAGCCACACACAGCAAGGCGCAGGCGGTAAAGGTGGCCCGCTGGCCTCTCTGGGGTGCTCAAGGAAGCAGCTCCCAGCCCGGCCTTGCCTTGACCACCTCTCAGCACCCTCTCCTCATCTGTGGGGGGTGACGCTACTCTGCCCCACCAGTCCGCACGTGGGGCCCTGGGGACGGGCCAGGTGTCCAGCCTCAGTAAATGTTAGGGTCTTGCAGTGTTCCCAGCCCACCGTCAGGTGCAGGGTGGTGCCGGGCAGAACCTCTTCCCACAGGGAGGGAAGCACCCAGCTGCCTGGTGGTGGGAGAGGAGCTCACTGAGTAAGCCCAGGTGGTACCCCCAAAACTGAGGGGGTGACCTGAGGCTGGGAGGCGTCTTCATTACCTGTGCCTTGGGCTGAGACCCCTGCTGCTCCCCACACCAATGGCCGCCGATGGGTGGGCTGCATCTGCCGCCACAGGAGGCTCTGGGGACAGCCAGGACCTCGGCTGGCCTCACCCTTCCCTCCTTGTCCCAAAGCAAGTGGGCCCAGCAGGGCACGGGGCTGCTGGCAGACCAGGGAGGGAAGTGTCCAGAGTTCTCACTTGAAAGGGCCTCGGGCTAGAAGTGCCCAGTAGGTGTGTACAAGGCCACAGACCCTGACTCCTGCCTGGGCCGGGGTCCTGCAGCTAGCAGGAGGGAAAGAGTGGCCTGGAGACTGAGGCCGGGTCCACGCTGCCACCCTCCCTGCCGGGGCTGGTGGCCGCAGCACGGAGGTGAGGGACAGGCCAGGTTGGGTGGGCAGGAGGCCAGGGTGGGGATGAAAAGGCCCTTCATAGCCAGCACAAAGGCTGTCTGTGAGTGTGGGTGCCTGGACTTGGGGCCCTCTGGTCAGACCAAGCACTGAACAAACTTATTTACCCAAGGGTAGGCCAGCCAGGGGTGGTGGGGCCCGGGGACAGCCCGCGGCACCCAAGCCCTGCTGTCCCCAGCTGGACTGTGAAGTCCCACAGCACGGTCACTCCAGTTCTCAGTCTGGGCTGCATCGCAGCCAAAAGGACGGGGTCTTCTGTGGCTTTCCCTTCCAGGCCTCACTCACTGTCATTTGGCCACTGGACACTTCTGCTCCTGTGGGTCAGTCTGCTGCTGTTGGTCTCCCATCTTTCCCTCTCCTCCAGCCAGGCCTCCTGCAGCAAACTAGCAGACAGCAATCATGGTCACTGTTCCTGGCTTCCCAGGACAGACTGGGAGGGTGGGGCACTGCCTTTAAGCTGTGTGTCTTACCATCGCAAGTTCAGAAACTCAGAGCAACCCGCACGATGACAACCCCTCGGCCCTCGCAGCTGCTCCTTCTTTGCTGATGGGTTGGGTCCAGTTCAACCTGTGGCCCAGGCCTGCAGACCCCATCCCACTGGGCTGGGCCTGGTACCCAGAAGCCCCAGCTGGCTTCCCTGGCCGGGTGCCCAACATCGGAGGTGAGCTCTGGCCGGCAGTGGTGGGACAGGGAAGGGTCTGCCTGCCCATCTGTCTTGCGGCCAGCATTTCTCCATCTCGAGGGGCAGACAGGCAGCCTGTGAGCCCCAGACCTCAGGGCACGCTCAGGCCTTCTCTGCCCAGCCCCAGGAGCCTGAGGCCAGCATGCGGGGGTGGGGCCTGGGGCCTGCTTGGGGGCTTCCAGGCTGCAGAGCCCTGCCTTCATGGGAGGCCTGGCTGGCTCACTTGCGCCTCCTCACAGAGTGGTCTTTGTCACGCTGCTGTTCTCCCTGGGCCTTGGGGAGGGAGACGTCCAGGGCCTCCTTGCCTGGAGTCTTCTAAAAAGGGATCTGGTCTGGGGTAACCTGCGGAGCAGGACAGGCCCTGCCTGTGGGCGGGGGCTCAGAACAACCAGGTCCAGGCTTGGGCATACCACCGGGAGGGGCAGGGCCTGGAGCCAGGAGCCTGGTGAAATTTTATGGTGAAAAAGTCTTTAAATTCATGGAAAAGTTGCAAAAATAGTGAAATCCAGGAGAGCTCCACCTAGATTCACCGTCTAGCAATGTTCTGCCACACCACCCACCACTCAGGCTCCCCTTTCCAGAGCACTTGAGAGAAGCTGCAGACGTCAGGTCTCTGCCCCCAGATTCCTTGTAAGAATGAGGACTTCCTCTCATGCCGCCAGACCCTGCTATCAAAAGCAGGACATGAACACTAGTGCAGAGCTCAGCTACTGTGGGATCGGACTCCACCAGCAATGCCTTTTATAGCAGAGTTCCTGCCCCACCCAGGAACACTTCTGTCGTCTCCCTGGAAGTCCTAGGTCACCTCTGAGCACCTTGTCCTGCAGCTGTGGAGCCTGGCACGGAGCGCCCGGGGGTGACGGCCATGAGAAGCGGCTGCAGGGACCTGCGGGCTGCTGTGGGGCTGTTAGGAGAACTGACCCGGGAGGTTGCTCAGGATGCACAGCCACCACCTCACCTACCACGGCTTACCGTGGCGGCTGCTCAGCTTATCCTGAGCCTTGGCCTTCTGGTCTCTGAAAGGGGGATTAGAAACAGTTCCCTCGACACAAGCTGCTGGAATCAGTGGGACAGTGTGTTGTGACCTAGCGCCCCCTACACACTTGGCAGGGACCCTGGATGTTTCCATCCCAGTAGAGACTAGGACAGAGGCAGCCCTGACCTGGTGACAACCAGGATGCTGGTGGATGGGCTGCAGGGAGAGAGGCCTGGGGTTCTGGGGCCTCCTGTCTGGGAAGGCGCCATGGGCCCAGGGTGAGTGGTGCTGTGGGGCTCCATGGGCCAGGGCCCCTGGGCCGCAGGGGTGGGGTCTTCACCTAGGCTGTTCCTCCCGTGCCTCCTGCTCCCTGGAGTCCTTGACCCTCCAAACCCTGTGGAGAAGGGCTGTCCGATGTGCTGAGGCCCGGCATGTGTGGGGCTGCCCTCAAACTGGCCACCTCTCCCCTTCCCCAGCTTCTGCTTTAGGGGCAGCGATGGGTGTTAGGCTCCTACTGGAGGTGGCCAAGGCCCTGGGCAGGAGGGCAGCGCCGCCTGTGCCAGGGTGGGCCTCTCCCGTCTGGGGCAGGGATCTCTCAGATGAAGGCTGAGCTGCGCCCGCAGGCCCAGGCAGGGCATCGTGCACCCGCGCCTGCACCACCCTCGGCTCAGAGGGGCGGGACCCGCGGTGCCTGCGCCCCCTGCCACCCCTCACACGGGCAGGGCACCGCGGCCCCGAGGGGCTCTGGGGGACAGACACACGGCCTCCTCGCTTGGCGCCTCGCCGGTGAAACGGCTGGGGCGGGGCAGCGTGGACCCCCGGGCCCGCCGCACAGTTGTGAGCCCCGCCCACCCCTGTCCCTGGCCTTGCAGCCGAGGGCCCGCAGGAGCCCGCCCCCACCCTGTGGAGCGAACCTGCCGAGCTGCCGTCGGGAGAAGGCGCGGTGGAGAGCACCAGCCCGGGCCAGGAGCCCGCGCCCAGCGGCCCGCAGGCCCCCACGTCGGCGCCGGGCCCCGAGGACAGCACGGCGCGGGAGCGGCTGGACCAGGGCGGAGGTGCGGCGCGGGCCGGGGCGCGGGGCGCGGGGCCGGGGGGCCGGGGGGCCGGGCGGGCGGGCGTGACGCGTCCCCGTCCTCCGCAGGCGCGCTGGGCCCCGGCGCCATCGCGGCCATCGTGATCGCCGCCCTGCTGGCCACCTGCGTGGTGCTGGCGCTCGTGGTCGTCGCGCTGAGAAAGTTTTCCGCCTCGTGAAGCAAATAAAGGAGCCGCGCCGGCCCGCGCGCGCCTCGGCTGCACCCAGCCTCCGTGCGCGTGTTTCTGCGCGTGCGCCGCGCGAGTGGGGTGGGCGGGGCGGGGGCTCGCGGCGCGCCACACGTGCGCTGGGGCCACGTGCGCTGGGGCCACGTGCGCGGGGCCGTGCGTGCTCCCGCCCCCGCCCCCGCCCCCGCCCCGCCCCTGCGCGCCCCTCTTGCGCTCAGGAGAGGGAGACCGAGAACCGCCACCCTGTGTCTGAGGCCCGGTTACTTTGAGGGGCGTCCTTTGGCACCGGGGGCCCCTGCCTGGTCTGAGCGCCCCAGACCCTCCGCTGGCCTGGGCCCCGCGGAAACCCAGGAATGGGACAAGTTGAGGGGCGAAGCCAGCTCTCTCCGCCTGTCCCCTGCCCGGCCCGGGTGCTGGCTGGGGTTGAGCTGCGTTTCGCAGGCTCCTGGGGTGGGGTGGGGTGGGGAGCCGCCTTTCCCAGCAGACTCTGCGCTTGAACCGTGGGGCTCTCCACGCCGCTCTCCTCCGTAGCTCGCCCTGGCACTGTCCTTCGACCCGCTTGCCACCCTCCACGCCTGGCAGGAGGCATGCACACCCTTGATAAGCTGGAGAGACTTAGACTTCCTAGTGGCCTACTGTGGCCGGGCCCGGAGGTGCGGCTGTGGACTTCTGCAACCCCTTGAGGAAGGTCGAGCCAAGAGGAAGGTCCCTGGGTGAGGACGCATGGTGGGGAGGCGCTGTTCACCCTTTTATTTTTGCTTTGTAGCCCCAAATGGTATGGAACTTGCCATCCTCCTGCCTCAGCCTCCTGGGTGCTGGGATTACAGGCATGCACCAGCACACCTGGTTTTCCCTTTGTATTTAACCATCATCTGTCAGCAGTTTTGCTCTCTCTGGATGGTGTCTGATCCCGCCACAACCTCTTTACTCCCGGACACTCCAGGGGAGTCCAGGGGCTCCTCCACCCTCTCGAACACCCTGGCAGTCCCCACTCCAGCAGTCTTCCCTGAAGACATCATGGGTTAAACATTTCTGTTATAAAGCAGCCAATGTTCATGAAGCTGTTTACGTGATTTCATGTAATCTTGGGTAGCCAAAGCCATCACTAGGGCAGATGGTCCGACTCAGTCCGCCGCTCCCAGCGTCGTCGGAGAGCCTGGCCCAGGTTTGGGAGCCCCCGAAGCCCTTATCCCAGCTCCTCCCCACTCCTGGGGACCAGGATGCTACGCAGAGACCCCCACGGCAGACGACCTTCCCTCGCAGGCCACCGCCCCCTTCTCAGGTGTCCTACCACGTGCAGAGGCCACCGGGCCCCCGCAGAAGATGCCGCAGGTGCCATGGCTGTAGCTGCAGGGCCAGCCTGCATATGGGGTCCCAGGGGGCTGGCCCGGGGAGGAGCTGCTGCCACTGACGGTGAGAAGGGCCCAGGGCTGCAATCACTTCCCCTGGGGACCTCCGTGCCCCGTGAAGCTCAGGGCCTTGCATGCCTGCCCGCTTCCCCTAGAGCACGGAGGCCTCCCCAGTGCCCACAGACAGCCCCATCTCTGCGGAGCTGCCCCACAGCACAGGCCCCGGGTCTGCTCACTGCTCTCTCCTCCCCTGGATGCCCTCTTGGTCCCCTCCACTCTGGGGCTCCCTCCCAGCCCAGAACCAAACTCCTCATTCCTGTGCACACCAGGGAAGTAAAGAGCAGAATTTCACCTCGGATTTAATACATGATGCTTCTTTAATGCAGCCAAAAATGGTATTTGCTTTTCTTGGAACCATAACCATACAGGATGCAGTGACCAATTCATTCCGTAAGACACCTGGGCTCCCGGAGGGGCCAGAAAACACAAATTGCGCTGGCCCTCAAAGGAGGAGCCGGGGGCTGGCAGCTCTGCCAGGCCCTAGTGGGCCTGCCTGGAGCGGGCTGCTGTGCAGCCAGGGCGGCCGAGGCGCTGGAGGGGGACGGAGGCAGCGGTCCCCTCCTGGCAGCCAGAGACCGAGGGCCGCTCAGGAAGCTGTCGGGCAGCGGTGGCCCTCCGGGTGTCTGGAAGGGAGGGATGCGTGCAAGTGCAGGGGATCACGACAGTCACCTTCCACCGGACCCCGCCAGGGACACCTGGCTCTGGGCTTCCGCCTGTCCCAGGAGGCCCCAAGAGGCCGCCTGACACTCCTCCTCTACAGAGGGTCAGGCAGGCGCTGTCTCCGGTCTGTACATCGGTGCCAGGGAGGGCCGAGACACCTGGGCACGCACTGCATGGGCGGGGCGAGCACCCACCATCTGCTGCCCGCGGAGGCGCTGGCCTACCCTTCCCCAGAGCCATCCGCGTCTGTCGGGGTCCCCGCCAGCCTGTTCCCTGCCCACATCCTCGCACCAGGCTGGCGCCCAGATGGAGGTCATTGCCGATTCCGGCTGCCCAGCTTCCTTCGGTCCTTGTTCTGGCTGCGCTGAGGGTCGTCCATCTTGTGCACACGGAAACACTCCTTGAGGTTCTGGGAGCGGATCTTGGGGTTCAGGATCTCCTCGGTCATGGAGCTGGGGAACCAGCCTCTCTCCTGGTCATGCAGACGCTCGCCAAAGATCCACCCTGTGAGGGAGGGCGGTGCAGTCAGGTGCCCAAGGCCAGGGGCCAGGGGAGGCTCCCAGCCAGCCAGGCTCCCCTCTGTGGGAGGAGTAAAGTTGGGGGACACTCAGGAGTCCAGCTGGCCTTTCCTGCCCACGGCCAGATGGGGCTCACTGCCATGAGCTGGGGATGCCTGGAGCCCATCACGGAACGCTCAGCAATCCCACCAAGACCAGGTGCCCCCAAGAGCTTCCCCCAAAGCAGAGGCACCTGAGGGGCGGGGGTGGGGTGGCTGGCCACTTGACTGCCCCGCTGGGCTGCAGCCGAGGGTGGCCTCCATGAGCTGTGACACCTGGAGTCACACTGGTCCAGGCCTTCTCACGCCCTGCATTCTCTGTCCCTCCCTCCCTCCGAGGCTTTGCCAGGTCCTGGGCCTACGGCACGTCCCCACCGGTGTGGTGGCCCTCGACATGCCCTGGGCAGGGCCCCTGGGAGGGCTGTCAGGCTGTATTCGTGGTGGGGGAAGGAGAGCGCGGGACTTGGGAATGAGGGCACAGTGGAGGCCCGAGCTGGGGCAGAGGAGGAGCTGAGCAGAGAGAGGATTTTGTGCACTGTGAGGACTCTGACCAGGAGCCATTAACACAGAAATGGGTTGGGGGAGGGCACTCAAACAGGAGAGGGTGGGGGTTAGATTCTGCAGGTCCTGGGTGCAAACTTCCTCAGCGCCGGCGCCATGTGCATGGCTGGTGCAAACTGGCCCTGAGTCTGTTGGTCAGGGTCAGGGCCAGGTTCAGGGTCAGGCTGATGTGGTGCTCCCTGTGCTGTGGCTGGGCCATCCCAGGGGACGGGACGAAGGGTCCTCACAGCGCTGAGACAGTCCTGTCTGTGACTGGGGCAAAGTGGGAGCAGCTGGTACTCAGCCACCTGTGCTGGGCAGCGGGGCAGGGGGTCAGTGCAGTCCTGGGGGCCTCACCATCTTCCGTCTTCTCCAGGATGTTCAGGATGTCTGCCAGCTCCAGCGTCAGCTCATCTGGCTGCTGGGCCACGTACGGGTGCACACACTGGACCTGGGGGCAGTCTGCGGGGAGGAGAGGGGCGTGGTATGTCCCCATTGCTGGGTCCCCTGCCCTGCCCCACACCCAGGCAAGCCCAGATGGCATGGAGCAGCTGGCAGGGATGGGAAGGTGGCCTCTGCAGCAGCTGACCCCACAGGGAGGGGAAGGCTGGCTTCCAAATAAGCACTGCTGAGCCCCCCAGGAGTTGGGGAGAACTTGGGGAAGGGGACTCCCAGCTATAAGCCACTCTCAGCTCTGATGTCAAAGGGGCCTCCGGTGCCAGGCTATGGTGCTGGGGGGACCTGGGGGGGCTCGGGACAAGGGGTGGCAGTGGGCTTGTGGCCCTGGGGTTTTACATGCTTTCCAGACTACTGACACCCTAGAAGCACCCTGCAGTTGGAGGCCCCAATTCCTCCTGGTTTCCCGGTGGTATCTGTCACTTAAAACCTAGGGGCATCTACTGTCTTCTTTAACCATCCCGTGTTCGCCAAGCTGGTGAGCTAGCATTCTTGGTGGGACCATGAGGTGCTGCTGAAGCCAAGGCCCGGCGGGGACTTACCCAGCAGCCGGGACGTGAAGGAGACGAACTTGGTCCTCCTGTTGGGGGCCAGTGAGGTCATCCAACGCTTCATCTCGCTCCTGGGACAGGGAAGAGGATGTGGCCTACTAGAGAGCAAGAGCAAACCCACCCTCTGGCAGTAGGTGGCCACCCTTGGCTTGGCCCAAGGCTGCACTGGGGACAGCAAGGCCCACAGCCCTGGGAGGGCCGGGCGAGGCCCCCAGGTTAACTCCAAAAGTGCGTTCTGAGCCAGTTCCATTGATGCCGTGGTTTCTCAGCCATGACAAAGATGGGACAGGTATAATGTCCATCCTCGCCTCAGCGGAGGTCCCAGCAGGGGAGAATGCCATGGGCTGTGTCAAGGGACAGAGGAGGAGAGGAAGGAGGTGGCCACAAGGGAGTGCTGGGCTCTGAGGCTCACAGTGCATCTCCCCACTTATCTATTTACCTCTCAGAGAGGGGCACAGAGGGGTGGAGGCCACGAAGGGCTTGAGTGGGCAGGGGAGGCGTCCGTCAGCTCCATGTTCTTTCTAATGTCTCATCTGGGAAGAGGAACTTGCCCTACATCTGAAGCACACAACACACACACACACACACACACACACACACACGGGGGCACACACATGTCACTGCCCTGCCCACAGCTCGACCCTAATGCCTAGCAGAAGCCCTGCAGGGCCCTGGGTGGCAGGATGCACACTTGAGACTTCTGGGAGGTGTTCTGGGCGTCACCGGGTGGGGCACCAGGATCACACTCACTGGGAGGATGCCTTCAGCATGTAGGTGGCCTCCCGGTCATCTGCATTCTCCAGCAGCCTCAGGATGAACACGTTGGCCAGTGTCTGGCCCTGGTCCTCCAGCTCCTCCACGCGCAGTAGGCCCCGCGGGGCCGAGTCGAACACCTGGTACTTGTCCCTGGGCACCGAGGCGGGCGGGACAGCCTGTTGGTCCAGGAGAGGGCCTGGCCTCGCTTCCCCTTCCCCCAGGACGCCCTGTCCATGGTGCTCACCCCGGTATCTGCCGGCAGATCACCAGCAGGTCGTTGAAGAGGAAAAGGTAAATTTCCCGGAAGAGTTTCTTGGTGCGCAGGGTGCGGGAGGTCTTGGGGCCCGACATCTGCTGCAGCTCGCCCTGCTTCAGCAGCCAGCGGGAGTGCGAGATGATGGGCACCGACTGGGAGGGAGGGCAGCGTCACCATGGCGCCCTCTGCGCCTCCCCAGCTCCCGGGTGCCCCGAGGAGCAGCAGCTGTGAGGTGGTCGTCCTCCCTGCTGCCTGCCTGGGTCCCCACAGATGCAGGAAGTAGCAGCACTGTGAGTCTGTGTGACACCGTGTGCCCGTGTGTGTGCACGTGTACTGCGTGTATGCGTGTATACCGTGCTGTATGCGATCCCTGCCACTGTCCCTATTACTGGTGTCTGACTGCTCAAGGCCAGCCAGTAGCCGAGGGCAGGACGCACCCAGCAAAGGCAGCCCGGCTGCTAGTGGCGCGGCCCTCAGACAGGAAGTCCAGGCAGGGGAGTGCAGGGGGCGGTGGAGGAGCCGGCGAGGCGTCCCTGCCTCGGGCTGCCGGGCACAGCGGCTGTGTGGGCGCGGGCTCACCTTGATCTTAAACTCCATCTTCTTCTGAATACTGATCATCTGCTCCGTGCGGCTCATCTTCCTGACGCCCTCGTTGCATGCCTTCACCACCTGCCACAAGGAGGGCGCAGTCGCCAGGTCACCGGGGCACCTGGGTGTCCGGGACAGAGCCCGGCATGGCACACGGCCGCACGCAGTGCTCTTGGACATCGAGTGCTGTGTCAGGGGAGGGCACCAGGGGCACCGCCCAGCAGAGCTGTTTAGAATGAGGCTATCACTGAACTAACATTCTGCCTGTAGGCAGGGACTAAAACGGTTCCAGTGCATCTGTGTGCCAGTTACTATGAGACCATTAAAAATGCAGTTAACTCTGCGCGCTAAACTGGAGAGCGAAACCTGGGGTTCAGAAATTGTGTGCTGCGCGTGCGTGTGCACGGTTATGTGTGGGTGGCTTTCTGGAAGGCAGGAGGCAGCCTATCAGCCGCGGGTGTGGAACAGCCTGGCATGTCTGTTTTCTTCTTTTTACTTACAGACATCTTCTGAGTTTTCTTGTATTTTATAAGTTAGAAAAAAAGACTTATTTTGAAAAAGTAAGCTATGAGAAACAGAGTGTACCTTTCACTAAAAGAAAGAGGAAGCTGGGTGTTGTGGCACATGCCTGTAATCCCAGCACTCTGGGAGGTTGAGGCAGGAGGATGGCTAGTTTAAGCCCAGCCTGAGCAATTTATTGAGACCCTGTTTCAGAATAAAACATTTTTTGGGCTGGGGAATAGCTCAGTGGTTAGAGTGCTTGCCTAGCAAGCACAAGGCCATGAGTCCTGAGTTCAATCCCCAGTACCAGAATAAAACATTTTTTAGAATCCTTTTTTTTTTTTTTTTGTGGTGCTGGGGATCGAACTCAGGCCCTTGTGCTTGCAAGGCAAGCACTCTAATCACTGAGCTAAATCCCCAGCCCCTAAAAACATTTTTTAAAAGGTCTGAGGATGTAGCTCAGTGTGAACATCCTGGGTTCAATCCCCAGTACCCCCCACCAGAAGAAAGGAGGGCAGAAAAGAATTTAAAATAGAAAACAGGCCTGCCCCTGTGCTGACCACAGGGAGACCCCTCGGGGCCCTGTGGGCCTCTCACAGCTCAAGGCAGCCACAGGGTGGCCTTCTGTGGCCCAGCATGGGTGCTGCCTGGTAGGGCTGGATGGACCCCCACTGACGGGCTACAGGAGGCTCAGGGAGGCTCTGCCCAGGGTGGGCCTTGAATGGCAATGCCAGAGGCTGCCCCAAGCCTCTCCCCTGGGAATAAGGGGGAGGGGTCTGGGTGGTGGGGGCTCCGCTCAAGTTACATTAGTGTGTTGCTCGCCTCTGACTTCTCCTGACTACGAAAGCAAATCCTAAACCGAATGGCAGGATCTAAGGCTGCCTGGCAGAGGAGGGCACCGGGCGAGGCTGAGGGGGGGCATGGGGCAGTGACTCACCAGCTCCAGCTCCCGGTGGGCATCCAGGGCCGTGCGCTCGCGCTCGGACTGCTCCTCCACCCTCTTCAGGATGTTCTGGGCCGGGACAGGCGGTTACTTCTCAGTGTGGCCTCCCCCACTGTCCTCCCCTCGGGCCATGACACACACACACTCTCGTGAGCACACGCAGAACAGTCAGATCACAGGCGTGCACTGCCACACCTGGCTGGGGTTTTCTAAGGTCCTGCACCGTCCCCCGTACACCCCCAGACACCGCCGAAGCTCCAAGCCTGCCCTCTCCCTTTAACCTGGACTCGGATACGTACCGGCTCAAGCTCAAGCCCGGCCCCACGAGCTGCACTGCCTCACACCTGTGGCACCCTGTTCCCTGAGCTCGCTGCTGGGAACACATCTGTGCACCTTTCTGCCCCAAGGCCCTTGCACACTCACTTCCCATTACACGAAATGTTCTTTCCTCCATGTGGTCACCTGGCCAGCTCCTACCAAACCAAGTCTCGCCTTAATGTCACATCTTTTCTGACCTCTGCACTGATGGTGACCAGGGAGTCACCCCTTATTGGGGTGCCCCATTTACTGCCCCACTATTGGTCTCTCCCTGCTTAGGAAGGTGCTTGGGACACAGCAGGAGCTCCATGAGTATCTGCTGAACAAATGGACTTCCTAGCAAGCCAACAGCCCGGATGGCAGATGAGGGAAGGGAAGAGGCATGTGCCTGCGGGGGCTGTACCTGGACAAGCAGCTTGAGGCGTGTGATCCTCTGGAAGGGGAGGATGAGGAAGGAGGAGAAGGGCAGGCCTTTGCACTTGGGGTCGAGCTCCAGCTGTGCGATCAGCTCCCGAAAAGCTGCCTTCTCCTGGCTGAGGACACAGACACGTGGCGGTGGGTCTCGGGCCGGGTCCCCATGCGAGAACCACAAGTGCTTCTGCCTGTCAACAGCCCCCCAGTGGAGACAGCCCACGGGCACAGAAAATGTGGCGCCTTCGTTCCTTCTCTCTCTTGCTTTTTCATGAAAAAAAAAAAACACTGCTCACGCACACTTCAAATAACAATAGTGGCTTCGGATGCCCAGCCCAGGGAGCCTTAGCAAAATATGTGTGTGTGGGAGGGCAAGAATTCCTCGTGTGGCCAAGCCTGTGAATCAGACATGCAATTAGATGATTTCACGCAGCAGGAAATTGTGGCAAGGTAAACCCACGTGGGGTGGGGAGCAGGCTGCAGACACCTGCCGGGGCTCAGGGAACTGCAGAGCTAAGTCAGAGGCCCAGGCACGCGTGGCGGGAGGGCCGTGCTCTGCCTGCAGCGACTCGGCCAGGTGGCCTGCCTCACAGTGTGGGGAAGGGTCACACCCAGGAGTTGTGGGCACCGCCCTTCACAGGGCATGATGGAAATATATGGTGAACGTTTCAATTAAAAAATATTATTATAGTAAAAGATCGATTGCCACGAATCCCTCTTCTTTGAACACATCCCACCATTCTTGCCACTTTCTGCAGCAGTTGTTTCCTAAGTGTCTTTACAAGGGGTGATCAAAAATGCAGTGAATGCTGCTGCTGAGCGCCATCCAATGGAAAGGCAGCTCGTCAAAACACAACACCGTGTCCTCATCTACCTCATTCACTGGATCTGGTACCATTCAACTACTGGCTCTTCCCCAAAGTCAAAATGACCACGAAAGGCAAATATTTTGAATCAATTCAGGACATCAAAGCAGGCACAACAGTGTAACTCAAGATACCCACAAAAGAAGACTTTGAGAACTGCTTCAGAAAGTGGCAAGAGGGAAAGGGGATTAAAAAACAAAGAAATGAAGAGGGGAAAAGATGATGAAAATAGAGCTTTTGCAGTGAGAAGGGGATTGAGAATTGGAAGGAGCAAGGAGGGTGGGGAAGGGAAGGAGATGGAAAAAAAGAATTAAACTGTATTGTGTATACGTACCACTCCCCACAGTAAGTGTAATCAGTGTGTACTGTAAACATACACTAATAAAAATAGAAAGTGGCAAGAATAATGGGTTAGATATGTTCAAAATGAGGGGGAGTATTTTGAGGGAGATTATTGGCAGCGCATCTTACTGTACTACATGTTTTAAAATTTAAACGTTCACCTTATATTTTGATCACACCTCATACCGGCACGTACTCTCTCCAGGACTCTTGTCTTCCCAATGTGTGATCACAAAAGCAGCATACTGATGGCCTCAAATCCCAATTCCCAAACACATAGGTGAAACACCCAAGTGTCCAGATACTCAAACTTTCCGTATTCTGGGGCAGATTTTTAATTTTTTAAAAGTGATTTGCTTTGTGCGTGTGTGGTGCTGGGGACGGAACCCAGGGCCTCGCACACGCTAGGCAAGTGCTCGAGCCCTGAGCCACGTCCTCAGCGCAAACTTCCGAACGCCCACGCTTAACCACAGTGCTGCACGGAAAAGCCCGCGAGGCGCCCAGTTCAGACGCTGTGAGGTGCTCTGCGAACTGCCTGAGGGTCAACCCCACGGAACTGTGGCCACCGCTCTTCAAGGACGGGTTTCTCTCCTAGCAAGTGTCCCCAGGACTGCTGACCAGGACCTAGGACCGGCTGGGGCCAGGAGCCGCTGAATTGCCACCTCCCACCAGCACTTGTGCAGGTGTCCCTGTCCTACACAGCCCGACCTTGCCTCGTCCCGGGACGTACAGAGGCCAGCGGCCTGAGCGTGTGCTTGGACTGCGATCCCGTTCTTCCTCCCCATGCAAAGACGCCTTTACCGGAGACCCTTCCGCCCGCTTTGCTCTGACCCGGACAGTCCTGCTGGCAAAGCTACGAGGGCTCCCTGCTGACCTCAGGCATCTACACTCGAGTGTCAGGGCGAAGAATTCAAAAGAGGCAAGTTGCCCGAAAAATCATCCTGTCGATGGACCTCGAGGACGGCTTATGAAAGCAGAGCAGCGGCACGTTCAAGGGCGCTCTGGACGACAGCAGAGCCGCCTTCCACCCCGCCCCGGCGCTCCTGGAGCCCGCTGTGCTGACGGCCTGGCCCCACACTTGTCCCTGCGCTCCCGGCGCCCGCGCCGGCCGGGGCACAGGTCCTGGCGACAGCATCCCGTCCGTCCCCAGCCTGGCCGTTCCAAAAGCAGAGGCGAAGGACAGGGAGGCCGCCGCCCCAGGCGGCACTCACAGCAGCTGCTTGTACGTCCTCTCCTGGTAGGTCTGGTTGCTGACGTAGGTGATGTAGACCGAGAAGTGGTCGGCCGCGTAGTGGTACACGATGTCGCACACGTCCGAGATGACGATGTTCTCCTCCATCCGGTGCTCCAGCTCGAGGAGGAACCTGCGGGAGACAGAGGCTAGGTCAGGGTTGGGACAAACCAGCGGGCGGCCAAAGAGACCGGGGGCGAGGAGCACAGAGACCCCGGCTCAGGGTCGCTGCAGCGGGGTAGAGGGTCAGCTCACAGCTCCTGGGGCTGCCCGAGCACACGGGCTGACAGCCAGGGCCCCAGGCACCCACCGGCTGACCACTGGGAGGGTGGCAGGTCTCTGGATTTACGTCGTTGGCAGTTCTACCTTATCACGGGACATTCCAAACACGCAAGCGTAGACGCTCACCGCTCACTGACAGCCATGACGTCCAGCACATTGGAGAAGAGGATGTGGGCCTCAGATGGGTGCAGGATCCTCTTCAGCCGCTCGTTCTCCATGAAGTGGGACACCAGCAGGTTCAAACTCTTGTAGTAGGAGGCCTCAGAGGTGACCAGCTCGAACATGGCCTGTGTGTGACAGGCGAGAGCCCCAGGTCACTGCCCTGAGATGGGGGTTGGGGGAGGTGGGGAGACAGCAGTGGCGCTGTTGTCTCTCGGGGCCCGCCGCCCCTGTGCAGAGGGGACGGGGCTCTGCCTTGGGACGCACACACTCGGTTTGCCAGGGGATGGCTGGTCCCAACACAGAACGAGGGGGAACACGAGGGGCTGGGCGGGTGACGGAGGCCCGTCATGGCCTACATGGAGACTGGCAAGTGAGCCGGCAGGTGGAGGGCCCCGTCCCTGTGGGCCCAGAAAATTGTCCATGAGGAGAGAAGCCTCGACCCCAGCTGGCCAGCAGGAGTGGATTTGGGCAGTGACTTTTACTCTTTTTACTTTTTGAGTTGTATGAAAATCTTTTTTGTTTGTTTTTTGAGACAGAGTCTCTCCATGTAGCCCGGGCTGGCCTCGAACTCTTGGCGATTCTCCTGCCTCAGCTTCTGAGTTCTGGGATGATAAACATGTGCCACCACACCCAGGCAATTTTGTCTGAAAATCTCAAAATAAGCCTATATTATTCCTTTTAGTAACTGATCTGATTTTTTTTTTTTTTTTGAGGTGCTGGGGATCAAATCTGGGGCTTCGCATGTGCCAGGCAAGTGCTCTACTACTGAGCTACAATCTCAGCCCTGGGTCTGATTTTATAATCGATAAAGCAATTTTCACCTTGAAAAAGAGAGGAAGAAATCCATAATCTAAGCCAGGCATGGTGGCACATCACACCACACACTCTCATATGCCCTGACACGTACACACTCACACACATTCACATGTGCATCTGTACATTCATTCGGGACACACACACACACACACACACACACACACACACACACACATCCTTCCTCTGCAGGCCCTGCTTTTCCAAGGATGATCGGGCTGCAAAGCCGCACACTCCACTCCACACTGGTGTGGCAGTTTACACAGTACAGGCAGGAAGGGACACAGGTGGCTCAAAAATGGCTTCATTCCAGTTAAGGAATGAAAAATAATGATAAGGAGCCAGGCTTGGCAGTGCACACCTGTGATCCCAGCACTTGGGAGGCTGAGGCAGGAGGATTGCTGTGAGTTCCAGGCCAGCCCAGAATGCATAGCGAGACCCTGTCTTAAAAAAAAAAAAAAAAAAAAGGAACAAGAAAAGATGACAATAAGTCAGAGTCTAGAGCCCATACCTTGATCTGTGTGTGCACTTGGGAGGACGCTGGCTGGGCAGGGCCTGAGCAGTTGACAGGGTCTTGGGGCTGCCTGAGGGGAGTGACACTACCTCCTGTGCCTCCACGGGGCCAGATGCAGTCAGGTTTTAAGTGCAGCCCTGGGGACCTACGATGCCCCCACACCACCTGCACCCCAACCGTGAGCCTCAACAAGCCACCCATGTCACCAATGCCAATTATTCAGTTCTTCAAAATGACCCAGTTACAAAATAATTTGCAAAAATGCACACACGAAGATAGGTATAAATAAAGAACACTGGCCGCTGGGAACCACATGGTGCAGCCTCACTCACAGTACAAGAAACAGATTAGAACTGTAGCGAGATCCCCTTTTTCATCCCACAGAGGAGCCAAGATCAGGTAGCTGGAAAACATGACGAGTACAGACAACTGGGGCATCTGCCCCAAACTAAAAACATCTAATCTGCACCCCGGCAATCCAGTTAGCAATGACCTCAGTATCAGATCGGGGTACAAGTTCAATCTTCTAGGAGTTTAAATGATGCTGCAGTGAATATTCCTGACACACAACAGTTCTGACTGCAAATGTCCACCGAATGGTTAAATTATGGAACATGGGGACAACGGAGCCCCGTAAAGCTGCAAAAAGTGGATAGAGATGCAGAGATAGGATCGATATTTTGCTAAATTATTGTGTAACAACTGCACACTTGGGTGCATGCATCTCCTTGCCCTGACTGTGCCCAAGAGGGAGCAGGGCAGCTCAGGAGCAACCCAGGAGGGAGACTTTCTCTCATTGCAAATACTTTTGCTCCATTTGAACTTTGTATGAGGTGCATAAATTATTTATCCAAAGAATTAATTTCAAAAACGTCAAATGTTGCTGGGTATGGTGGCCCACACCTGTAATCCCAGCACTTGGAAGGCTGAGGCAGGAGGGATGCTGTGAGTTCTTGGCCAGCCTGAATTGAGAATGAGTGAGACCCTGTCTCAAAAAAACAAAACAAAACAAAAACACGAAACCCTAAAAAAAATGGCAACTGTTCACTTTGCTTCTTTGCTGAAGTTGTTCTCAGTGCTACTTCTACATCAAACAGGCTAGGAGGTGGCTGACGTTGTAGGTGGTACAGCCGTGCACCACGGATCGGTGACACACTCCTTGTCCCTCTGCTTCCCAGTTAGGGTTGGGTTTACCCTAGAGAGACGACTGCAGATTCGATGAGGGGTGGGAAGTAACACGGCGATTACCATTCGTGTTTTTGATAGCAGTCCATGTTAAAAGCCCTTAGTAGTTTCCTTCTAAACCATTTTGCTTTCTAAGGAAAAAAAAGAAAAAAAGGAAATATGTGCAAGTTCTAAGTTGTGAAAAGAGGCCAAACAACCACAAAGTACAGCTGTGATTTCAGAGACTGAGCAGACACAGACTGCACAGGTGTGACTAGGTCCCTTCCCTTCTGGCTCTTGTCTGGGCACGCTGGGGCCTTGCTGCTGCCGCCAAGCCAGCCCGCAGGCCACCCCACCTGAGCGTCCCTGCGTGTCCCTGTTTCCCTGGAGACGCTCAAAACATCACTGCTTGCTCATTTTGCAGTTCTGCACATCCTGCCACCAAGACCAGGGAGCCTGGCGAGTCCTCTCTCTCCCCTCTGCAGACACAGGGACCTACATGTGTGGGGGACGTGGCCCACTGCAGCCAGGCACGGTGCTCCAGGCACTTCTAGTTTCTCCTTTTCATTAGGCACGGGGAGGCTCAAGCATGGTCTAAAGTTTTGTCCACCAGCCCTTTATGCTTTATGTTGAGACAGCAGGGTCTTGCTAAGTTGCCCAGGCTGGCCTTACACTTGCAATCCTCCTGCCTCAGCCTCCTGAGTAGCTGGTTACAAGCATGCATTGCCACACCCACCTTGCTCCTTGCTCGATACCCTGCTTTCTGTATTCTACCCCCTCCCACCACTGCCTGGGAAAGCCCCTGCCTCCCTACCCTTCTACACTGGGAAAACATCCCAAGTATTTTCTCAAGCCATGGTGTCTCAGTGACTCAAAAGCCACCAGGGGAAGGAGGGGACGCAGAGCTTCAGAACAGCCCAGAAAACAAAAACAAAATGAAAAAATCCTGCAGAGTAACATCTGTCTGTCACAGCGAGGAAACTTTTACTTACAGATTAGGAAGACACACTATTTTGTTTTCAAATCCTGATTCTTCCAGGACTGACTAAGACTTAGGCCACGGTGGGGTGCTCTCCTGGGTGAGCTCCCCAAGACCGGGGCTTCTGCAGCCTGGGGACAGAAGTCTGCAGCAGACTGAGTGGCCCGTGCAGCTTCAACACGCGTGCTGGAAAATGGAGCTGACACATGCTGGTTGGCTTGCAACATAAAACCCAAAGCACTTGATCTCGTGTGCTTGCATGAGCCCTTTAAAATGGATGTGACAGGGCTGGGGATTTAGCTCAGTGGTTAAAGTGCTTGCCTTGCAAGCACAAGGACCGGAGTTCGATCCCCAGCACCAAAAAAAAGAAAAATGGATGTGACACTGGGCATAGCACTGCACACCTGTAATCCCAGCACTCAGGAGGCTGAGGCATGGGGATCACCCTGAGTTTGAGGCCAACCTGAACTATGTAGCAAGACCCTGTCTCAAAAAACCATAAATAAATATAAAAAGTCAGACTGAGGGGCTGGGATTTTGCTCAGTGGTTAGAGGGCTTGCCTTGCGAGCACAAGGCCCTGAGTTCGATCCCCGGCACCAAAAAAAAACCAAAAAACAAAAGTCAGACTGAGAAGAGTCAGACACACCACATGTCCGTGTTATTTGTGACTGAATGTAGCCGTACTGTGTATCAGTTAGACCAGCCTCATTTATTTTTAAATATCTCTATCTGCAATGTATAAAGAAAAGTCTTTATTTTCAATGCCCACTCTGCTATAGGTGTAATGTTCTATTCTGCTTTTTAAACATTTTATCATGAGTATTCACCAATTTTATTCTTTGAAAACATGTTTTTTAATGTTCGTATCTTTGTGTAGCTGAGTTCTGTCTTGCTAAACAATTCCCCAACCCCGACCACTGAGGTTTCTCCTCCTCATTGTCATTGTAATGTTTCCTGGGATGGACATCTTAATAAATATTTGTGCACGTGCCTGATTATTTCACAGGATCAATGTGTAGAAGTAGAAATACTAGAAAGTATACTAATATATTCTAATACATACTACTGTACTCTTATCAACTGTGTTCAAGAGTGATCATCTAAAAATTCCTTAGCAGTAGATATTAAATATGTTTAAAAACCAACTTCCAATAAGAAATGTGAACATTATGTACTACACACGGGTACAAATAAACTAAAAAAAGTCTCTGTCATTTTGAGCTGCAGAACACTATACCTCAATGTTGTTTTAGTTTGGACTTCTTGATTATTAATGAGTTTGGCTTTTTTTCTTTCATTTATTCAGTAGTCACTTGTACTTTTTCTATGTGACAGGCTTTCCCCACTTTTCTTTGGGTGCTCATTTAATTCTAATTGATAAAGTTTTCTCACTGAGTAAAATCTGGGTCTTGCAGACATACATGAAAACAACAAATTTTGTGTGTTTATCTTGTATCCAGCCGCCTCCCTCTCAGCACTGCTTTGTTAGGGCCTGTAGTTTCATTTGACTCCCTTGGATTAAGAAAGCAACCACATTGGCAGACCATGCTTTCCATCTCCCTTCCTCATGGCTCCCTCTCTCATCCTGTTGTCCTCTTGCTGCCCTAGCTAGGGCTTCTGACACTACAGCAAATGATGTTAGCAAGCATTGCGTCTCGCCGTAATTGCCACAGCAACTCTTCATTATGCATGATTTTGGTTACATAGTTAAAATATTCTTTATAAATCTCCAAAAGCATCCTTCTGAGCTTTATTTAGATGGTAGCAGATGGCCTTCTTTCCTTGTCAACCTCTTTGAAGTTCAGTGTATTTTTTCCTCTAGCCTATCAGTATGAAACATTTTGGCCTCAAATATCCAAATATTACACCAGCTTTGCATTAATTTATACTTGCTCAATGTATATTTTTCAGATTAGATTTTATGTTTTATATAAATTTTTAACTTAATCCCCGGCGAGATAGACCAATATTTTAATTTTGTGGGGGAGTAGTACTTACTTTGTAAGGTTGAACAAAAAGAAATCAGAGACATTCAACCCTCTGACAATTTACTTTTTAAATTATCACACGATAAAATAGACTACAAATAGTTCTACACATTTTAACAGATGTGTAACTTTGCGTAGCCAACGTTACACTCGAGGATGGTTCCTTTAGTCCAAAAAATCTCCCTCAGTCTATCGCATTCTAGCCACTGATCTGGGTCTGCACCATGGCTGGGTCTCTCTGGTGTCACCTTAATGGAACCCACAGCACACAACCTGTGATTCCTTCCACCCACTCAGCAAAGTGCCCCTGAGACTCATCCACACTGTCCCACAGATCAATGGTCTGTTTCTTCCAGGTGCTCAGTGGACCACTGCAGGGATGGGTGAGTTTGTCCTTCTATCTGTGAAAGGACATCTGGGTTGTTTCTAGTTCTGGGTGATTATGGATAAGCACTCGTGCACACGATTTTTTGTTGGTTTTTTTTCAGGTACGTGTTCTTGTGTGAGCGTAGGCTCTCAGCTCCCTAGGGCAGTGCTTCTCAACCAGGAGCCACTTTTCCCTCAAGGGACCTTTAGCTAGGCCTAGAGACATCTGGGGCGCCACGAAGGGGCAGGGGTGTTCTGGATCCAGCAGGCAGCAGCCAGAAATGCGATGCAGACATTGAGACAAAGAATGGGCCAACCCCAGAGTCCAGGGTGCTGCTGCCGAGAGCTACAGGAGGGAAACACTTAAGAGAGGGGCTGCTGGGTGCATGAGTGGCTGCCCCAGTCTGTAACCCCCCAGCAATGGACAGGGCTCGCAGCAAGCATCCATCGACACCAGCACGTGGCATTGCCAGCATTTAAAGAAAATTTAAGGGCTTCGTGGGAAGCCAAAGAATGGGTTGAGGTAGCAGGGTGGGAGGCTTGGTAGAGTTACTGTGGTTAACAAATAAATACACAGAATACCCTTTAAGTTTGAGTTTTAAATGAACAATGAAAAACTTTTTAGTATTGATACAGTCCATATGTCAGCCCAAGCTCGGTGTGCTTCGAATTTTGAGTTTTGAGCAGGTGGTGGTGGTGCCCAACTGTAAGTCCAGCACTTCAGAATCTCAAGTTTGAGTCCTGCCTGGGTGATGTAGTGAGACTCTATCCAAATAAAAAAAATAAAGAAAAGATGTTGCTGAGATGTTGCTTAGTGGGACCGTGCTCCTGGGCTGGATCCCTAGTGCCCTGCCCCCTAAAAATCAACAGGAAAAACAAAATTTAAGCCAGTATGTAGCACTTACTATCTCCTGTATATCTTCTTTGTTGAAGTATCTGTCTTTTGTCCATTTTTACATTTAAAAATTTCCTGTTGAGTTTTGTATATATTCTGGATGTGTCTTGTGTCAGCTGAGTGACTTGAAATATTTTCTCAAAGTCCGTAACTTCTCTTAACGCTGTCTTTGAAACAGCAAAAGTTTTAAACTTTGATCAAATTCAAGTTACCAGTTTTTCTTTTATGTATCACACACTTGGTGTCATATCTGAGAACTCGTTGCCTAACCTCGAGTCAGGAAGGTGTTTTTCCTTATGTTTTCTTCTAAAAGTTTTAAAATTTTGGATTTTACATTGAGATCTATGAACCTTTTTGAGTTAATTTTTGTATGCAGCATGGGGCTTGGGCTGAGGTGAAGTTTCCCACTGTCTCGACCCTGGTCGGGAAGATTGCCCTTTCTCCATCACTCTGCCTTTTGTTTGAAGCGAAATGACCATCTTTATGTGGGACTATTTTTTATTTTTTTTGGTGCTAGGGATTGAACTCAGGGTCTTGTGCTTGCTAGGCAAACACTCTAACCACTGAGCTAAATCCCCAGCCCTAAGTGGGACTATTTCTAAAACTTGTATTCTGTTCCACTGATTTGTGTGGATACCAACAGTCTTAATTACTGTGAACTTTTTAGCAGGTTTTGAAATGGCATAGTATAGCCAGGCATTGTGGTACACACCTATAATCCCAGTACTCAGGAGGTTGAGGCAGGAGGACTGCTGGGAGTTTGAGGTCAGCCTGGGCTGCACAGCAACACGCCATCTCAAAAAACAAAAACAAAAAACCCCACACAGTACAACTACTCCAATTTTATTCTTCCTTTTCAAAATTGTTTATTCTAGTTATCATGCCTTTTCATGTATATTTTAGGATAATTTTATCTACAGCCACAAAAATTCCTGGGATTTTGCTGGGTGTGGTGGTGCACGCCTGTAATCCCAGAATTTGGGAGGCTGAGGCAGGAGGATCGCCATGAGTTTGAGGCCAGCCTGGGCTACAGAGTGAGTTCAAGGGCAGTCTGAACTACATAGTGAGACCCTGTCTCAAAAAAATAACAACAAAAATCCTGGGACTTTGGATTTGCATTGTATTTCATAGATGAATATGAGGGAGAGCTGACATCTTTACTTTGCTGACTCTTCCAAACCACAAGCAAGTGTTGCTTGACTTATTCGGGTTTTTCTCTGATTTCTGTCTCAGTGATTTATAGATTTCAGCCTAGAGATCTTGCACATATTGTTAGATCCGTACTTAAGTATTTCATTTTAAAGGGAGTATTGTAAATAGAAGGACCATTTTAATTTTCAGCTGCTCATTTCTAGAATATAGAGAATACAATGGACATGTCTGTCTTGAACTTGTACCTTGAAATTTGCTAAACTCATTATTAGGTGTAAGAGGACTTTTTGGGATTTTTCTATGTAGACAATTTTGTCACCTGTAAGTAGGAGACTTACACATTCCTTTCCAATCTGCGTGTCTTTTCTTCCTTCTTCTCGCCTTATTGTACTGGTGAGAGTTCCAGCGTGTTGCTGAGTAGGAGCAGGTGAGCGGCCATCCTTGCCCCTTCCTGACCTCGGGGACAGCCCTCAGCCCCCACTGCCAGGTGGACATTAGCTCCACGGCTTCTACCAGATACTCCTTAGCAGGCCAAGCAATTTCCCTTCTATTACTTGTTCACTGAAAGTTTTAATAACCACTAAATATTGAATTTTTTCAAATGCTTTTTCTACGTCAGTTGTAGTTATCCTGTAGTTTTTCTTCTTTATACTATCACTGTGATGGGTTATGTTGACTGATTTTAAATATTTCACTGAGCTTACACTCTCAGGATAAGCCCCGTTTAGTCATATTATTCTTTTCGGATATTGCTGTATTTTAATTGCTAATATGTTGCGGAGGATACAGATGTATATACATTCACAAAGAATATAAGCTGGAGTTTTCCAGTCCTATGCTGTACTGCCCTAATTTTTGCATCAGGTCTGGCCTCATAGAGTTGCAAAGTACTTTTTCAATGTTTTGGAACAGGTTGGGTAGGATTTCTGTTTTTTCTACTTTAAATGGTTGGCGGATTTCAACGGCGAAACCATATAGGGTCGGGAAGGTCTCACCTTTTTGGGAAGGTTTTAAGTATGAGTTCAGTTGTTTTCACTGGACTGTTCAGGTTATCTGTTACAGTTTGGGTGAGTCGTGGCGGCTGGTGATGGAGGGATTGGTCTGTTTTACTTCAGTGGTCAGTATTTTTGCATTACCGTTATTCACAGGTGTTTCCTTGTGATCCTAGTGTCTGTGAACTCTCTCATGCATCCTTTTTCATTTCTAATATTGGTGATTTATATCCTCCTTCCTTTTTGTCAGTCTCGACAGTGATTTATTAATTTTACTGATCTCTTCACAGAACTAGCTTTAGGTTTCATTAATTTTCGCTCTTAATTTTTGACTTTCAGCTGTATTGCTTTTTGCTCTTATTTTTATTGTTTCTCTCCTTCTGCTAGCTTTGGTTGTCTTCCTCATCCCACTAATTTCTTACTATGAAAGCTTAAAGTATTGATTTGAGAACTCTGTTCTTGCCTAAATCAGCAGGATGCTATCAATTTCCTTCTAAATGTGGCTTTGGCAGCATCTCACGGAGTTTAGTATGTTGCACATTCATTTTCTGTCATTTAAAATGTCTGTAAGTTTCCTCGGGACTTCCTCTGACCCAGGGATTTTTAGACTCGTACTGTTTATTTCCCAAGTATTTGAGTATTCTCATTCTCTCATTCCCCCTCATCTCTCCATCTCTCTCTGTCTCTGTCTGTCTGTCTGTCTCTCTCTTGTGCCAGGGATTGGACCTAGTGTCTCGCACATGCTGGGCAAGCACTCTCCCTCTGACCTACACCCCCAGCCATTTTCTTGTTATCTTTATGTTACTGATTTGTAGTTTAATTTCATTAAGGTCAGAAAACATATTCTGTATGCTCTAGATTTTCATACACTTGTTCGGGTGTGCTATGACCTATCTTGGTGACTGTTCTATGTGTACTTGAAAAGAAAGTACTGTACGTTCTGCTACTGCTGGCTGGTGTAGTCTCTAGAGGTAAATTAGTTCCGGTTGGTTGTTGGTGGTCACTTCTTCTACATTCTTGATTATCTAATGTCTCTCAGTTCTAGTAGTCAGTGAGAGAAAAACTGCTTTTGATACACACACACACACACTACCCACATATATATATATAGATATATAGTCTTCGACTATATTGTGGATTTTTAAATATTTGCGTGTGTATGTGCTGTAATGATCAGACTGGATGATCAGCATTATTCTACCTTCAAACACTTTGCAGATCTCTCCCTCTCGTGCTCTGGACCCGGGACCAGTAATCTGCTGCCTGTGGGCCGCCTGCGTTTGGGAAACGGTCTTCCTGGGGCACAGCCACCCCCAAGCCTTCACTGCTGTATTACCACAGCTGCCATCACACCAGGCAGCAACGCCGAGTGGTTCTGACAGACGGGATGGCCCAGAAACTGAGCTGTTTGTCATCTGATCTCTGCTCCAGCGCTTGGGGCTAAGTGGAATCAAACCTTCAGCACCTCCTTGCCGGAACAGGGCTGGTGACCCTGAACATTCCTGTCTTCCCAGCTTGCCCACCAGGCAGCCTGCCTTCCGCTGGGGACTCTGCTGTGCATCCACTGCTGGGCTCAGCACCTCTTCTGCCAGTAATTTTTTTGGTTACTGGTATACTTTTGTGTTTTTAACATTTTTATTTT
Source organism: Hystrix cristata (assembly GCA_004026905.1). Lineage (NCBI taxonomy): Eukaryota > Metazoa > Chordata > Mammalia > Rodentia > Hystricidae > Hystrix > Hystrix cristata. The sequence continues at coordinate 13,959 of PVJO010000768.1, read as the reverse complement.
AAAATGTATTTAGTTCAATTTAAAGAGACAAGGTCTTACTATATTACCCAGGCTGGTCTTGAACTCCTGGACTCAAGGGACCCTCCTGCCTCAGCTTTCCCAGTGGCTGGTACTAAAGGTGTGTGAACCGCACCCACCTAAAATTTTTGTTTTTGAGTCTATTTTTGGTGGCTTGCATTTTCTTAGAAAATCACTCATCTCCTCAAGACTTGAACAGCCTCTTCTTGGATCTCTGCCCTAGCTGCTGGCCTTGAGAGTGTGTTTTTGGGGTGTCCTCTCTGACATCTGAGAAGCTCATCTGATTTTGTATTTATCTTTCATTTAACAATTAAAGTATGAAAGGTTGTGACTTTTTATCTAAGTGCCACAATGACACCGTTCTACGGGACTTCAAATGTTGCACCCCCATCATCTTGGAAATAGTCTGTGGTTATAAAATTTATTTTCTCATCTCCAAGGTTAGCAGCATTTGAAACATTTCTGATTTGAAAGTTTTATGGTGTTTATATTTGTTTTTCTTGTTTTACTACATTGTGGTGACATGTCATGGCCTATACAATGTCCATAAAAATTAGATGGGCTTTTCTTTATGAGTTAACATGTTATGACTTATACCTAGATGTCCCCAAGAGTGTCACGTGTGCATGGGCGGGGCTTTTGGAAGGTGACTGAATTATGGGGGGGGCTCACAGCTGACTGCTGTTAGGAGGTGGGGTCCGGTTCCATGAGGCTAGACACTATGGGGCGTGGCCTGGAGGGGGCGTGGCCTGGGGGCGTGGCCTGGAGGGCACGGCTTGGATTTACCTCCCTCCTGGCTCCACCCTTCCTGCGCTCCTTTCTGTGCACCACGCGGTGAGCAGCTCTCCTCCACCCGGCCCTCTGCCCTGTCTTAGAGCCAGCTGCCTGTGGAGTGGAACCTCTACGCACTGAGAGCCAAAATGAACTTTTCCTCCACTATGTTGCCGGTGGTGGGGATTTTGTCCCAGAGATGAAGAAAGCGACTAAGAAAATACATGACCTATTTTGGGTGATATTCAGGGCCCAGGGGCCACGGGGTGGGGGTGGGGGCAGCACGGAGCTCAGCGGTAACACCTGCAGCCCACCTGGCTCTTCCCACTCAGCATCCCTGTGTGCCCGGCTCAGCCCAGCCCGGGAACGGGGAGCGTGGTGGTGCTTCCTGCTCTGTCCTTGGCTCTGTGACCTGACGGCCACCGTCCGCTCACTGTGATGCCTTCCCCTGGGGCTCTGTCTCCCTGATCAGCACCAGCGAGTCAGGTTTAAATAAAAAAAAAAAAACAAAAAACGACTTCCCAGCCCCCAGAACCACCCAGTCTTGGGTACCACTGTATCAACAACAGAAAATGAACTAAAACGACACTTCTACTTTACAGATAAAGCAACTGAAGCCCACAGAAGGTGTGTTCTTTGCCCAGCATCACACAGCTAAGAAGTAGCAGAGCTGAGAATCAAAATCAGCCAGGTGAGTACCAGTATTTGTGTGATAACCACTACTATTGCTTCCCTGATTCTGTACTGTGGGAGAAAACATGTGAAAATATGAAAAAGAATTAATATCCAGAATGTTTAAAAAGCTGCTAATGAATTAAGATAGACATATATGACCCAATAGAAAAAATGGGCAAAAAATAGAGTGGCCGCTGATATGGAAATGAAAAGAATGAGTAAATGCACGGAACATTTATAAGTGCTCCACCACAGGCCAGGAAAGCAGAAGATTAGAGAAAATGAGGACTCGGATGACACACCTCTCCCACAGCTGGTGACTGGGGAATCTGGGTTTGAAGTCACTATGTAGCCCAAGCTGGCCTCACTCCTGCAGTGATTCTCCTGCCTCAGCCTCCCAGTGCTGGGATTACAGGCGTGCACTATCAAGTCCGGGTATTTATTTATTTTTTAAGGGATGGGGGTCTTGCAGTGTTGCCCGAGCTGGCCTTGAACTGCTAAACTCAAGTGATCCTCCTGCCTCACCCTCCCTACTAATAGCTGGGCTTTTTTAAATACATAAAAATAAAGAAAGAGCAAAGGTTTTGGTGGAATGTAGCGCAAGAGGAAAGAGGGCTGTGGAGGGTGGGCCTCTGGAGCCTCCAGGAAGCTGGGACGAAGAATCACCTTGGGCTGAACGAGTACAAAGGGTTAGGGTGCGAGGGTCCCTGCCAGGACGCAATGTCACAGTGCTAGAAACACCAACTTTCTTCCTTTTCTTCCTTCTGTACCCACTTTTAAAATTTCACAGTTAAGGGGCTGCAGTTGGGGGCGTGGCTCAGCAGCAGAGCACGTGCAGCATGCAGGAGGCATTGGGTTCCGCCATTCCCAGCACACACACACAAACACACACACACACACACACACACACACACACGTGCACCCTCAGCCTCTGACCACGCTCTCCTCACGGACCGCCACACTCTTGTCTCTCTCTGCCACATAATGTCCCGGACACTGGAATAATCGTTGTTCAACTCGGATGAACACTCATATCTCAACCACTCATTTCTGTCCCTGTTAGTTTTAAGGGACTGTCCACCGCCAGCAGCAAGCCCTCAGGCGCCTCTGTGACTTGGCCTCTGCCTGCCCCGTCAGCTGACGTCTACCTGGGCCACCAAACAAAGGGGTGACCGGCACGGGTCCCCGGTTTCGGCACTGTTTCAGGAGTGGGTGGCCAGGCCAAGGTTTTCTCTCAAACTCTTGCCCCATCCAAAGTAAAACTGTGGGATAAGACCGTGAGTGCAAAGAAATGCAGCAGAGTTCAGTCACCCACTGTGACTGGAATAATGTCACCATTGCAAGTTCAGCCTCGCCTAGTGCAAAGTGCCACTCGCGTGTGGAAAGCCCACAACGATAAAGATGGGTGTAAAAAATGCAGTCTTCCCACCCACCAAAACAGCAATGCTCTGCACACTCCATACTGCCAGCGAGCTGCCTGAGAAGGTTCCCAGGTGGCCGCTGTTGCCTGGGAAATAATGTTCACTTCTTGGAAGAACCCTGCGAGCGAGTCTTCGGGTGCCAGCCAGGGGCCTCGCCCATCCCCTCCGCCCAGGCCGCCTGCCTCACTGCGTCCACGACGACAAAGCCCGCGGTGCCTACCTCCTGCAGTCTGACCTCCTCCGGCTGCAGGATCTCCAGCACTCCGCTGCTCCGGATCTCGGGCAGGTCCTGCCAGAGGTTGAACCTTGAGTGGGGGTTGCTGAGCAGGCAGATCTGGGGCAGAGCCCTCCGCTCGGGTGGGCTCGCCGGCTCCTCCTCTTCCTCCTCCTCTTCCTCCTCCTCCTCGGGGGTGTCCTCGCCGGCTGGGCACCCGTCCTCATTGCTCTGGATTTCTGCGTCCTGCTGCCTTCTGGTTTCGATTTCTTGGAGAGTGGCTTTGTCTCGGTATTCCTGATATAGGAGCCCTGGAATCAAGGAGTTGTAATAAGAAAAGGCAAAGGACTTCGATCAGTGTCACCAAGCAAGCCAGAGACTGTCCGTCTCGGCAGGAGGTCCCAGGGCCACAGAAAAGGCGAAGCAGTCTTCTCCTTTCTGGGGGATGGAGCTGCATGTGCACCTTTCCCCCAACAAATAAAGTCATCCCTGACTAAGCTGGGAACCCAACCCTACAAAACATGCTTTTCCCACTCACACCTGGCAAAATGAGAACGTAGAACTGGATGTGTTCATCGCCACGCAGGCGAAGTTGATGGAAATGTCCCAATTATGTTTTAATATCCCCAAAAGGATCCTTTCCACAGCCCTAAATGCTTCAATATTAAAACCCAAGTATATTCATTTGTGAAAGGAGAGTTGTCGCACATCTTCACGCTGAAGGAAAAATCAGTGTCTCATCGGGCTAGAGATCCCAAGGGGCCACATAAATATAGCTAAGCGGCAGCAAAGAGAGACGGGCTACCTCTGAACTCCTGAATGCGGCTCTGTGAGTTACACTCATGAGCAGGAACCTCATAAATCCACCCGTAAATTAACTGGCTTCCAACACTCCTTAACGCGACATTATGAAGCTTTTGTCCTAAGGGGAGGGTGGCCTGGACTCCAGATGGTTAAGATCCTGTGCTTTTACAATGTCCTAATCCAGCAGAACCCAACATGGAGTTCATGTGACAAAAGAATGGAAAAGAAAATCAGAGTCTATGCTAAATGCGACCAAGGTTGAAATATATAAGGACAGGTCCCGTGTCACCGAATAAGTCAGTGCAATGGTGACACGAGAGAGACGGCTGTAGCCCTCAAGCTCATTATTACCCCGAGATTCTGGCACGGTCTACACAGGTTCCTGCAGGCTGCCCTGGGCCTGCTTTCCAGGCTTAGCACAGTGTCTCCCCCTAGCAGGTACTCAGATGTCTGCTGGACATCTTTAAAAAATGCAGTCTCTGGGGTTGGGGATTTAGCTCAGTGGTAGAGTACTTGCCTAGCAAGTGTAAGGTCCTGAGTTCGATCCCCACTACCCCAACCCCAAATGTAGTCTCCAGTCAGGCATGGTAATGCAAACCCCTAATCCCAGCCCTAGGGAGGCTGAAGCAGGAGGATTGCTTCGATTTCGAGGCCAGCCTTGGCTACATTGCAAGACCCTGTCTCAAAAAACAAAACAGAAAAATGCAGTCACCAGCCTTCACAGAAGTGTCTCATTTTAGCATTTTTCCCCCTGCACTGTGGGAATTGAGCCCGGGGCCTTGTGCATGCTAAGCAAGCTCTTTACCACTGAGCTACACCTCCATCCCCTTGCTTATTTGTGAAGGTTCAAAAACATGTCTAATGCATGATCCTGGGTAAATACAATCTTGAACTTCTCAGTGGGATGTAAACGCTGAAAGACAAAAATATCAGCTTCGTGGTAGGTGGATTGGAAGTAGTATTTCTGCGATCGCACCATGGCAGCACTATCAGCGGCCTCTCCTCTGTTATCTCCGCTTGTCCCCCCACTTCCTGGCATCGGGGTTTGGCGCCGGTGCTCTACAAAGAGCAAGTTGGGCACTGAGGCCTTCCGTTTCTTGTCTCACCAGGCAGTGTTTCCCATGATGCCATTTGCCATGTTGTGTAGCAGTCAGGGGACCCCATCCTCACTGAGCAGATGCTGGTGCCATGCTCTGAGACTTCCAAACTCTGAGCTAAATAAACCTCTTTTCTGTATAAAGTATTCAGCCCCAGGTATTTCATTACAGCAAACAGACTAAGAATATCCAGGCTAAGGCATCTTTATTGCAGAAGAGGAACAGATTAAGACACTAGCCTAGGAAAGAGAGTAAGGGGACATCTTCTAAGGGCTTCTCAAAAAGCTGTCCCAAATAGATACTAGAAGACAAACCATCTTTCCTGCCTTTACAGATGGCTGCTTGAGTGTGTGATGCCTGGAGCAATAGCAGCCATCTTGTCACACAAGGCCCAAATGAAGCTGGGAAAGTCAGCAGAAATGGAATGACATTGGAGCATCCTTTCTCCTGGCTCATTGACTGAGACCTCCTCTATTGCTTAAGTCACTTTTTTTTTTTTTTTTTTTTGGTGCCGGGGATTGAACTCAGGGCCTTGTGGTTGCAAGGCAAGCACTCTAACCGCTGAGCTAAATCCCCAGTCCCAAGTTACTTCTTCCTGAATATTTTGTTCCTGGCAGCCAAGGATACAAGTAATTTTAGAATTTTTAAATTTCCCACTTTTCCCCTGAAATATGTATCTAGAATATAATTTAAATACCAATTTTTCTGGAGTTACTGGGATTACAAAGAGTTACATGACATACAGTGTAACTATTTTTCATAACCTTTTATTTTTATTTCCCTTAAATTCTGATTACCATATAAAAAGAGTAGATTTACTGGAGGAACTGTACAGTATCTGATGAAATCTCTGTACTCGATATACTGCTAGTTTATGGGCTTGTACATTCGAGTGGGTACGAGTTTATACCAAAGGCGGCTTTCCCATACAGCTGCCCTGGCATCTCATGCACACACGAAGCCTGCACTGCCACCTTTGCTCGGGCAAGCGACCTGTCCCAGGCCGGCCGAGCTCGCACTCCGCCTAGCCCTTCCAAGTCTCTCTCCTGAAGACAGTGGTTTCCCCTTGTGTCCTTCAATTAGAAACTTGTAAAGGGCAGAAATCCTTTAGTGTTTAGTGAGCAACTTCATGACCAAGCGTCACATTAGGTGTTGGAGACAAAAGCACCAGATGCGCGTCACACACACACGCACATGCACACACACACGCACACACGTGGGATGTGACTGAAAAGTGCAGTGAATGCATACTTTTTAAAAAGTTATTACAGTAGAAGACAAATTGCCATGAATCTTCCTCACGGATACTGCGAACACACTCATCCCATCCTTCTCGCCACTTCCCGAAGCAGCTCTGGAGTCCTCTTTCATAAGTGTCTTTAGTTGCACTGTTGTGGCTGCCTCGGTGTCCTAAATCAATTCAAAATGTTTCCTTTTCACAGTCATTTTGACTTTGGGAAAGAGCCGGAAGTCATACAGTGCCAGATCCAGTAAATAAGGCGGATGAGGACACACTGTTTTGTTTTTATGAGCTGCCTTTCTGGTCAATGACCCTCAACAGTAGTGGTCACTGTATTGTCCATCATACCTCATAAAGATGGGAAAGAACACTTCCAGAACTACTTCAGAAAGTGGCAAGAATTTAATTGCAGCACTTGGGGGGCTGAGGCAAGAGGGTCCCTGTGAGTTCAAGCCCAGCCTGGGCTACATAGTGAATTCAGGACCAATCTGAACTACAACAGCAAGATCCTGTCTCAAAACAAAAACAAAAAGGGAAACAGAAGAAAGTGGCAAGAGTGATAGGATGAGTGTGTTCACAGCGAAGGGGAGTATTTGGAGGGGATTCATGGCTGCGTGTCTTTTGCTGTAATAAAACTTTAAATTTAAACATTCACAGTGTATTTTGTGCACTCACACTCATACCCACAAAACCACTACCAAGTTCACGGGTCTATGATCTACCAGGGCCAAGGCCAACTGTGACAACGGTCGTGTACCGTGTCACACACAATCCCAGCATATTTCCGTCTGGCTTTGCCAGCTGCCGCTGCAAAATCCAACTCGGTGGGCTACAAAATGGCCCCCGCTCGTGGCACTTTCCACGCCCCTTCATTCCACCGTGTCCTTAGGAACCTGCTGTCCGCTCCTGACACCTGGCAGAGGAGCGTGTCGCTCACAGACGAAGCAGAGAGGCTGTGGTAGGGATCCTTGAGGGTGGCATGAAGTCCCCAGTGTGGCCATGAGATGGCTGAGGGGCAGCTCCGTGCCGTCCCTGCCACATCTGTGTACCCCACAGGAGCAGAAGATACTCCATGATCCTGGCGGGGACCACAGAGGACCTTGGGGTATAAGACGCTGAACAGAAGCCTCTACTCTGACCAGAGGAGGAAACTGAGGCCCAAGGCAGGTCCTGCTCCCCACTCTGTGCCTGCACAGCAGCCCCTGGGGAGAAGGCTTCTTGGAGAGGAGGCAGATGCCACTCCAGTACTGCCGCCCTTAGATCGGCCTGGGCTGAGCCGCCAAGGAGCCCTGCCGGAGGTGGATGTCAACATGTCCATCCTAGCCAAGGGCCAGAGGGCTGCGGGATGGTATCAGTTTCAGCTCAGACCTGCTTTCCTCATACAGCGAACAAAATGAAAAGCCACCAGGTCCCCCAGCCTGACACACGCTGGGGGCTGCCAGAGGCGGAAGTCTGGCCGTGTCTCCACTCCCTCAGCTTCCTGGGCTCCTCCTCCTCCCCTTGGTGGGCTGTGGGCCGCCAGGGTCAAGGGCTGCCCTGAGAAGCCTTCAGAGGCGGAGACGGGGTCTCCCACTTCCATCCCCGCGACACTGTGTGTCCGTCTGGGGTTTGGGACTAGCATATATTTAGGGAAGAAATCTTCCAAATCTAGAATTGTTATTTAAGTGAGCACATAGCGGGCTGCTCTGAGGACATAGCAGAGTACACCCTAAGCAGCCAGCGCTGTTTCCAGACTAACGGAAACCACGCCATCTCTCACTGGTGAAGACAGAACTCATCTGAGGTCACTAGCAATTTCTTTTTAATGCAAGTGCTGGAGTTCTTGGGACACTGTGAACTCCCTCTGTGTATTCACAGCACTCCCTCCTAGGCAGCTCTGCAGGATCTGGACGGGAGCACGAGGTCCCCTGGAGTCCCCTGAGGGCCACGGCCGGCACAGGTCTCCTTCCTAGCTCGAGGTGTCCTCAGCTCAACCTTTCTGGCCCCTGCACAGCCGGCTGCCATCACCGGGTTAGGCCCAGGGCCCTCTGCACACTCTTCCCTCCTCAGCTGTCACCCCGGGACAGCTGCCTGCCTGGCCTGCCTGGCCAGGCAATGCAGCCGGACCCCATCTTCCTGGCAGAAGTGACAGGGGACAGAGAGGACAGCGCCAGGCGAGAGGATGTCCACACAGGGAGCAGGAGAGACACCACTTGCTAAATTAGCCTCACAGCGCACTAATAAAACGTGGTTGTTTCACCACGGGGCCATTTAGAACCACCAACGTCAAAACAGCATCCCATGAGCAAGGGAGACCCCCAGAGTCCCCCTGGCACCCACCAAACAAAGCCGACACTTGCCAGATTCACCCACCAAACGAGGCCGACACGTGCCAGACTCACCCACCTATTTGCTCAATGAGGTTTCTCCAGGAGTCGGCAGGGATGGGGTGGATCATCTGCAGGGCCTCGGTGAGGGTGGTGGGGCTGTCGGCCAGGGCCGGGCACTCCTCGGGCGTGGTCCCATTTCCTGGGGTGGAGGACGACTCGCTGCCAGAGAGGGAGGACGACAGGACTGGTTATTTTTAAGCAAGGACACACACCTCGGCGGGCTCTCGAGAGGCGTCACCCGGGTGGTTGCTGGCTGGCGGCACCGAGTCCGGGGCACCCAGGCACAGGGGCGCAGGGGCGCAGTGGCCACCACCCCTCCCGGCGGGATCGGACCCCAAGCCCTTTCTGTCACCGCACCAGGGCGCGACGGGGTGATTCATCCCACACCAGCCCGCCCAAACCTTCATGTTTTTCGAGCTCCTGGGCAGGCGGCGGAAACTTGGCGCGCCCTGCCCATTCCCTGCGCCTCGAGGCGGCCCCGACGGCCTAAGAGGCCACCGCGCGTCCCCGCGTGTCGCGGCCCCGACGCCTTGCGGACCCCGACCCCTCGGCGCCAGGGTCAGCACCCGTGGGGAGGGGGCGCCGGGCGGGACGCGCCCAGGGCGTCCAGGACCAGGGCGCAGAGGCGACCCGGCGGGCACGGGGACGAGGGCGAGTGGGACGCACCCTCCAGGGCGACACGGGTCCGAAGAGGCCCGGGGCGAGCGGGGGCGCGGGGTGGCGCGGGGTCCGGGCTGGGCATGCGGGCGGGCGGGTGGTGGCCGTGGCCGGGCGCCCGCGGGGAGGACGCTCACCTGCCGGGCAGGTGTCCCGCCGCCGAGTCGCGCGCGTCGCTCTCCGAGGTGGAGCTGTCGTGGTCCACGGCGCAGGCGGCGCTGAAGGCTGCGGCCAGCAGCTCCATGGGGCCCGGGGCGCGGCGGGAGAGGGGCGCGCGGGGGGCGGCCGGGGGCCCGGGCCGGGCAGGGGGCGACGCGCCGGCTGCGGACGAGGTCGCCGCGCGCGGCTGGAGCCCGAGCTGCCGCCGCCACCGCCGCCGCTGTCGAGCGCTCCCGCGGGCGCGCGCGCGCCTGGGGTTCCCGGGGTTGCCACGGCAACGCGGCGCAGCGGGCGGGGCGGGGCGCGCGGCGGGGGCGAGGCCGGCGGCGGCGGGGGCGCGAGGACCGATCCAGGCCGCAGCCGCCCTGCACCCGCGCCGTGCGCCCCTCCTCGCGGCGAGGCCACCCTCTGCACCGCGCACCCCCGCCGCCGCCGCGCCCACGCTGGGCGCCCCTGCAGCCTCCCGCGGCGAGGGGCTGGGCGATCCCGCCTCGGGCGCCCGCTCCCGGCCTGCGAGCGCGTCCCCGCGGGAGGCGCCCCGCGATCGCGGCTCGGCGCGGAGGCTGGGGTCTCCGCGGCCCTGCGCCCGCTCCGGACGCCTAGAGGGGCCCGCGGGGGCTCTCGGCAACTCCGGAGACCCCGGCGCCTGGGATGGGTTTGTGGTCGCGGGAGGAGAAACGAAGTAACCCTGAGCCTCTGCCCGGTTTTGTCGCCTGGTCACACTGTGTTTTGGAATCTGTAACTTTGTGTTAGCTCGGGTAGTCCGCTCACGGATGCAGAAAGCGAGCAAAAATAGGCGACTGGGGTGGAGCAGGCCAGCCGCCCTCTGCCGGGGCTCGGGGCTCGGGATCGTGCTTTCTGCGCACAGCCCCTTGCTGCAGGCCAGCTGCTCCCCGCCGTGGGCGCCTAGTGACGCGAAACGCAGCCAAGGGTCAATTCCTACATCTATGGCCTGGGTGTGAGCCGAAGTGGGGAGCCTACCTCTGCGCCCCCCATCCCACTCACCCGCAGTGCTTTAAATAAATGCATGCGTCGGTTTTCGGTGTGCTCCCCCTCCACTTCCGGGGATTGAACCCAGGGCCTTTGCACTGAGCTTTAGCCTCAGCCCCTTTAAAAAAAAATTTTTTTTTTTAATTTTGAGACAGAGCTCAGTAAGTGTAAATTACCCAGGTTTGACTCGAACTTTAAAGCCTCCTGCTTCAGCCTCCTAGAGTGCTGAGATTACAGGCAGATACTCCTAGTGGTGGTGGGGGTTCAGTTACTGTTAATTGGTTGGCTTCAGTCTGTTCACCAGTGTGAAAAAAGCCAGTGTCGAGGGGCGCAGAAGAGGAAGCTTCACTAGAAGGGGCCTTTTGGCAAGGGAGCTGCCCTTCCTAGGTTAGGGAGGGTCACCCACCGTCCCAGCCTCTAGTCTTCCAGGCTCTGCCGCCCGACATCCTGGACTCTAGTTCGCCCTCCCTTGCCCTCGATGTCTAGTCTGTTGACAGTGCTCTCCAGCCGGACGTCCTCTGTGTCCCCACCGGGCTGCCAGAACAAACCCCCTAGCTGGGTGGCTTGTGGCGGGTAGGATTTATTCCTCACAGCTCTGGAAGCTGAGATCACGAGCCGTCTGGGGCCGGTTCAGGTGAGGCCTCTTTGGGTCGCAGACTGCTGACGTCTCATTGATCCCCACAGGGGTCTCTTTGGAAGGGCACTAATCTGGTTCACGAGGACTCCACTCTCACGACCTAAAACCTGCCAGTTCTCCCATTTCTGTCATGTTGGGGGTTAGGTTTTCAACACATCAATGTTGGGGAACACGGATACTCAGCCCACAGTGTTCTGCCCCATCATGTTCTTGTGCAAAATACGCTCACCACGACCCCCCTCCAAGTCTCCACCTGCTCAGCATCAGCTCTGAGGTCTGAAGTCTCATCTAAATATCATCCAAACCAAGCATGGCGGAGAGCCACGGTCGAGCTCTTCCGAGGCAACACTGCTGTACAGCTGTGAGCTCTGAGATGTGGTGGGGGGAAAGGTGTCCTTAGAGAGATGCTGCGTCCAAGAGGCAGAAATAGGAAAGAAGAAAGAGGTGACAGGCAAGTAAAAAGTGAAATTCGATGGGATGTGACAAGGTGCTCCATCTTCTGGGTCCCCCTGAGAGGTGGGACCACACTAGAACTGCTGGGTGGCAGTGTCCCCCTCTGCCTGCTGGGGTGCTGCCTGTGCTGGGCCCTCCACAGTCCACACTCAGGCCACGCCAAGCTCTCAGTGTGACCCCCACTGAGGCTCTCGGTGAGGCTGGGGGACAAGCAGCGGCCAGCCAGGAGGCGGGGAACCTGAGAACCAGCCTCGCTTCCGTTCCTTCTGTCCCTCCATGTGCCAATGGCTCTTGGAGCTCTCTGGGTCCCCAAGGTCTCTACTGTCCCTGGGTGACCTTGCTCACTGTCCCCTTTCTAAACTGTGGTCTCACTTTGAAACTCTTCAGTTGTTGGAATCCTACTGCCTAGGGCACAGCACCACCTCCTCCTGCTGGCACCTGCTCGCTTGTCCCCAGACGCCCGCACACTTGCCAGCTTCCTGGGGTGTCCAGCGCTCTCCCCAGCTCTTCTGAACGTTGTCCTCACCATCCTTGCCAGGCCCTGGGCTTTCCTAAGTGCGGTCCCCTCCCCAGGACTCTGCCCACGGGGACGCCCCCGACCTGCAAGGTTCCCCCCGTCATGGCCTTATGCGCTGTGCTGCCCACATCCTTGCGAACAGCGCCTGGTGGGCAGCGTGCACCCTGCTGGCTCGCGTGGCTTTGCTGTCCCTTACATTTGATGTGACACTAAGTGGAAGCTGACACCTTTCACACTCTGCTGCACCAGGGGAAGGAGGCGACTTTTTAAAAAATGAGTATCTCAAAGTGAAATTACATATATTAAAATGAGCATAATAAAATCTTCCAAATGAAAAATAAGCTAAAAATATCCTCCTAATTATAAAATCACTTGGAAAGTCACTGAGTTCTGAGGCATGTAACCTTAAAGCTAAATTCCCCATGTTCTATTTTCTATCATATTTAGTGCGTATTAGGCAGCCTGTTATTAAAATCTCTGCTTAACTGACATTTTGCTCTGAATCATTCACAAAATAAAGTCTTGAGAAATAGTTCAAATATTTAGTCCTGGTCACCACATAGTAGGTGCTTTATAAATATTTGTCAATGAATTAATGATGTGCGTGTGTATTTAAAAGCAAGTTAGTTTAGGTATTTTTTCTAAAAATTACTTATTTCTTCCTTTGGGTTATAAATATCAGAAGCAAAGTAGGTTTTTATTTATGTAACAACTTCAGCTTTGAGGAGTCTTTGTTTATGTTTATATTCTTTTTCCTGATCCTAAGGGAGAATTTCTGGAAGGGGAAAGAATCTTAAAGGTGATCTGGTCCAACATTTATTTTGTAGAAGCAGAACTGAAGGTTAACTGAGAAGTCCAAGATCTCACGGCTGGCCAGAGGTCAATCAGAAGCAGATGAAGTCAAGATTAGTGTAGAGAATAAAAAACTCTGATTTTTGGGGGGTGCTGGGGATCAAACCTAGGGCCTTGCAGATACTCTGAGCTATACCTGCAGCCCCAAGAGCTGCACATTTCTGCTCACTCATTCTATTTTTAGGGTTATGTGGCATGCCACTAGATATCAAATGTTGAAAGACATTTGTACTCTTAAATCTTATAGGCAATGCTTGGATTGATTGCTCTCTCTCTCTCTCTCTCCATAACGAGAAGACTTTCCTCAAATACATATTGTATACTTCTAGCAACAGTCATTTGATAGTTCCTAATTAACTCTATCTTTTAAATTCGTAGGCACAGCGGTTTATTTCTGGGTCTCTCAAAAGACTCTTCTACTTGCTTTGAAAATAAACACTTTCATACACACAGCCAGCAACGGCTGCCCTGCAGAAAGCCCACCCTGAGCGTCCCGTGGGCCCGGCTCCACGGCTGGCACAGGCGGAGGGTGGTCGTGTGACTGCCCATTGCTTTGCAAGCTTCTGACTTGATTTAGCGTAGAGCTGTCGCTTTCCTCTGCCAGTCTTCCTTTCCTTGTCTGTTTTCCTCTCCCTCCATGTGCCCTCGGCCTGGCTGCCAGGTGAATTTTCCTCCAGCATTACTGATCCACACACCCATTATCTCAGTGAAGACGGAGCTAATGTCCCACCCAGGCTGGGAGGGGCCCAAGTGAAGGCGGAGCCACTCCCTTGAGCTGCTGAGAACCCAGCTCTCTGTTCTCCCTGCTCTGTGGGCCCCAAGCTTGTTGGGGGTTGCTATGGTACTGTCACTTATCGCAGATCTCCAGCCTCCAACTCGCCTGGAGGTACTGTAAGAGGGGGCACAAGTCAACACAGGGGAGGCAGTGGGCCTTTGTTAGGGTTTACATATGAAGTTTCCCAGAGACTCGTGTATTGAGGGCTTGATTCCTGAGGTGACTGGGTCACCAGGGCTCGGAACTCAGCTGTGGATTGAACCTTTGATGCCTTTGTAGCTGAATGGGCCACTGGGAGGTGGGCCTTTTT
>PVJO010000767.1:0-208920 GCA_004026905.1 Hystrix cristata | reverse complement strand
ATCATTAGCCATAAAAGAAATACAAATTGCAACTACAATGAGATACCATCTCACCCCAGTTAGAATTGATATTATTATAAACAACAACAAACGCTGGTAAGGATGTGGTGAAAAGGGAACTCATACATGGTTGGTGGGAATCTAAATTAATACAGCCACTATGGAGAACAGTATGGTGGCTCCTCAAAAAACAAAAAATAGAACTACACAGTATGTAATCCAGCTATCTCCCTCCTAAGTATATATTCAGAGTAAATGAAATAGGCACACAAAACATATACTTGCATGCCCTTGTTTATTGTGGCACCATTCACAATAGCTAAGATAAGGAATCAGTCCAGGTACCTATAAACAGATAAATGAAAAAAGGAAATATGACACATACACACAATGGGGTGTTACTCAGCCATAAAGAAGAACAAAATCCTGTCATTTATAAAAAAAAATGAATGGAACCGGAGTACATAATATTTAGCAAAATAAGACAGACATAGAAGGTGCCACAGATTCTCTCGCACATGTAGAATCATTACAAAGTCACACTGAAAATAGAATAGTTGCCAATAGGGACTGGGTAGTGAGCGGGGGGAGAAGGGAGGCAGAAGAGTGCCTGCATATGATCAGCGAACACTTACACACGTAGAGAAATAACACACTAAATCCTATTAATATGTACAGTTAACATGTTAATAATAAACAATATAGTATCTAAAAATTTTTTCGGGTCAAAATCTGCAAATTTTTCCCAGGTTTTCGAGGAGAGTTTCCCTAACATCCATGTTTATCCACTCCCAGGATAAAGGCAGGGTATAAGCACCACACTATATCACTTTTATATGTGCTACATGTACCTACATGCACTTGTGAATATTAGGTAGGGGAAAGTTTGTGCTTAAAAAACCCAGCAATATAAAATTTGCCAGCTTACCCATTTTTAAATGTACATAATAGTGTCAAATATCTTGTATTATTATATAATATTTCTAGAAATTTTTCATCTTGCAACAGTAAAATTCTCTATCTATTGGGCAAGTCTCCAACCCCTGGTAAACACACTGCTGTACTATCTTCTGTTTACTATTGTACATATATCATATAAGTGGAATCATTTAGCATTTGTCTTATGACTGGCTCATTTCATTTAGCATTATGTCCTCAGAATTCATTTATGAGAGGAAGTTTCCCTTTTAAAACTGAATAGTCTTGTACTTCATATTGTGTGAAACCTCACATTTTCTTTATCCATTCATCCACTGACGGACATTTTTGCCTCCCGTGGATAATGTGCAATAAATACGGGTGTCCAAACAACTCTTTGAAATTCTATTTTCAGTACTTTCTCATAGTCAATAACTTAAGTTATAAATGGCAATTTAGTAATGAATGATCAGAAAATTTACAATATCTATGATATTATTCACATCATACAGTAAATTAAGATGCATGGTGCCTTTCTTTTCTATCAATAACCTTCAAAATAAAGCTAATAAAGTAAATAAAAATATGACCTTTAAGTACTCTCACTGAATAAAAGTGCGATTAAATTTGAGAGAACTTATGTTAAGCACTATAACAAAATGGTTTTGAAAATATATTAAATTTAGCCTCATGAATATGCATTTGACTATAAAATGTAGATGTATTACCAAAATCTTTCTTCTCCTTTTCTTTCTCCTCCTCCTTTTTCTTTTCTACCGATTCCCTCTCTCCGTCCCTCTTTCTCTGCACTCGTGTGCACATCCATTAATAGTTTAAAAATTACATGTATTTTTGACCATAACTACTTGGTATAACCCATGTTGTGATATTTTATTGCTACAATCAGGCTAAGAAATTATATAATACATGAATTTAAAATACTTAAAAAGACATTTGCATATTCTCAAAATGTTCAGGTATATCTGCCTTTAAACCCCCCTTTGATGGCGTATCAAACCTGAGGCCCTACTACTCACCTTTAACATACCATTAAGAAACTCGCCAAGGAAATGCTATGACATCAAAAATAAAATGTAACACTGAAAAATGTTTTTGGCTTTGCAATAAAGATATGATAACTGCCAAAATATCTTTAACTGAAATCTGTTAAGTATGCATTTCATTTACATTACATTTGTAGTAAATTATGGAGTTGTGGACACTCAACATATATTTTAAAAGTCACGGTACAGATGGTGAGATACCGTTGAGTATTTTCTCCTAACATTCGTGCCAATAACCTCTAATAGATCTCATGCATCATTAAAAATACAAAATAACACAGTTTTCTTATATTAGTATGGGTCAAATTATTAGGCTGCTATGGCAGTGAAATACGCTTTGCATTTTTGAGCACGTGTATAGTGGTAGCCGGAGTGGCAGGTGTCTGTAATCCAAGCTACTTGGGAGACTGAGGCAAGAGAATCAAGTTTAATGTCAGGCAGAGCTATATCACCAACCACATCACCCAAAATTATATTTTTAGCTAATTAAAATTATTACAGAGTCTACTTCTCTTGAAAAATAGTTTATTTACAAAAACTAACCAAAATTCTTTCGCCTTGTGGAATACATATGACTACATTAAATAATGGAATTACTCCAAGGTTTTATATATTTTTAAATAAAACTGCTTATCTATAACATAAGCCAGTATTGCAGTACTATGTATACATAGACACATGGTGACTTTTATGAATATATACTAGAGAGAATATTATTTTTCACCATTTCCAAAAACGGTATTTAACACACAGACCCATAAAACGTAAAGTTGTAAAATTCCACTAGTGGAAAGTAACTACAAGTGACTGAGAACATGAAAACACATCAAAAGGCTCCCAAACCTGTTCTTTTACATTTATCTTAACTCATTTTACTACTCTGTCACCGAACTCTGTTACATTGCTTGCTTTAATTACTTTCCTTGACAACTGTATTTTGCTTACTGAATAATTTACTCATGGCCGATTCTTTTTATATCTTTGTACACTTAGAATAGTACATGAATGTCTCCCCCAAAATAAAGTATGTGAATAACAAGATGTGTTTGACATGCAGAAAACGGGTCACAGCACATAATGATATTAATTACTCTCAAGTAAAATATGGTAAAATGTTATTCATTATCTTTGAGAAATTTAAAATATAGGGATTGAAAATAGATCATAGATTTTAAAATTGTTCTAAAGTCCACAGGTAGATTATTTCAGTTATTAACCAAAAATACAAAACACAAAGACAAAAAAATAAATGTTCATCATTCCATTACTGTAATAGCAAATAAGCTACTAGCTATCAGAGTTTTCCAGTGGACATAAGAAATCAAACTCAGTGAATACGGTTACTTATAGCATAAAATAAGTGGATTTCTATTTTTTTTGTACTTTATACACTCTAGCATCTCTGTTGATATTACATCAATTTAAAATCAAAACAGAGAAGGGCTCCCTGGCCTGTATTTTTCAGCAATTTGGTCAGCAGTAGTGGAAACTGAGGCACTAATCAAATGAAGTTTTTCAGTAATAAAAATACATCTTTATTATTTTTACATCTTTCATCATATAGGCTGTCAATACAGTTGGTGTCCATGAAATGCCTGAAATGTAGGAAGTCATTTGTTAAATAATATTTTTTAGTTTGTTCATTTGGTCACGACCCCAGAACAAGAAGGAAGACCTAGATCTCCCAGATACCAGGCCCACAGCCAACACAAGACCAAAACACTCAATGTTCACAAAACCATGTTCACCCATGAAATCAAGCCTAAGGTGCCCTCCTCCGAAGGAGCCACATAGCCCAGACTCAGATTTCATTCTGTATCTTTTTTTTCTTTTGAATAACTGTATTGATATATATGTCACATACTACAGCATTCATTCTTTTAAAGTTAATAGTTTCTGCAACATCCACAGAGTTTTGTAACCATCATTACGATGTAATTTCAGAACATTCCAGCACTCTACAAAGAAACCTGTACACATAAACAGTCATTTTCCATTCTCGCATCCCTCAAAAGTTCTGCCAACCCCTAATCTACTTTCTTTTTCTGTGGATTTGACAATCTTGAATATTTCACATAAGTAAGCATATGATACGTGGCTTTCATGACAGGTTTCTTTCAATTATCATGATGTTTCCATGTTTCATCCATATTGTATGAAAGCAGAATGTCACTACATTTTATTGCTAATCACCCTGCGTTCTACATGTATATCACATTTGATGATTCATGAACAAACTAATGGATAATCAGATTGATTTTGTTTTTTTGATATGTAAATAATGCTGTTGTAAGTATCCATGTACAGGTTTTGAAGGAACATACGTTTTTCTTTTTCTTGGGTCTATATCTATATCTAGGAGTAAAGTTGTTAGGTCATATGGTAACACTATGTTTAATATTGTGAGAAATTACCAACCTATTCTTCAAAGTCATCATGTTACAATTCTGCCATTGATATATGAAGGTTCTAATATCTCCACCTCTTTACAATATTGTTACAGTCTTATTTTAGCTATTCTAACAGGTATGCAGGCGTATCTCATTGCTGTTGTAATGTGCATTTCTCTTGTGACTAAAAAATGTTTTCGGGTGTTTACTGGAAATTCGTATACCTTTTAGAGAAATATCAATTCAAATATTTTGCTTATTAATTGACTTATTTTTAATTGAATTCTTAGAAGTACTTGTACAGTCTGGGTACAAGTCTCTTACTAGATAAATGAAGTATAAACAGTTTCTCCCATTCTGTAAGTTAGTCACATTCTCTATGATGTGCTTCGAAACAGAAAAGTTTTTACCGTGATAAAGTCCAGGTTAACATTCCTCTGTTTACGAATTTTATTTTTGGTGTCATATCTAAGAAATTATTGGGTAATTCAAGATTATGGACATGCACTCCTATTTTTTATAATAGGTTTATAGTTTTTACACTTACATTTTGGTTTGTGATCCATTTTAAGTAACGTTATATGCTTTGCATAAGTATGCTTTACATAATCACCACACAATTTCCATTTCATTCTTATGTGTGTGTATATCTACTTGTCCTACCACTATTAGAAACAAATACATTTGTTGAATTTTCTATTTATTTTATTTTAGATTTATCAAGGTCATCGTTCATGTTTTACAAGATTTCCTTCTGGTTCCGACCTCAAATTCTGTTTAAAGTGGTAGCAATTCCTAAATAACTTTCATTTCAAAGATAATTCTTTTTAAAAATATAATCTATATTTACTAGTGTAACCATTAATCCTGATATGTCAACTTCACTGTATTAAGAAATGCCTAGATTACTAAAGACATTTCCTGAGTATGTCTGGAGGCATGACCTTGAGTTATTATATATGGTCCCTTGTTCACTCCTCTTTGCACTGATCTTTTCTTTCTGGCTACTATGAGCAAAGTGGTTTTTTTCTACCATACCCTTCTCCCATGATATTCTTGCCTTGGGGCCAGCAGATTATGGACCGAACCCCACCAAACTGTGAGTTCAGTGGAACCTCTTTGTTTAAATCATGGGTCTTTGGCATTGTGTCCAGCAAAGGAGAACTAATACAATTATGCATTGTACCGAACATATCAGACTGACTCTTCACAGTAAAGACAGTTGCAATACATGTGTATCAATGTTCTCGTAACTGTGTGATTGTTCACTTATTATAAAAGGATTTATGATCAATAGCAGAACTAGTTAACACAAAATTAGACTGATTTTAAAACGTTAAATTTATAAGAACAAGTATTGTGGATAGCTCTTGCATTGGAGCTTCCTGATAGACATTTACTTGGTTCAAACTATGGTGTTTCTTTTAGGGAAATGACTCTCTTTGAATGTGATATCTTGGTGGAGGTGTAAATCATGGTGTTCTACCCATCCACTACAGACCTCTTAGGTGTTCCTGAAAGTTCCACCATAGATTTTTTTTTTTTTTTTTTTTTTTTGCAGTCCATAGAGATTTAAGGTATGGGATTCAACTTGAAACACTAGCTTTTGGAAATTCAAACGGAGTGATGCAAGAGCAGAATAAACTATTCGAATTCATTCATCTATATAAAGCTGCCAGGGAAAGATGAATAAAATCCTCCCACTCTCAAAAGCAACACAGCTATGCCTGGATCCTGTCTATTTGACGCCTGGTTTATAATATTCCTTTTAATCCTGGTAGCTACAACATAAGCTTCAAATAAATGCAGGTATTTGTTTAAACTAACCATAGTAATTTGCTACTTGAATCATAAGTTACACAGTCAATTCCAAATATTTCATTAAAGATTTCTATCTTGTTTTCTGGTATTTGGCCATGGATGAAAACTGGTAAGTTTTTTCAGAGACTGTCTAATAGCTGCACCTACACAAATTACAAAATTCTCTGACTTAATAGTTGTTTCAGGAAGTGGGTTCTAACATTAATACCATCATATCATTCTTCCTTTTCTGGGAAACAGTACCCCACTAACTTGCACAGAGCTTGACCATGTATACATTCCTTAGGTACTTTTGACTAAACTTAACTAAGCTGTTTTCCAAGAACTTTTCAAAAGAATATTAAGTAGAAAATACCAAAATCAGGAAGGTAATTGAATTCTGATATTCAACTTTATCTTTATTAATAAGCTTTCTCCCTGTAGCAACATGCTGGATGGAGGCTCAGTATAGACAAACAACAACATGAGATGACTTGTTGTTGGACAATTAAAATGCCCAGTGGGATTTACGATGCCAAGCTCCTCACTTTTCAGGGTAAAATTTCCCATTTCCCCCAGAGAGAAGGAAAACACGCTGCCTTATAAGAAAGGGTATTGTATGATCATTCATTAATGAAGTCCTCCAAGTTAACTTAAATGTTGCAAAGTTTAACTCAGGCCATTCCTGTAATTTTTAAGCAGACTGTATCAGTATGCTTGAGCTGTCAAAACAAAATACCATATACTAGATGGCTGAAATAACAGAAATGTATTTTTTCAGAGTTCTAGAGTCTCAGCATTGATTTGATGGCTCTGCTCTTCTGGGCTTGTGTAGCTACCTTCTGGCTGTGTCTTCACATGGCCTTTTTTCTTCATGCACTTAGAAAGAGATCCATGTCCAGTATTCTGTCCCTTTCAAACAAGGACCACAGTCCTTGAGGATTAGGACTCTACCCTTAAGACCTCGTTGAGGCTGAATTATCAAAGGCCCTATCTCGATCTATAAATTTGGGCAGGGAGGGACACATACACACGTGCGATCACTCTATAACATATCCTTAGAGAAACTCTGAAAATAGTTTATGGTCACAGTGGTTCCTGGCTCTTTTCATTTTTTTTATAAACACATTTGTTTTGTTCACTGTATATTTCTCATATACCTTATTTTGTTCCGGTTTTAATATCTCACAGGTATCATCACTTATAAATGAGCCTGCCTTCCAGGGCTGTTCACCAGACTAACACTGACACATCATTGCTTCTCATTAGCAATCGCTAAGCATACCTGTTAAAGCTAGTAACTAAAAGCTCATATTTAATTACATTGTGATACCTCGTTTTATCATCTTTATTTTCGGGTCTTCATTTTTTTCTGGTGTTCTTCCATAAGAGTTAAGATTATCCAATTCAGTCATGACACACATTTTCACTAAGTGCACTGGATTCATTTAGAGCCTGTATATGTCAAGTAATAGGCCAGATATATATGGCGACTTGAACAAATACATATGCACATATATATATATAGATAGATAGATAGATAGAGAGAGAGAGAGAGAGAGAGAGAGAGAGAGAGAGATTTTCAAATATGGTTACAAATTCTTTGGTCATCGTCCCATCAAGAAGTAGGGCCTATGTCCCCTTGCCTTTTCCAGTAGAGATGAGAGTCCAGTATGGAGCTCTGATATATTTGTAGCCATGTTTGGTCTCATGTGGGAATCTTAGTGAACTTTCCTCATCGATGGGACAACATAGCCAATGTAAAGGAGGAGAGGTTTATTTTGGCGAACAGCTCCGAAAATTTCAATCCATGTTCAGCAGGTTCAAATACAGACAATGGAAGGTGGAAGGACCAGGATGGAAGAAAGCTGTTTCCAACATGAGGGCCAGAAAGTAGACCGCAAGGGTCTGGCATTGGACACCTGCTCGCACTGTAGTGGCCAGGAAGCATGGAGTGAAGGGAGGAGCGGGGCAGGGAGACCACATCCTTCCCCATCACGCCCACAGTGACCTGCCTTGCTGACCAGACCCCACCTCCTAAAATCAAGTCATTACCCCCATGATTCAGTCACCTTACAAAAGCCACCTAGGAGGACTTGGGGGCATATTCTCTGTCTGATCCACAATAGTGAGGAAGGGCTCCATGACCAGGTACGTGAAGGGTTTCTGTCCAGTCCCAAATATCAGATTTGAGTCCCTGTGGTGAAAAGCTAACTTGAATTTGAGTGGAAATGACTGCAAAAGTCTCCAAAGATGTCCAAGTTTTACAGGGTCAAAGATGTGGACATGTTATGTTATATAACAAGAAGAAATTACGGTTCTGAGTGGTTAATCAGCTAATCTTGAGGTGGGCTGAGTGTTCTGGGTTATCTGAGTGGACCAATGTAATCACAGGGATCTTTGTAATGAAAGAAGGAGGCAGGAGGGTAATGATTAAAAGACGCTATTCTGCTGGATTTCAAGATGAAAGAAGGGGTCATGAATTTAGGAATGCAAGTGGCCTGCAGAAGTTGTGAAAGACAAGCAAACAGATTTTCTTCAGCCTTGATGCCATGTTGATTTAACTCCATAAGACTCATTTGAACTGCCTTTCAGAACTGCAAGATAATAAACCTACGTCATTTTAAGCCATTAAACTTGTGGTAATTTGTTGGACAATGACTGGAAACTGATACAACTGCTTTAACCAATGAAGCATAGTGGAAGTGATACTATGGAACTAGGGCCATGAAAGGTCATGTAGCTTCTTCGTTCCTCTGACTTGCTCTTGCTTGAGCCACATGTAGGCAGGCACCCTGATTACCAGGCCCTGATGTCGTTCTCCCATAGGCGCCAGACATGAGTAAAGCAGCCTTCAAATGATTCCATTGTCCACCATTAGAGTAGTCCCTGTCCTTCTGGTTAATCTAAGTTAATGTCCCAGATAGTGTGGAGCAACCACATGTCACCCTTGTGCATACAAATGAGGGTTGTTGTGACCACTATTTAGAGATTTGGTTTAAACTGGAACCAATTTGGGTTCCTGGAAGTTGAATCCTGCCACAACAAAGGTAAAATGTATGGCAATGAATAACCGAAGCAACGAGTATGGTGTCAGTCCTTATGGAATTTTTTTGGAGGTATAGATAATTAAATAAGCAATAGTGATAAAGAATTAAAAAGTGTCAAATTGGGTGACATGTCTACATTGGGTATGTATAGTAACAGGATATAAACTTATCTGTAGTGCACAGGAAACAGTTCTGCTTCATAGTAACATCTCCAGTGAGAACTAGAAGGTCAGGAGAGGGTGTACTAAAGCCAAAGAGGCAGGTGGGATAGCTGGGCTGAGGTGTGCACTCATGTAATGTCTGAACACAGAGTTTCCATAGGCCTAGAGCTTGTGTGATGGACTAAGAGATGAATCTGAAGCTGGAGAAATAGGAAAAGGGGCCCGAGATACTTACACAATATATCAAGTAATTTATTTCTTATTCCACAGGCAGGCCCACTGGTGTTTAAAGTAGGAAAATGGCATGACTGTATCTTAAGCTTAGGAGAATTACTTTGACTAAAGTACAAAGAATGAATTAGATAGGACAACAATCTAGGACTGAAAGTTAGTGGGCTAAGTAGTGGTTATGGAAATGGAGAGTATGGAAAAGATGCTAGAAGGCATTTAATGGTAAGAAAGAAAAAAAGGAGAAATCAAGAATGAGACCCATTTTCCTACTTGGGTAAATGATTGAATAGTTGCACCGTGAAAAAAGAGAACTGGTGGGGTTGGGGATTTAGCTCAGTGGTAGACCATTTGCCTAGCAAATGCAAGGCCCTCAGTTCGATCCCCAGCACCCCCCACAAAAAAGAGAACTGGTGGGCGAACATGTCAAATCATAATGAAATTTTTGGATTCTTTTAAATATCACAAAATATTATAAACATGAGAAATTGGCAGATTTCTCATAGATGAGAGTATTTCTTCAGGGATTTTTAAAAAATTAGATAGTGAAAGGATATAATAGGAATCAAATGTGCTTGCACATTAAAAATTAAAACATTTAAGAAATTCACGAGGTGGGAATGGAGTCAGGACAAAAAAAAATCAATGTTTTCTATCTCCAGGTTTAATATTCATTATAAAAATATTCTCATAAGAAAGAGGAAATTATACTATAAAAGGCTGTCTCTTCAAAAGGAAAGCTATCCAGACCCAGATCTCTAGTCTTTCAGGAAATGGGAAATCAATGAGAATCTCAGGCTCAGGAGTTCAAAATTACTTAACAAGCCATCACATGACCAGGCAGCCAAATTTTTTCTCACATTGCAGTACAACAGCCCTACACTGAGAGCCTGCACTGATTGACTAAAAATAAACCCTTCCTTCCCACAATTTCCCTCTTAACTCAGCTGGGCAACACAACGCAATATTTATTTTGATTGACAGAACATTTTCAGATCTAATTATAATTTCCACAAGTTTAGAAACATGTTGTGTTTTCAATATGAATTCCATCACAACTGGATGATTCACATACAATATGGGTCTAGGGTACCAATAAGATCAGATCTTTGTATTCTTGCACATGCAAACAATAAATCAGAATTTGTTTATTTCATTACTAATTGATGTTAATAAGGCCAAGAGCATAACTCCTTTTTAGGGAACTTAGAAGTGCTCTCGTTAAACTAATGTTCCTAACACATACCAGTACACTTTCAAATTGTATCACGTTGTCCTCTTGCATCAAGGCTGCATGATGGAAATTCCAGTGATGCTTCCAGAAAGTAAAACTAACATTCACTGAGTAACTTTGTATTACAACTCTCTCATTGGCCCACATACTTTTCAGCGGGCACCACACAATAATGCAGTCCTAAGACTATGGCACTTCTCACAGGCTTGCTGATGAGGAATGTATCACGTTTCTTGCTCAGCTTCAGTAGGTGTAATTCTGTCACCTGAAGACTGTCTTTAGTCTTGACCCTGGTATGTCACGATCAGCATTCCCTTCTCCACACAAATCATTCTACCTCCTTACTCAGATGCTTCTCCTCATCACATGGCCCTCAGCCACCATGACTCTCAAGTCTACACATCCCAGGCTGCCACTTAGGCCACTTTCTCCTTCTTGAAATCTTTGTCACATCCCCCTTCAAGTGCCTCAAGTACAAGCTAAACTCCTCTAAGCTTTAGGGTAGCAGTGTCAATTGCAATTATAACATCGCTGCCTAAGTGTTTTAATGTCTTAAATTTAAAACTACATTTTGAAACTATTCTTCGTCTTCCCATTCATCTTGATACATGATTCCTTAATCATCGGTTGCTTACAAAAGAAAAATGGGATACATCAGTGGGACAGTCCTTCCCATTCTACCAAAGACCTGTTGTGTCAATCACATTTCCAAAAACCAGTAAAAGCATTGGTAACTATTCTCCAGTTACCTAGCCGTTAAATTAGTTGGTACTTTCCATTTCCTCTTTAAAAAAAATAAAAACTCACTCATGACCATGGAACACTAAATGCTTGGAACTAATATAAAATTAATTTCTAGTATTACTCTATATTTTTAATCCCTCCATTCAAGAGACATGCTTACCAAGAAGTCAGCTGTATTTGTTTCTAAGCTTGCCTATACCTGTTATTGAAATGATATATTTCAATGAAATTTTACATACACTGGTGAGGTTTGAATTTTAGTAAGTTTGATTATACAAAAACACAGTAGAATTTTAGAAAAATTAAGAGAAAAATAGCTGAACGAGTCATTTTCAAATCACATAATGGCAAAATTAAGGGAAAAAGTGATAAAAATATAAAGCTTTCCATTCTCCTTCGTATCCATCCCATAAAAACATTCACACACGTCTTTAAATTCTTGCTTCATAAATGTAAACATGTGCATATTTCATAAGTAAACAAATAAAACCATTTCAGGACTCCAGTTCACAGACTGACATTCATCAAAATAGTTCCCAGACTGCCTCAAAAATTGGAAACAAATCTTCCTGAGCCACAAGTTAAAATGTTGATACCAATTATATATTTAGTATTTCTAGTGTTTAACCAACTTGTTCAATTAGCCAAACTACTAGTACAAATCCCATCAGATAATATTATATGATACTGATAAATAGCTAATAGTCACCGTTAGCAACCCTGTACCCACCATGGCAGCCACGCATTCCACAGATGAAGCAGCTGAGGACGCCCTGTGGAACGTGGGTCTTCCCGCTCCCATCCGGCGGTAGGTTCGACACTCTTGTCCATATTACTTAAGTAGCCGCTTAGCCTGTTGCCTAAATCTCCTCTCATGCTTTCTCTAACTTCCATTAATCAATAAATAAGAGAATAAAATACTTGCAAAACTCAACTGTGGTTATGCCATTCCCCTACTTAAAATTCTTCACCCTTGAAAAAATATTCCAAATCCTTCCCGTGGCCTCCAAAGTCTTTATGACCCACCACTTACATCTCTCCATCTTGATCTCACAACACATTCTTTCTTCCTGCATTTACCTTTGCCTTCTAGTACCCACGAAGTGCCAAACTCTTCCTCATCTCTGATTTTTTCCATACTGCTTACTCCATCAGGGATGTTCTTTTCTATAGCTCCACTTCATTTCTCTTCCTTCTTCAGATCTCAACCTGAGTATTAATTCCCCTCTGAATTCTCATTCTAAATCTCCTCATGTTTATATTCACATCACCCGGTACTTTTATTTCATTGGACTTATCACAGTTGATAAACACATATTTATTTCTGCTATTATTTTTCTCGCATCTTTTCAAGGAAACAAGGGCTCAATCTGTTTTTATCCACCTCCCAATCGCTTTGCCCTGCCCTTAACCTACCAGATAGATGTACAAATAACTACAGAATGAACCAATTTATGAGGTGTTGCTGAGACACAGAGTGAATGTTTAAGTTTTAAAAACTTTTTCGCTGTAAAAACACATTGCCATTAATCAGCCCCTGCCCTCGCAGGCACATTCACTTCAGACACGCTTACGGATCCTCTGCCTTGTGAAGCATTTCTGGGAATCTTCTTTTACAAGTGTCTTCAGCTGCACTGCTGTGCTGGCTAGCTCAGTGTCCTCAGTCAATTTAAAATGTTTACTTTCACAGTGAACCTTACGCGGTGGAAGTGTCAGGAGTCACAGAGTCCCAGATCTGGTGAATAAGGTAGATGAGGACATACC
The DNA here is from genome assembly GCA_004026905.1 of Hystrix cristata. NCBI lineage: Eukaryota > Metazoa > Chordata > Mammalia > Rodentia > Hystricidae > Hystrix > Hystrix cristata. Next base: position 195,567 of record PVJO010000767.1, on the reverse strand, counting down.
ATAAATTTTTTACTTGACAGAAATTGCCACAATGTTTTGAATCAATTCAGGACACTGAAGCAGCCATGAAAAGACATCAGAAAGGACTTCCAGAACAGCTGTAACAAACGGCGAGAACAAAGGCCTAAGAGTGTTCCAAGCAAGAGGGAGTATTTTAAGATGAATGAAGAGCAATGTGTCTTTTACTGTAATAATTTTTTTTAGTTCTTAATTTAAACGGTCACTGTGCATTTTATCACATTGCAGCATATCAATGTTTATAAATGAAGTAGAAAACAGAGGTAGAGTCAAAGAATTTTCGAACTGTCACTTAACCCAGAAATATTCTGCTACCAAAAGGGTGACAATCATCCTTCAGTTATTCTGTGATATACTTCCAAGGATGGAGACTTCTTTATGACCTGCATTATACCCTGTTCCTATTTCAATCATTGTCATATTTAAGATGCTAACTGATAAACTCAAAATTTTGTTCCTCTTTTTTGAGGATTTAGTGAACCTAATTAATAATATCCATGTAATATCAGCATTTGCATTTGAGTTCTTCATTTAGGAATATGTTAAAATACTACATACACAGGGTTTTGACATTTACATTAGAACTCTGTGCTACCAGTCAAAAATAGTTCCTGCAGCCAGCAGCCAATCTCTACACACCGGTATCACCCTTATCTCACGATCTGCACTTGAAGAGAAACAGCAAGTCCTCACCTGAGCTCTATCCCAGTGTTATTTTAGACACAAATCTGGCAAGCGCAGCTTGCGGTCAGAATCAGTAAACAAAGGTTGGCTTGCTAGAAGTAGGTACACTGCCAGTGGTGAGGAATAACAGTAGACATGAAAACACACAAAAAAGACAGCTGTCTACATCCATTTAGCACATGATCAAGTAGGGCTGCACAGTTTGATATATCCTGAGGATAGCGTCATGTCACTCACTGGACAGTGTAATAAAATTTCCTAATGATGACCTGGAATTATGAAGAAAAGCTTGTATTTTCTCCGTATTTTCTCATAAGACAAAGAGTAATACAGTATGGAGAGAAATAAACACCACGAAGTACATTTATCTCAAATATATCATTTCCTGACATTTCAGAAAATTAAGGAATTACCATATTTTAGAGTTTTTGTATCACATGGCTTGTTAAATTAAAAAACAAGTTCTATTAAATCTGAAATATAAAACTTACTTTCTTCATTTTCTCCTAAGTAAAAGGCAGAAATATGAAAACAAACTATGATAATAAAAGATTCGCTGCTCTACTTCAATGATTTTAAAATTATGAAGCACCCATGTATTGAGAGCCAGACAAGATTAATAACAAATATAAGAAAATAGTACAGCACAGTTTTAACAAGATTTTCCAAAATAGTAAAATAAAGCACTTTAATTTGACAATTCCCCAAATAGAAAATAGGTTGGAACACTCCAACACATCAAATTAATGTGATAAAGCTAAATTATAGAGCTATACATTTGATTCACATGTACAATATTTCCCTCATTCCATGTACTGCACTGTTTCCAGGTACAGTTCATGGGACGAAGAAATGTCAAAGTATTTTCTTCACACATGGTTAAAATAAAAAAAACAGGGAAAACCCAATAAATGGAAATCTTGGTGATCAAGAATCAGACTAACTGAAATACTGATTAAGAGAAATATAACTGCCAACCAAACCTATATAGATTATCAAACTTCAAAGACAAATTTTAATAGAAATTATGTTTACTGTGCTCTACATGTGGGTCTAACTCCGCACTTCAACAGAAAATATTTCATTGAACCCTTAGAACAAGGCTAGCAGGTAGATACTACTAAAATTTCTATCTAAAGTCTAAAAATTTAAAGTAAAGAATGCCTTATCAGTTGCTTCAAATCACAGAAATAGCAAATGCCAAAAGCAGGAAAGAATCCTGGAAGCCCATCTTTAGGACCTAGTTTTACCACTTCAAAAATACCACTGATGAGTCTTTAAATATACTCATGAAATAAATACCTTGAGTTGATTTCTATGAAGTTATAAAGTGGAACAGAAATAAAAGGTTATATAAAACAAAATTTTGGAGAATGCTTTTATAGGAAGTGTTTGTTATATGTGAAGAAAGACATAAAGGAAAGCACCAATGATTTAATAAAGAATATGGCATTAATCTTCCAAAAAGCTTCAGCAATCTAGAAGTATTTTATTGATGGTTTTAAACAAAAGATTATAGAAAGGATAGTTTCCTGCTCTTGTTCAAATGGTCTCATACGACAGCAGCTAGTGCTCTATACACACTGCACTACTGAATAACAATCTTATGTGGTCACATCAATGGTTTAGAATTAGCACAAAGGATCACAGATGTAAATGAGAATCAGCTGAATTTTATTTCTTCTCAGAAATCTCAAACATATTTATGTAAAAGCAATAATGCTTACAATAAACATATGTTGTCTCGCAAGTAAAACATTCTGTTTCCAGCTAAGAACTACAACTCTCTAAAAAATCAGGTAGTAGTATTCTCTTTGCATAGAAATTTGCAAAGCAGTAGAATTCTCTTTGCATAGAAATTTGCAAAATACTCACTGAACAGAGATCTAGGCACCCTCTCGGGAAGAAACATACCGTACCACTTCTCTCTACTCTGTATATCTAATAAAATTAACTTAAATGAGGATATAATTATGTAAGAAGAAACCACCAAGCAGATTACTGGAATCTCACAAACATGGATTTAACTCCATTGAGTATAGGACCTTCACTTTGTAAAAGCAGCAGCAATTTCCTTGGTGGGTCTTGATTAGGGGCTAGACAAGGATATATTAAGTTAAATCTTGACCAGCAAAAGATTGTCAAATGATTTAAAACCCTCATCCATTACAGCTGGGTACTTTCTGTTTCTATGACTCACTTATCTGGCTTTACCTCCACTGGGTAGAACAAAACTCCTCCATCATTTTAAAGTTTGTGCGTCCTTGGTATAGATGCCCCACTGACTGTTCTCAGAAAAGAAGACAAACTGCCTACATACATGAGAGAGAGCATTCCTCTTGGCCCAATCATCTTCTGTCCAGCACAAGTGTAGGCCTGTCTGCGGGTAACCAAAGGGTAGTGTGAAGGGGTCACTGTGGTTGAAGAAAAGAGGGTCACAGTCTGACAAACTGGCACCAAGCAAGGTACTATGATTACTGATGTAGAATTAGCCAAGGTTACAGTACTCAGACAGTGCTCAGATATGTAAGTTGCTAAGGCTGGCGAGGTCATTTAGCCACATCGGACATTCCTGTTGCATTCAGATGCATAACTGGGCACCACATTAGCAACACAGGAAACCCCCCTAGTTACAATAAATGAAACAAATAAATAAAGTACAAGACCGTGAAAGGTAACGTTATATATCTCAACATCTCACTAAATACGTAAAGGTCCTTCAACGTTCCATGAGCTAATATCCATAAAATAAGTACAGTATACGCTGTGTGCCTGTTACTTTCAAACTCCAGTAGGAGAAAGAGACCACTTGACTTCAAAATTAGCTATCATTGATGACACCAGTACTTTCAATGTCTACATGAAATCAATTTAAAGAGAATGGCAAATGTGGACAAAGGGGTAAAATGTAGCTTTCTCTACATTTGGAGGAGGAGGAGGAGGAGGAGGAGGAGGAGGGGATAGATTGAGAGAAGCAGACAAACCAGACATAAAACCTTGAACCACAATAAATGTATGTGTTTGTCTAAGAGTATAAAAATATGCATGAGGGGTATATACATGTGGGTGACTTTACACATGCTTGCTTGAAAGCTGGGCAAAGCACACTTATTTCTGGCTTTGGTGAGGGGTCCATAATGAAGCGCAAGCTCAAAATTACATAAAAAGTGGACTCAAGGAATCAGATTTTGGAGAAGAAAGAAGGAATTTGGACCAGGAGCAATTAACCATGGATCAGAGAAGGCTTGGAGGAAATTAATGTGAAAGTCTCAGGGAAAAAAACACAATTTTTGATCTAGAATTTATAAAGTATATGGAATAAATAAAAATGAGATATCTCCGAGAACAGAATTCCATAAATGGAAAGACAAACACATGAAAAGGACACCTACATATTTTCCCAAATACAACAGAAAATGCTATTTATGGTGCAGCATTTTTCCATTATTGCTTATTAAAAGAACACTCATGAAAAAAAATTTATTGGAGTATCCTGGAAAATATGCTCCTTCTGGTATGAGAACTCTCATCTTATGTTAACCTCATCACTGTCATTAATAAAAGCTGTTTAACTTCGGTGGAAGATTTGGTCTTTCATGAAAATAAAACTTCACTTGATTAAGAAAAATAATTTGCACTCTGGGAGCCTGGTCAGGAGGACTGCAAGTTCAAGGCCAGCCCGGACATCTTAGTGAGACTGTCTCAAAATAGAGAAAAATAAAAGGGCTGGGGATGGGAAAAGTGGAAGGGCCTGGGTTCAAACCCCAGTACCATGGGAAGAAGAAGAATGAAGAGGGGGGACCCGAGGGGGAGGGGGGAGGGGAGGGGACAGAGAAGAGGAGGGGGAGGGGAGAAGGGAGGGGGAGGGGAGAAGGGAGGTGAGGGGGAGGGGAAGGGGAGGGAGGAAGATGAGCCCGCAGCGAAGGCAGCAGCACAGGCAGCAGAACTTGGCAAACACTATAGCAGCCAAGTGATGGAAGTGACCATCACCAGAAATGTATCTGGTTGATACCAGACACACTGTTGTATTATTACAGGGAATGTCTCTGTAGTTTTTCTTCCCAAAACTCCACTTTCCAAGTCAAATACTGATTTAAAAGATTAGACAAACTTAAATCTAGAGCTGTTATGAAAAAGAAAATAACGGTAGCCCTGAAAACAGTTAAAATCATGCAAAAAAAACACTAAAATATTGTTACGGCTCGAAGGAGACTAAAGACATGATGACTAGATGCAATGTGGCAACCACTTAGATCATCAAACAGAAAAAGGACATGGAAACTCTGTGAAATCACAATGAACTCTGGAGTCTAGTTACTATGAACACACTTAACGCCGGCTCCTTAGTTTTCACAAATGCGGTCAGCCTTCACAGAAATGAGTAAAGGATCTATAACCCTACTGTCTTCGCGACTTCTCTGACAATCTAAAATTACTGCAAGACACAAAGTTGATTTTAAAATAAACTTATGTTCAAGAAATTTAAAAATTAAATGAAAATCTTTGTCTATCTTTGAATCACTGCAAATTGCAATTAAACAACTGCTGAAACAGAAGCAATCAGGTCCCCATTTAAATTATGAAAACAAGATAAAAGGTTAATTTTGAAGTATAGTTATATAAATCTTGAATCATATTTAGCAACATGAGTTCTACAGCCTACATTGCAGAAACAACTCTGGTTTTAGTTTCCTTCTGTTCTTCAGCTATTTTTGCTGTTTCATTGGACTTAGTTTCAGATGTTTTTCTGAAAAAATCATTTTTATCAATTAAAAATCTTACAGGTCCACCTTTATACTAATTCCAGCCAAACTGAGCTGCAAGCTTTAGTCTTGACAATTTGAAGGCATCATGGACTAGGACTAGAATAAACCTGTTAACTACATGTAAAATGTAGGAACTATCACTTCATCAAGTGATGTGAGACAATTTTAAATACTTCTTTTCTATTCTCAAAACATATATTACTTAATAGTTTTAAATTTTTAAAACTCAAATTTTAAAAGTAATTTTAATGAGATATAATTAGGGTGCTGTAAAATCTATACATTTAAAACTTATAGCCCAGTAGGTTTTATACTTGTCGAAATATAACACCATCACTGCAACCTAAGCTTGTTTTAATATTTTTAAAGGTGAGAAGTATTTATTCAGTAAACGTTACCTTGTATCTAGCAATACAAGAAAATGGAAAAATGGATCCAGTTGTATATCTCAGTCCATCACTCAAAGTATATCCTATGATAATGAGTTGAGTGTTAATAATAAAACCATAACAAAACTTACACTGAAAGAGAAGAATAGTTGAAATCTAAGGTTTAGGAAGTTTTTTGTATCATTTATTTTTAATTGACAATAATTACGAATGGTGCACACTGTGACGTTTTGATACATGTCTAAATTGCAGAATGGTCTAGTCAGACTAATTAACATATGCATCAGCATCTAATTTTAGAACATTTTCATCACCTCCTCAAAAAACTTCACCCCACTAGCAGCCAGTTCTCATCCCCGTCCCACCTCCAGCTCTTTACAAACTTTAACCCATTTTTCTGCCTTCATAAATTTGCCTATACTACACATTTTATATTAATGAAATCATACAATACGTGGCCATTCTTGACTGCCTGGTTCCAGTTAGCATAACGTTTTCACAGTTTATCCACACTGTAGCATGTATTAATATTTCCTTTTTCTTGTGGAGTTATATTCCATTTTAAAAATATACCACATTTCTCCATTTATTAATTGATGGACATTTTGGGTTGTTTCCAGCCTTTGGCTATTATAAATAATGTGTTAGAAATATGCTTTGTGTACATTTGCTTGTGTAGACATATATTTTCATTGTTCTTGGGTGTATGCCTTGGAATTCAATTGCTACCTCATGTGGTAACCCTGTGTTCAACATTTTGAAGAACTGTCAACTATTTTTCCAAAGTGGCTGCTTTATGCGCCCCACCACCAATATTTGAGGTTTCAAAATTTTCTACATCCTCACTGATACTTGTCATTGTCTACCTTTAAACATGTATTATTTAATACTTATAATTTCTCAATTACATTATTTCTTATTAAAATCTTTTGGTGTTTTCTGTCCTCCTTTCCCCGTGAAACTTCTATGTTGTCAAGGAACTCTACAAAACAAACACAATTTCAATGAAATAATATATATTGTATTCATAATTCATCTTACTCTTATTATTTCTCAGTGTTTTACATCATTATCATGTGACCTAGTCATTATGTTGCTTTCCTTCACTAAGTACTTTAATATGACTTTTAAAATTACAAATTACCACTAAAGGCCATTATTAGCAAAGCAATTAATATGATCTGCATTCATATGTGCAATGGAGACAAAATTATTAATTAGCCATGTTACCAGACTTCCCTTCCTCTCCAACCCAATGATAATTGCATAGTTCACAGGATTTTTAAAAATTTCTACCAACTAATTGGTGGATCAGAAAAATCCAACGATGAGCCAGCACCAAAAAATTTTAAGTGATTGGAGAGAAGAGAGGGGAAAATAGGAATGTTACAGCACAGTACACTATTTTGATATGTTTCACTTATTATGTATGCATTTTTAAATTGAGAAGTATAATTTATTTCTTTCTATAGGTGATGGACCCAGAAGTTTGAAAGCCACTAACGAAACTACAAATCGGATTCTGTGTTACCTCTTTCTTAAGTAGGAAGAATGATTTCCTAATTTGAAAGAAATGGGAAAAAGACAAGTGATATTTGAAAAGTAGATTATGAGCATACCAGAAAAAAAAAATTGACAAAGTAGATTTAGAGTTGGGGGGAAGAAAGGAAAAGGGATTTACAAAAGAAACAAGCCGTGTTATGTACATGCAACTACTCCCCAAGATGAATGTAAACTTCATGCAGTACAAACATACACTAATACAATTGAAATTAAAAAACAGATTATGAAAAAAGAATTTAGGAAATCAATGTGAAAAAAGAGGAGCTGTGAATTAAGAGAAAAGAGAAGTTTACCAATTCAGTTGTGAGCTACATACTGAAGTTTTTAGTGTCTGTTGAAGGTAAAAGCAAGTAGAGAATAGAATAAAAAATTTAATTACATAGACTACAACTTTTGCCTCTTAATTGCTACTGAATAACAAGTGTCTAGGATATTAAAAGCTACATGTATTTGCATACTTACAAATATATGCTCACTTAGATACACAAGCATTTATCATGACTAGAAAAGGTGGTTTAATAGCTCCCTATGGACAAGGAATTTGTTATTTGTTAAGGATGACAGTAGTTTACAGCATTTGAGTCAGCCAGATTTTCATTAATCCCAACTTTACTTCTAATGATACATGGCAGTCTGGACTAATTCTTCAACCTATCGGAGACACAAATGTCTTCAAAAACCCTTTAAGATGCTTTAAAAATAAAATAACACAGATCAAAGAACTCAACACAGTGTCCTGAGATCCAGGACATAGCAAATAATCAATAAATGGAAGCTATTTTTATTAAAATAATTTTGTAAGTCACAAAAATACTTGAGACAAGGACCTGCACCATTCAGAGATCCCATCATTACTTCCAGTTCGTGTAACTTTTATATTCATTTTTTAAATTGACATGTGACAAGCATTTCCAACACTGAAAGATAACTCAGGTTGTAATCAGCTACATAACAGTGTACTGACAGCACATGAAAACTTTAGAATATATCAGTCAAATAAAATTATATGGCAGCCAAACACACACAAGAATCAGATACCCAGAAGTAACTCTAATTTAGGCATTTTATGTAAAGTCCATTAAACTACACAGTACCTTAGAAAGACACACATGCTGGCATAAACTCTGTTTATTAAATATGAAGGAGTTGAGGATATGAGAGTTGGAGGTTCTGATAAAAAAAAGTCCAAGGCATTAATTATAAAAGACCGGAATTACTACTTTAAACTCGTGCTCCTGTTGTAACTTGGCTGGGTCTTTTCTGAATGATGTGTCCATAAAAGTCTATGTCTAAGGGTCTTTAACACTTGTTCACACAAGTGTACCTGGCCCTTCTGTAAAGGGAGGGGCTTCGGAAGTTGCTTATTCTAGTGGTATCTGCTGCTTAACATTTCATAGACATCAACTGCAGAAGGAAATCTGTGACAAAAGTAGTCTCACCTGGTACCCAACAAACAGTAAAGGCTCAACAATGTCTGGAGGAAAGAGACGAGAAAACAGGAACAGTGAGATATACTGTCTGAAATGACAACAGCTATTTCACTTTGTTCTCTAATAAAATTCTCCCCAGATTCTAAAACAAATGGGTTTTTATTATCAGAAAATAAAGTACAAACATTTACTTTTCATATACAAGTTCTATATTACATACTAGACTCTTGTGCATTTTAAAGAAGTAACAGTTATAAAAGGGCCATTTGTGAATAATATGTGGTGGGGTAGGGAAAAAAGAAGGATAAAAATGAAAACAATAGCAAAGTAACTGGATACCAATGGAGAGTTTTAAGGCACCAGATTGTTTATCTGAAGATTTGCAATGAAAGAAAAAAATTCAAACTTATGCTGCTGTTCTACTTGAGTTGTATTTCACAACAACTATAATGCAAGTTCTATACAGAGAAAATTTCCTCTAATAAATGCAGACAGACTCAAATTATTAGACTATCATGTCTCAACATCTCATACAATAACTGATTCAAGTCATCAATGAGCGATAACATTAGGTGGAAACTACATACTGATCATAAAGTACATACTGAAGAGCTCCAGCTATCACGTGTGACTTTCTAAAGTCAATCTACAAATCCCTAAGTAGATCTCGTTTATAATATGATGAAATGTGAAAAATATAACATTATTTATGAATTATTCTTGCAAAGAGTATCATGTATAAATCTATCTTAGCCTTTCGACATAACTTCTAGTCTACTCATGGAATGGAGGAATAAGTTAAATACACTGGCAAAATAATAATCAGAGAAACTTAAATTCCAAATTGTGAGACTTTGCACAAAACATCTGACCTGCTGTTTTTATAAGTCAACAGAAGAGCGGGGAGAAGAGCTGGAGAGGGAGACAGGGAAGGAAAAAGTAAAAGGGGTGGGAGAATGAAGCACTCAAGGAGAAAGATACAAGGAGATAGGAAGGAGAGTGGTTCTCAGATTAAAATGACCCAAAAGAATTAAATAAAACAAAGAAAAAAATACATAAAATGAAATCTAATTTTAAGACACCAATTTTAAAACACAAAACAAAAATTTCTTAGAAAATCAAGTAAATGTGAATTTGAATATGGACTGAGAATGACTCTAAGTATTGTTCATTCTATTTGAACCAATAATTGAATTGTGATTATGTAATTTAGTTGTCTAATAAGCGATAGCCTTAAGCATTGTGAAGGGGGACGATCTTTGGTATGTGAAGACAGAAAGCTCCAAGAAGGGAAAGGTCGTATTCACGTTACTCACAGCTACACCTTCAGCGGCTAACGCAATGCTTACACACAAAGAAGGCTCCTTACTGATAGTCTGAGATGCTGCCTCAGAAGGCCGCATGAGTTTTATTAAGTCAACAACAGGAAATAACACGGCACTTTCGAGAATCTGCAAACTGCTCCATGTATCTGAAATTTCATTCACATTTGGAAGAAGAATGAGAGATATGACTAAAATGGCAAGGAGAAAGCATATTATAACGTGCTCTACCTGCTATGAATTTTGCATTCTCTCCTGTTGGCAGAGAGCCATCTTAAAATCTTCATTATGCATAACTTCTAATGGAATCACAAAAACTTTCTCAGGGACGGAGTCTTTCTAGTAGCAGCAGTATCGCTATTTGGGCTCGTGAATTCTTCCATGTGGAAGCTATCCTGTACGTAATAGAATGTTTGCCAACTTAGTTCCTCCCACCTAAAATCCAATAGAAACCCTCACTTTTTTATTAGTACATGCTTTTAGTACATAATGGTTACATTCATTACAGGGAGTACATGAACATAATTCATCTTAATTTTTCATTCCCCTTCTCCTCCCTTCTCTTTCCTCCACCTCCTTCTCAAGATCCCCTTCACATTTTTTTTACCAAAGATCTGTCTCCCTATTTGCTATTGTCTATCTTTTATTTTCCTATTTATACTTTGGGATTCTCATACTAGAAAACTCCTGTGATATTTAAGCTTATGTCTCTGATTTATTCCACTTAACGATATGGTCTCAAGGTGCATCCATCTTCTCACATATACTCACGTTTATCCTTCTTTATAGTGGGATAGTATTCTATTGTGTTAAATACCACATTTTCTGTGTCTACTCATCTGTTCATGTATATATCAGCTGCTTCCAAGATTTAGCTATAACAAGTTATGCTGCTATAAGCATGTGTCACTGTATTGCAATATCTTTAATTCTTTCAAGAAGATACCTAGAAGGGAAATATCTGTGTCAAATGCAATTTCTACTTTTATTTTTGTGTGTATAAAATCTCTATACTACTTTCCACAGTGATTGTACCAGTTTACATTCCCACCAACAATGTAAAAGGGTCTACTTTTCCCTACATCCTCACCATCATTTGTTATTGTTTGATTTATCGAAAGACAACCCTCACTTTTGACAAGCAAAAATGTCTCCAGACACTGCTAATTTTCACAGAAACCTAAATTCCAAAATGTGAGACTTTCTACAAAACATCTGCCAATTCTTCTATCAGTTAGGTGTCACTTTGGAAATGTTGCTTGGCTTCGCTGTTCCTCATTTTCCCAATTATGAGAGAAGGATAATAATACTTAATAGGATTGTTAATAGTTTGAAACAGCAAAGAATATATTTCCGTTTGTAAGTGTCTGTGTTTTCTCTTGAATGTGAGTGTGTGTACAATCTTGGTGCAGTAGGTGGAGCACAGAACTCTCTGGCATGGAGCAGGGAGGTTTGGTATTTACAAGCCTTTCCCAAAGCCATTCGGTGCTGATGTTTTTCATGATTTGTGCTTTTATTCAACAAGTTTTCCTCATGCGTCCACTCCGTGCTCAATGTCAGTCTAGGAGCCAGGGACCCGACACTGAGGAAGACAGATAAGGTTCCAGGTCTCAGCATCAAAGCGGTCACCGGCAGCTTTATCGCTCTCCGCAGCTGGGTCTTTCCTCTTCACAGCCTGGGCTGCTCCTCGGTGTAAATCGCTGACATTCTCAACATAAACTTGTATCGGGCCGCTTCAAGGGCAATATTTAATAGCTCAGAGCTTCACCGGGGTCTGAAGGCATGCAGAAAATCAGATGGCTAACTGGTCCAGCCTGGCCAGTGCACGATAACATTATGTTTAAAGTTGTCTGAGAGGGAAGCAGCTTGGCCCTGTAGAAAGCAATTCCAGTTGACAATGGCAGCCAAGCTGGAATCCCGCTAAAACTGCGTCCTGGGGCCAGTTGTGCTATCAAAAATGATACTTACATCTTCTAAATGGGAGCAATAGGAAGAAAAGTAGGGAGTGGCGTGTAAAATCATGCTGCGGACATATTTGAATCTGTGCTTCCGAGAGGCGGAGAACTGCTAACTGCAATTCCATGTGCACTTCTAAACGGTCACTATGTGAGGTTCCTAAGCATGCCTCTCCACTTTGATCATACACTGGCAGCCCTGGCAGGTTTTGACAACAGCCAACTTGGACTTACGCCTCAGAGATGAGGCCTTCTATAAAACACGGTAGAACCTGGTCTTGGTACTTTTACAAAGTTCTCCAGGTAATTCTAATTTTCACAAGCCTCTCGGAGAACCACAGATTGGAACCACAGAAGTCAAAGTGTGATTCAAACTTCAATGTCTGAGACAGTGGAAAGATACAAAAATGTCAAATTAATTAGAAAACGTTATATTTTATATATTCCTCCCTGGGTCTTCTTCAATTTCTATTCTCCTAACGCCAATCCTCTACAAAAGAATGCTATGATTAAATGACCAATGTAAATTCATTCTAATAGCTCATATTACACTAACAACTATTTTTTAAGAAATTTAAGACCTTTCCTTTAGCATATGGTATAAGCTAAAACTAGAAATTCACTTAACTTTAGCTCTCAAAATTTAATTGCTTTTCTTGATCTCTATCATGTTTAAAATTAAACTTTTTATTAAACCGGATGTCAGGTTCTAATTTCATATCTAATAGGTGCTCTGTATTGTAGGATAATTGGTACCAAGAAGCAGTCAGTTAAAAGGAGACTGTAATCTCATAAAAAAATGACTGAGAAAATTGGATTGATAGCATTCCTTGAAAAGTAAAAATAAGGAAAATAAGTTATTTTATCAGTATTTTAAAATGGACCAAAAAGAATCAAATATCAATTTTAGAGCCATTATGTTTCAAACAAAACTGCATGTAAACATTATAAGCAATTTCTCACTTCACTTTCGATTCACTCAAAAAGATCATTCATTTTCCAATGATTCACATTATATTTTCATTATGTTCCACGAAGCCACTGCTTATTGTGGAAGTTGATAACAATTGTAGGGAAAGATGAAATCATTAACCATAAGAAATCTTTCAATGGAAACTGTTTTGCTAGGTAAATACTAGTAAACAGCTTCATGTTGTAAGAATTTTTGCTCCATTCCAAGCATAGCAAAGACTCCCTGTGTATTATTATCACAGAGCAAAATAAGCTGATTAATCTCTAAAACCATAAAGGACCAAATTAGTAAATTACGCAAAGGACCACAGAAAGGTGATTCACATTACAAAACAGTCATGAGTCTTAACAACTGTTCTCAAGCTCCAATACTTTTTTGAAATCAATTATTGATGTAAATCTGAGAAATAAAGGCAGAATGTCTAAGATCAGTGTACAATATTTTAATCCCAATTCATGCCAAATACCATTAAATGATAATCATAAGGTGATGTTGTTAATAGTGTTTTGCAAGTTATATAACAGGGAACCATCATTACCCACTTTACAGATGCACAAATTGAGACTTCAAAGTGCTAAGTGTAAACACTTAAAGATGTTTGTTTAGTAAAAGGTACAAGTAATATCCAAAGCTGTATATCCTTGACTTCAAGTATAAGATTTTTTGGTCCTTTTTCTGCTACTGTGGATTGAACCCATAGTGCTCTGCCACACTGCCTTTGAGGAATAATCACAAGCACCTTCAGCAAAAAGGACGGAAGAGTCTTTCCTCATTACTTCCACGGGATGGGGCCATTTCTGTCTAACTCACGGTACCAGGAAGACAAAGTTATTATTTTATTTTCTAGGGGGAGAAACTGGACAGGTTATTCAGGCAATGAACAGAATTTGTTAAAAAAAATATAATTTTAAGCCATGTTTACCATTCTTTAGTTACATCTATCCATTTGAATTATAATCTCAAGGAGAAAATTCTTCAAAAGTCATTGGGAAACTGCTAGAGGCTTTTAACTATTTAGCTCAGTCCAAAACCTTAACATACTCTGGTATAAGTTATGATCTACATATCATCCATAGTGGGAACCATTACCTACTGGTTTAAATCATCTCATCCCTGTCACAAGTATCTATATATCTCTGTTAAACTAATATGTTGTTCTCTTCATTATATGCTTTGTATCCCAGGTTAGATACCCTTATTTGTGTGATAATTTGTTTAAAGCCCAACCTCTCTTCACTCTAGACAACTCCTAAAGCTACGCCATTTTTATTAGTATTTATATCCCCAGAACACAGCATGCTCCCTGGCAAAAAAAAAAAAAAAAAAAAAAAAAAACTGGCTCACTTGCTGTTGTATGGATCTAATATATTGTCCTTAAAATAGTGGAACAGTTTCAGGTGAATATTAAATACCCTAAACATTGCTGTAATTGTTGTTTGCTGAATAAATGAATCAATGATTGACAATCTTGCCACAACTTTATGTAGCAGATAAGGTGTTTATGATTTATATTTTTGATATTGTTTAATTTAGGCTTAAATAAGTTGACCAAAAATACTTGACAATGCTATATTACGTAACACCAGCTCAGACATTCAATGAGTCAGAGTAAAGTCTGACTGAGAGAAGGGAGACATATCTAATCTTGGTAACTCCTAAAATATGAACTCAATTTTGAGCACACACAAAGCAGACAAACCAGCGCTCCTGAGCATATCTCGGTCCACTGTCCTGACTACAACCCAAGTCATTTATTCAGCATGGCAGGACGTGTTTTCCAAAAACAGTGACAACGATGTATTTTTTCCTACAAGTTTTTCTGCAATGTAACCTGCCAACTCCCAAGCCAAGAGGCAAATCAAATTTCCTTCCTCTTGAATCCAGGTTGACCTTGGTATTTTTTGACAAACAGGGCATGTTAGAGATGGAATTTTGATACAAGAAGACTACATTATAGGAAGTCTTAAGATTTTATTTGTGCTTCTTGAAACACTGCAGTTGAAGCTAGTCAATGCACCAAACCATGAGAGATAATTAAGAAATTACGGATGACTGTCACTAAGGCTGGAGAAGTTTACAGAGCAATAGAACACTTCAAAATTCTCTGGAAATTTGTTTGGGCTCTACTAGGCACAGATACTATGCTAATTTTTTATTGTGTATTACAAAACTGTTTTAGGTAAGCATGGAATTCAGACTTACTGCAATTATTGAATTAAAGTATCTGATGGTCCCAAATAATCACACTCTCTTACCCCATTCTCTTGTACCTAACAGATGTGTTGCTTATCGCCAGTGTCTGGAATACTTAACCCATTCCATTTGATTTCAGTAACTAACCACTAGTGATCTCAGACTGATCAGCCCTTCTCTTCCACAAACTTACAACATCTCTGCTTATCCACTACAGTACTTATCATAATTTTAATTAATTAATCCTAATTGATTATTTGTGTGATTATTAGCTTAGCTAAAGTTTCTCAATGTACTACAAGAGAAAAGAAACTGTGCCTCTCGTTCATTAGGATTCAGTATGCCGAGGATGGCCCGATACTTTGCGCATAAGATTTTTGTCAGTTGAATGATAAATGTCACAGCTATAGGCCACCAAATGAGAGTGAGAATATTCTTTAAATTTGATGCTTGCTAAGTTTGTTTAGGTCAAAAATGACAACTGTGGTTTCTAATGAGTTCTGCAAGTTCTAGAATGGTAATTCTGATAGGAAAATACTTGCAATGTAGATCTGGTGATAACAGATCAGTAACATAATAGCCAACATCAATTTCCAAGTACTCTTCCAGCAAACTTCAAGAGAACCTCAGGCACCTCCGTCAATTATGGCAGCATGACCAAAGGTGGTGATGAAACAAAGATGCACAGTCTTTGATACGAGACAGAATGACACAGACCTACAGTCACATCCTCATTCTGTAAATTACTAGTTCTGTCCTATCAAGCAATATATTTCTGAGTCTTATTTTCATAATATATAAAAACTGACCGTACTTTTTCATGAAATTATTATGAAAACAAGTAAAATCATCCCCAGAAAACTGTTGATATGAAGTAGAATGCTCAGTAAAGCCAGTTCCCTCTCTTTTGGAATATATAACTACCTCTCCACACATAACTTAATGGATATTACACTGCAATTCACCATGTAAGTAAAAATTAAAAGGTACATCAGCCTTTCTTATGACTATAGAGTACTGGTTCCAATATTTCCATCTGTTTAACTATAAGTCATTGATATATAAAGAAACAGTTGTAAAGTTATATGCTTAAAATGCAGGTATGGGAGGTAACAGGCTACTCGAAGCCTCCCTTCTCAAACATCCAAAGGCATAGGAGTTTTTGCCTATGCATTTCTAAGTTGACCTTAAGATTACTTTTCATGTTTCAAATTGCAATTTTGAGAAATATCTTATATTCCAAGGAAGAAATGCTACTTCACACTGACCACCAAGCTGAGAAAACAGAATGGCAGCCTCAATGTCAACAAATGTCACAGAATCTAGTACCGACACATATGTCAAGAAACTAAGTTATTGTCATCTTTGCTCTACTACTAGCAGTTGTGATGCTCATATAAGAAAAATGCAAATTAGATAGATAAAGAAGAGTCAGGAGGAAAGTGTATAATTTTAAGGATGATCTTTTCCAGATGACAAACCTCTATATGCTCATCAAAATATTTATCTACACACATGACTCTAGTCCCTCAAGATCTTTGTGTGTGTGTGTGTGTGTGTGTGTGTGTGTGTGTGTGTGTGTGTGTGTACTACTAGGGACTGAATCTAGGGCCTTTGCACTGAACTGCACCCTCACTCCTTTTTATTTTTCACTTTGAGAAAGGGTCCTTGCCAAGCTACAAACCTGCCCCGTTGCCCAAGCTGGGCTGGAACTTGCTGTCCCCTTGCTTCAGCCTCCCAGGTGCTGAGATTACCGGTGTACATCACCACACCCACTTTAGGATCTACTATTTTTGACCTTCTACAATATCCAGTCAACCCAATGCTCAGATGATTTTACAAGTTTTACACCAAGAACACTGTAAACACAGTAGGAACAGTTAAAATATAAATTTTTCAAAGAGAGATCAGAAACCATTTAGAGGAAGGGAAAAAGAGATCCTTCAGAAAATGGTACCAAACAGCTTTGCAGTGCACTATCAAATTCAGCACTTAGCTAAACTGTGTGATTATTTTACAGCTCTCTTTGCAAGTGCGTTCATTTGAGAGGCAGATTTTGCTAGCACTGAATTCTAGGAAGAATAATTTTGTGAATCCTTAGATGTATGGGGAGACTTTGAAAAGGGGAAGGAAAATGTCTTTTGAAGGTGAGATAAAACCATCTCCTTAGGATAATTTCTCATAACTTCTCATGAACATTAAGGACATAATAAATGATTCATGAAGTTTAATATGTTGTTTCTTAAAGATACCACCTGACAAAAATTCAGTTAAAGCAATGAGATAAGCTCTTATCACATAACTTTAGACCTATGGTGACAGCGAGTTTTGCCACAGAATGGTGCTATAACAGATAGTTAAGAATCACTACTCTCAAGCTGTGACTTACATTTAGATATCCCCCACAAAGCCTCACACACTTATAGGTGGTGCTTTGGGGAGTGACTGGGTCATGGGTGTGTGATGCCAGATTAGTCCATTGATCGATTTAGCTCTGTGTGCATTATGGCGTTACTGAAAATAGAGGACCCACCCTGGATGTGGGTGACACCAACCAATTGGCTTGTGGCCAGGAAGCCTGGACGGAATAAAAAGGAAAACAACGACTCTGGCTGCCTCCCGCCTGCCACCCATGGGCTGTTTCTCCTCTGCCATTCCCCCCTGCCATGCCACTCTGTTGTGGAGCCAGTCGACTAGGAGCTAAAATTAAACCTTTCCTCCTTTAACTTGTGATTGCCAGGTATATTTTTCCATGAACGAGAAAGTAATTAAGACATCTGGATCGATTTCCTAAAGTCAAGCCAAGTTCATGAGTGTGTGACCCATGCCATCGCATAGGGTTGTGCAATCAGAAGGACCTCTCCTTTAGGATTTAACCCTCTAAGTCTCTATGTTCACGATCATGAATTCTTAATACAATTTTTTAACAAAGTACCTGCTGCTTTCATTTTGCATTGGACCCCACAAATTATGTAGCAGTCCTGCTTAAGATGTTTTGGACATCATATATGTTCCAGAAGATCCCGTCTGGCTGCCAGTTCAAAATTTAGTCTCTAGTGAGGGTCCAAAACACAAAAAAGGTTCCATCCTTTTAGAGTAAAAGTCTTCAGAATCAGGAGGGGGAAGTGACAGGTGTCCATTTTACTGTGGAAATGTGGCATCTGATCTACCCCCACAATGAAGGCTATTTCAGCTTTCCACAGATAGCAGAGATGCCCCGAGGGGAAAACCCAAGTTTTTATAAAGAAATGAAAGTCTGAATTACTCAAAAAATGGGACCAGTATTAAGCTGAGATTGCATAGCTCTCTCTCACAGAATACATGTGAAGGTACACACACCTCCAAGTTGAGCTGTGTAAGGAAATTGTTAAGATGCTTTATTATCACTCTTCTACCACACAATTACACTTTTGAAGAACCTACCAGAATAAATTAGCCCTAAAAGCTACACTCAGGTTGTCTTCCCAGCTGTATTGTTGAAAAGAATTATTTAGTCTTGTCTCTGTGGATGTAGATGGTTTGCGCCCAAAACAATAACCGACACTTGGTATTACTGAAGCAAACAAAAAAGTTTCCCCTGACAATAACTAGCTAAAATATAGTGTTGCTTTGGAGCAAAATATGGAATTATGCCCAAATACTTCTGATGCTTTAAAACTCCCTCCCCTGAGTGAGATACTTAATCCCTCTAAAGCTGTTTCCTCTTTCTGGAAAGTGGGTACAGCATTGTTTTGGTGGCTAAATAGACAGTATAATATACTGACTAACAGATGGCATTGCAGAGTGACCTCATCTTTCCATTTACTGACTGTGGAAACTGGGCAAAT
Organism: Hystrix cristata; assembly: GCA_004026905.1. Lineage (NCBI taxonomy): Eukaryota > Metazoa > Chordata > Mammalia > Rodentia > Hystricidae > Hystrix > Hystrix cristata. Next base: position 176,447 of record PVJO010000767.1, on the reverse strand, counting down.
TTCTTTATTTCTGTGTCTCAGCGAGGCGATCTAGTAACAAATTTGAAAGTTTTGGTCCTATCAAACTCCAAAAACATCTCATGTGCAGATAATCCATTACAATCCGGACACTTCACTGAACTGGAAATACGTCCCAAAGGTGACATTGCTTCAAGTTTATAAGGCACCTCCCTGGCTGAGCCAGGCTCTGAACTATCAATTTTTCTGACAATTCTCCTACACTTCTCCATCTAGTTTCTCCTTCTCCAGTCCCCAGATAGCAGAATACCCCTTGACACTGCCTAAAGACAAATTATTCGGCCCCAAATGTATCCATTCTGATGAGGGAGTATGAGCTTGACTCGGCCTGGACTGAGTCAGGCATGTCCAGCATGTGACCTCATTCATTTCATGCATCTGTAGGCCGCTGTAAATGTCCATGTCCTGCCAAAATGCGCATGTTAAAAGTCTAACTATCAATGTGAAGGCAGTAGGCGGCGGAGACTTTCTGGGCAATTAAGTGACAGTGGTGGAGCCCTTGGGAATGGGATGAGCGCCCTGCAAAGAGGCCCTAGAGAGCTGCTCTGGAACTTCTACCACAAGAAGAGAGCAAGAAGACACATTACTGAACAGAAGGCAGACATTTACTAACTCCAAGTCAGTGAGCACCATGATCTTGTACCTCCCAGCACCCAGAGCTATGCAAACAAATTTCTGTTACCTGTAAGTCTCTCAGATAGTTTGGTATTTATGGTACTTTGGTTAGCAGTGCCAACAGATTAAGACAGCATGGATTAATATACTTGTGGGGTTTAATCACATTATACTGAAATCAATCTTGCCTGTTCCCACTCACGTATAAATACCTTGAGGACAATGGCAGCAGCTGGTCAGCATCTCTGAGCCACTCGTGCTCATCAGACAGCTCACCGGCTGCCCCTCAGCTATGGACTTAACAGCAGCCCCTCGAGAACTGTTAGCATCGCTCAAATGCTACCTTCCTTTTTCTTTTCTATGAAGGAAGGCTGGCCTATACTTTTGGGCTTTCACTTTTTTTTTCATAGCACAGATTGTTTATGGCTATGTACATATGGAGAGACATATCTACTGGGTTACTGAGGGAAATGAATAGGAAAAAGAACTTTAGATGTATTTATAGCTTTTTCTGATAAAGAAAAAAATTTTGAGGCAAAAATAGTAAATACTGAATTTGAATGTTGTAATAAAGAAAAATAAGAGAGAAGGAGTGACTTTATCTTTCCTTTATAAAATATCTAGCACACCTTTTTGTCCTTATTAACAGTTATGGTTTCTCATATCAGAGAAACAGTTCAATGAGTACTCATGAGTGTCTGATTTATTTCACTTAAAAGTATGTTCTCAAGAAGCATCCATTTACATACAAATGACTCTAGTTTATTCTTTTTTATGGCTGTATAGTACTCCATTGTGTAGAAAAGCCACATCTTCTTTAATCATTCATTGGTTGTTGGGCATTTAGGCTGTTTCCAAGACTTAGCTATTACAAATTGTGTTGCTATAAACATGGTTGTGCATATATCCCTGTGGTATGATGATTTTAATTCTTCTGGGAAGATCCCCAGTAGGGGGATAGCTGGATCAAATGGAACCTCTAGTTGTAGTTTTTTGAGGAATCTCCATACTGATTTCCACAGTGGCTGGACCAGTTTCCTTTCCCACCAACAGTGCAGGAGGGTTCCTTTTTCCCCACAGCCCCGCCAGCATTTGTTATTGGTTGATTTTTTTCATAAACGCGGTTCTTTCTGGAGTGAGATGGAATCTTAACATTGTTTTGATTTGCATCTCTCGAATGACTAGTGACTCTGAACACTTTTTCATGTGTCTATCTGCTGTTTCTACTTCTTCATTTTTGTGTTAAGTATTCTACTTGACTCTTACTCTTTGAACATTGACACGTCATATGTGTTACAAATAAGGACCACTCAGTTTTGCAATATGATTTCAGTTCTAGCCTAAAAGTTGCCATTAACGCAGTGCTTTTCAAATATTGGTTGCCTGATAAATATTGATGGATAAATGCAAAATGACTGGAGACTTTTCAATCTCCTCCAAGGTCTCCTCTAAGATCACCTCTCATATTCACTGTGGATATGACTAAGCATTTACAGCATATAAACAGCTCCAAATTTGGAAAGATCAGAGCACACACAGATCAATAGGAGAGACATGCGTAACTCCAACTCAGATGCCTATCCTTAAAGGCAACTGGCCTTTTGTTTTTCAAGGCCTGAGAGTAAGCTACCCTAGAGAATTCTCCCTGCGCTCATGCAAATTAAGATTTATAGTCTAAATTGCAATTAAAGAAGGAAGTTATGGACTAGAATAGAGAATCAAAAGGTCTCTGGCCCTCCATCATTTTCATTGATGAACTCAGTTGAAATCATCTTCTATTGGATATATTTAAATGATGGTATGAAGGGTAAGCTTAACTGTCAACATGATGGAGTTAAGAGAGTCCTGGAGAAGTAAGTGGATCATGGGTACCCTATAGTCATCAATGGATTAATCTACCAATGTTCATAGCTGAACGTGCTAGTAGGAGGTAGGGCCTAGTTGGAGGTGCGGTACTGCAGGGTCAACTTTAGGGGCTTGTATGTCTCTCACTGGACTCTTCCCCTGTGGTGCTCTGCTTCCAAGATGCTTTGAACTACACAGCTCTGCTCCATCACACCCTTCCACCATGATGGTCTTGCTTGGAGCTAACCAATCACTGACTAAAACCTCTGAGACCATGAGCCAAATTAAATCTCTCCTCCTTAGACTTTCTGGTTCCAGCAATGGGAAAGTTAACCAACACAGATAAGTTACTATGACTCTGTAACATTTCCATACATTTTCTAGTACCACTGATGCTACTGGTCCACACACCACTCTTCGAAAAGAACTGATATAATGCAGAGGTAGTATTGAGGGTGGACAACATCATAATGCAGAGTTTTGGACCATATGTTTAGGTTAGAATTACACTTCCTTCAACTGTATAAAATACTTAATACATTAGCACTTTTTCCACGTTCCTTGAATAAATTTTTTACATTTGAGATGCTCCCATGCAAGTAGTCTCATGTCTCCAGTGATGAAGTCGAGGCACAGCCAGATCACAGACATATGACCTGTGCTTCACTGATCAGGTTCACCGCTGTGCCGTTAATTCAGAAGTGAGCAATGTGTGGAAACAGGCTCTCTGGGCAGTTTCCACTGTGCTGGCACTGAGAATGGCAGACGTCCAGTTTCCTCGGGCCCCAGTGGCTACAAGTCCCAGTTTCTGATGTCCAAGAGGCACTGGTACAACAAGGTCAAATTTCTGACACTTATTACTGCATGGTGCAGCAGACCCTTCCATGGGCCGGTTAAGCAACCTGACCTCAAGAAAGCCCTGTCGCCGAAAATTTAACCTAGTGTTCCGTCTCCTGCTACTCAGTGTTCTATCAGGGACCTAATATCCTCCAATAAATTCCTTCCTGACAGAATATATTCCAGTGTTCACTCCAAACAGCCCTGCCTGGTTGCACTCACATTCTATTGTTATCAATCACTACATTAGAGCCTAGATTTCTTTTTTTTTTAATTTTATTTTAATGGTACATTTTAGATGTACATAGTGGTAACATTCATCATAGGGGATTTGTACCTGTACATGATATATCTCTTGCTTCTTTTTTTCCCATTCCCCTCCCCTCACCCCCTCCTCCCTCCCTCTCTACAAAAGCTTTGTTTCCATTTTTTCCTTCCATTTCTTATTTCTCCTGTCCTCTGTTCCGTTCCCCCTCCCTTGTTCCCTTTCCCTTTTGGACATTTTCTTCCCTTTCCCAATATATTACATTTCTTTCTTTGTAAGAGGAAAGTACTACAAAATGAAGACTGATTCAAAAAAGTTCCTGTAGTATGAAATCACACACACACACACACACACACACACGCGCACACACATACATTGATTTTCCTACATATTTTTACCCTCAAATGTATGTCTTGTCACAAAATTCCAGTTTTATAATTCTTAATAACTTTATAAAATACAGTATCAGTAATTTTTCACAAGCAAGAAATTACTTTTAACTGATGTCAACTAGTAAAAAAAATTATATTGCAGTACTTTTTCTTTCATATTTTCTCCTCTCTGAATTTTGAGTATTTTCAAATAAAATATTCAATATTTCAAAATGAAAAATAGCTACTAGTAACTCATCTAGAAGAAACAGAAAACAGCATTGGAGGCGATGTTTCCAACAGAGAGGCTTTCCCCAGGCTATGCGGAAGAGAAGGAGAAAACCCAAACTGTGTTTTTCCACTTCTACTTTTTTCACAGCCCCAAGAAGTCCTCCTGGCAAAGCTGTCACATCCAATCCTATCTGGTAGTCCTGGATACAGTTCACTAACCTCTTGTTTGTTTTACAGCTGACAACCTAAAGAGCATGATTGCAGTTTTTAGTTTTGATTGCAATTTTATTTTAGCCTCTGGTCCCCAGCACAGATTCTGTTGGCAGATGATAATCTCCTTACTTGAACTCATTTTCTTCATGCAGAGTGCAAAGTCTCAAGCTGGATCACACATCCAAAATTCGCCCCCAACCCTTTTTTCTCTTTCATTAACACGCATTGAGTTTCTGGAGGCCATGGCAGTTTCAATCAAGAACCAGGGATGCAGTCACACTGCCAGAGGCCTCTATTTTCCTCAAACTGAAGCTGAGAAAGATCTGTATATTTGTTCACCATCACAGATCTACCAAGCACAGGGAAGAGAATTTGATATCAGACCTACCTGATTCCAATACTCTCCACCTTTATGTTGCCATATGGCTTCTATTTTTAAATATATGTTCATAGTAATTATACTTATTCTGTATACTTCTTAAGACGCTGACTTCCTGCTACTTAAATTGTTTCATTGTAGAATACAGTAAGCACTTGTTCAAGTGGATATCACCTAAACATTTATTGACTGCTGCTATCTTAGTCCTGAGGTCTTAAAAACCGAAGTCTAAAGCAAATTTTACACACTAAAGTTTAATAGGAGGTATGATTCCAAGGCAACCAGAGCAAAGAGAAAAAGGAAAATAGCAAGAAAGGGGGCAAGATTACAAGGCGAGTGCATTAAGAAGTTTCCCAAAGGAGTATCAGGGACATGGGTGTCTTCAGCTAGTAACTTTAGTGAAAGAAGTTAAGAAAGAAATACTTCTTCCAGTCACCCCTCCCTCATGAGTCAGCCTCATGGCCTAGTAATTACCATTTCTCGTTTGTATTTTCCTGCCCTCAGGATAACTGTGGGGACAGAAGCCAAACCCTCCACCTCCTGAACAGCCTGCCCTCTTTTAAGCCCAGAAGCAGTAAGTGGATCCTCTGTGAGTTTTGTCAGTTAGGTCTGGGTATAAGACCTGCAGTTGAAGATGCATTTATGAGATAAATGCAACAACAGAGCAGAAGGTGTCCATTAAGCAAATCAGCAAGCAGGAAGGTACAGAGATGGACTGAGGATAGTTAGTGAGACAGAGATTCTCATGGTTCTTCCAATTCTCATAGCCCATGATTGAAAAGAATCAGAGTGGGCTCAACAACCTATTGAAGATCGACAGTAAGTTAACAGCAGAGAATCTGAAACACTGACCAACAATCTGATGTTCTTTCCACTATTACACAACTATCTTAAGATTGTCCCCAAAGTCTCTTGTGTATAAGTCCTCTAAGTCAGGATTACAAACAAATACATCAAGCCTAAATAGGTACCACAAGCTTGTAAATTGTGCCAGGTATTTGCAGAATAGGTCACAACAGAATATAAGTCGTACCTTCATTCGCTAACTTAATTCTTTCCATGATTCTGATTGCAAACGAAATGGGATGAGAACCAAGTCAAATTCAATAGTTAGGTTCGGTGTTGACCTTATGGGGAAATTGGACTTCCCCATAAAAGCTTAGGCACAAAAAGCTACCCTAGCCCTTGAACACAACTTCATTCATCCCTTTCCTTTAAGTACTGAGTATAGTCTTATTTCTGAATTCTGTTTCCACAAAAGTTGGCTTAGTGGATGTCTTGCTATCAGGTGCCCTATATATATAGCTGATCTAGAATTTCATTAAGAAGCCTGGCCAGGGGAATTTGGAAGTATCCCCCTGTAAGGAGTAGCACAGTGCTGAGTAAAACATACAGGAAAAAAGATGTAACTATATGAGCAGATCGATGCAGAAAGAATGTTCTCATTTTTATGCAAATCTTATAAAACTTGAGCCTAAATCTTAATTCACTTCTACACCACATTCTGCCTGCCAGTCCAAATCTTTGGAGCTAATTTTTAAAACTTATATGCATCATTTGCATGCTACCTAAATAGAATCTGATATTATTTTTCAATTTTGCTGTGTCAGGAAACATAGCTGTATATTGTTTGGGATATGTGAAAACTCATGACACACAAAAAGCCTTATTTTAAAATTATTTGCTGCAGTTTCAAATATAATATGCTAAACTCATTTTCTGTAACTCCTAGAAACTGTTTTTGGGTAAAGCCACTGCCACTTTAAAGTTGTGGATACAATTATTAATGCACTATAGAGTATTCCCCAAAATCTCCCAACACAGAAGGAAATGTGAATTTACTTTTTCTGATGAACGATTGTTTAGATACAAGTGCTCAAATCTTGAATATGTCCAGTGTTTCTCTTGCTCATCAGAAAAAAAGATTGTATTGATTCCCTAACTTTTTTGCCTCAGTTACAAAGAAAATGATGCTGTCCAAATTTAATTTTTTTCAGTCATTACTCTGCAATTGGACATATAAAAATGATGAAAGCACTACAAAATGGACATGAATCAAACTGGCTCTTGCAGGTTACATTCAAGACCTTTGCACCATTACTATTTTTTTCTCCTGAGCTTGTGAGTAATCAGACACAGACAGGAAGAAACAGGAGTCAATTAAAAAAAAAAAAAAAAACAAGTGGGCTATTTCTGAAATGCAAATATTTTGGCTCATGCTGAAAGATTTTATTTTTTATAGACATACAACATTCTGAAATAGTAAAAACAGTATTCTCTTAAAATTTACCACATGCTGAGTAGAAAATATGTAATCTATTGCAGTATTGAGCAGAAAATCTTTTCCCATAGCATGCAGACATGTGTATGAAGACATTAATACATGTTACTTTGACAAGGTTACTGGAGAGATCTTCAATTGGAAAACTTGATTATCCAGAGTAGCATACACTGATTATCACTTTCCACTAATCTCATTTATTAAAGGTACTTCATATTCTATTCAGGTTCTATTTACCAAGTAAAAAGGAAACAAATCCCCATTACAGTGAGTATCTCAGTATCTTAGACATTAAGGACCACTTGAACAGGTTTTTCATTTTATAATTTATATTAACACTTAAAGATATGCATGTTACATTGTGACATTAGGTTTTGTGGCATGCTGCTCAGTCAGAAATCAGGCATTTCTATGTATCACAAAGTATGAATATGTTAACTTTTGTTGGTATTAACAGAAACTTATTTTGATATAGTGCTCTTAAAGTTTATAGACTTCAGGGGTTGGGGATTTAGGTCAGTGGTTAGAGTGCTTGCCTGGCAAGCACAAGTCCCTGAGTTCAATCCCCAGCACTAGCAAAAAAAAAAAAAAGTTTATAGACTTCATCTACTAGTGTTTCCATTCTTGAAATGCTGAATAATAGTTAAAAATAAGACAATGCTCTATCCATAGGTATATTCAACCAATTACATGAATACTGCATAAGACTGACCCTTCAATGCCTAGTGATCTAATTTTGGAACGCCCATAAAAATGGAACATAATAAAATACGTTCTCTTCAAATTTTTGTTCCTTGAATTTTTCTAGGTAGCATGTATGAATTTCATGCAAAAGTTCAAAAAACTTTAATCTTCAGCATAAATGGGTTAATGACATGTTTATATAATGTTAGGTAATTCAACAAGCCTTCACCTTCCAGAATGTTCTGAATTTAGAGCCTCAAAGATTTGCAGTTAGTATATGTAAATATACAACGAAAGAAATCAACCAAAATTCACTGATAAATGCTACCAAATTCAGTGGTTACAAAAGTCTCTAGTAACTTCTTGATGTGAAACACAGCTGGGTCACTAAAGCAAGAAAGAGTTGTAACAAGTGACTCACACATTTTCTCTCTCACAAACTTACTGTTGGGATCTCAGAGCTGTGATCATGAGGAGAATCTTGCACTCTTTGGAGACGAAGTTAACTGAGGTTTCCTTGAGGATCTTTATACGAAGCCAGGAGAAGATTCTATTTGGATCACTGAATTTTATATTGAGAGTAGAGAAGTAACTAGTGCAATGTTAGCAGGGTAACTTAAAGGTGGCCTCTTTACGTCTGGCCTAAAGCTTGAACCAGCAATTCCTGACTCTTCCAGCAGCAACTACCTGGATCCAGACTTTTCTGGCTGTCATTCTAATACATCAATGTTTGCTACAAAAATACTAGTGCTTGAGCTGTTAAATCCCTCGCAGTAAATCAACGGGCAGGCAGACTCTCCATCTACTTGCACATTGGTGTATTTCATGCATAGCTACCCATTTTCCTTTCCAAGCCATTAGTTACCCACCAACATAATAAAGGTCAGCAAAAGAAAGACTGTCAGAGTGCCAATGATATTTAAACCATGAACCAAGTCTGCCTCCTTGTTAGTAATTCTAGCCACCTTAAATCTAAATTCCGACCCATCGCCCACATTTCCACAAAGCAGGCTGCCTGCATTACAGGAAAGGCTTCTGGACCCTGTCAGCATCTGTCAGATTCGGGCATGACAGTTCTGCTGAAGATTGTGCCTTTCAAATCCGGTCAAAGCCAGAAAATCTCAGCGTTTGTTCATGTGAGGATATGTGTGCCCATGTTTTCAACCTGATTTCCAGAATTAACCTCTCAAGTAGAAAACACTGGACAAAAATTGTAAATATGTCTCCAAATCCATTTCTTGCCTTCACAGCTCTAACTCCAGCTGCTATCCTGCAGAGGAAATTTGAAGAGACATGCCACTTGTAGGGAGCTCTGTCAAATCCATGTGACAGCCTTGCTTTAGGAGAGGCACCTTTGCTAAGTTGTGGAGCATAGAGCAGATTTCTGAAAGGAATTTTCTTTCCTTTGATTCTGTGCGATTTCCCCCTTTCTTCTATGGAAAACATTTTCATTACAGTCATGGCAGTAGAGGCTTCATATTAGACTTGACTTCGCACCCTCCAACCCACTGACTTGGGGTTCACTCTCCTCTGTGGCCTAAGACCTACCCCTTTCTCCTTCCCTGCCACATTCTAATGTTATCCAACCTTTCTACTTTATTTTCATCTTTCTTTATATGTGAGATTATTTACTTCTACTCTCCCTAACACCTTTATCGTTCTGTATTTTTTAGAGGAAATGTTTCCTCCAATCTTATTTTCAGATGTTCACATATGACTGGTGTCAATGCTGGTATCTATTACACTTCTCAACTCACAGGGGATTTCATACAATATAATCAATTAATAACCACAACTTATTAAAAAATGTTTTCCAGTCTCGGCAATTTAAATGCCTTTATAAATGAAGACTGACTTGGAAGAGGAAAAGAGAAATGAGAACTTCAATACCTCACACTTCTTTTATACAAAGAATGAAAGATTGCTTCCTCATTCTCCCAAAATATGTTAAGGTAGAAGTATATTGTAATTTGACCCTTGTAAACAGGGAAAACATCTTTTGTAAAACAACATAACAAGAATTTTGAACAGCACAGATCATAGAACTAGAAAATGCCTATCTTCCCCCTTTGAAAAGTTAAGTTTAAAAACATATGGTATATACTAAGACAGAGATGAAACATCCTAGACGAACCGAAGTTGTCTTCATCATTTAGGGTCTTGCCAGAAATACAGCAGTAAAGAACTAAGCTGTGGAGCTCACAGATAAGTTATTTTAGTTAATGTGGCATTTGTAAATTATGTAAATACCTCATTAAAATGATAAGGACTAAAATAAAATAAAATAAAATGATGAGGACTAAACAGATGTCACATTTCATAATATATATTATAGAATATCATAATTTAATTCATTTCATACATCAGACACATAGGTTCCTAATTATATAATTGACTTAATATGTACTTAAGTCATATAAAGTATTCTGGCCAGCCTTAACTACAATCCTGACTCTCATCAACTATTTGAATGTTTGGGCTCTTTACATAAAAAACACTGACAGAACTTTTTAAAACTTTTAGGGAAAGGAGGTGATCATGATCTCACTAAAATTAAGAAAGAAGGCTTGACTCTCTCCTAGGCGGCATGGAGAATCTGTGCATATGCACATCAGACATCCACACGGATGCAGACCATCATCTACGATTTCAGATCACTCCGAGAGCTTCTCATTACTGATATAAGGGTTGAGAACCCAAGGACAACAGTATGACCCTAATAACGCCACCTACTTTGTAAAGCTTTTGAAGGTCTCTGTTATAGTTTACATCTTGAACGTCCCCTGAGGTCCGTGTGTTAAAGACTCGGGTCATGGCCTGTGGTGCTGTTGGGAGACAGAGGAACTTTTAGTAACGGGGACCTAGTGGAAGAAGTTAGGTCATAAGGACACGTCCTTGAAGGGGGTATGGGGACCCCAGCCCTTCTCGCCTTTTCTCTTTACTCCTAGCTGCCATGAGATAAGCATTTTCTCTGCCACTGCTCCTCCCATGGCACGCTGCATCACCAAAGACCAAATATCAAGGGAGCCAATCAACCGCAGGCTGAGACTGTGAGTCAAAATAAACATTTCCTCCCCCGGCACTGGCTGTCTTAGAAATTTTATCACAGCAGCAGAAAGCAAACCAACAGTACTCTCCTGCTGGAAGAAATCTAACACTATAAATGGCAACCTATAAATATGAAAATGATGAGAATCTATGGAGACACCCATTTTTAGGAAACAGGAAGCAATATGTTTTATTGAAAAACAAATCCATACAGTCTTTGTCCAGTAATATTCCTACTACCTACATGGGGAAATGGAGTACTTTGAAATATTTTTTATTCTAAACTGATAGAGGTACTAAGTGCTGATAGGTTATATTCCTCAAGTGTAGTACTAAAAAGTATACATTTCTATCTGATCACAGACTGGAATCATATGACCTTTCCATGTAGCTAGTGGAAAGTATAAATGCATATGTGCTTGTAATAATATTTATATTAAACTGGTTTAGGCAATGTAAATCAATGGTTATTCATAGTACGGGTACTAGACAGAGGAAAGAGTATAGGAGAGGGAGGGATGGAGATGAGATGCTTAACAGGTACAAGGGTCCAGTAGGATTGGAGGAATAACTTCTATTGTATACAAAACAGTAGAATAAATAGGGTTGATAAAATTAAATTTTTCTAAAAACAGAGAGGATTTTGAATGTTCCTAAATAAATGATACATGTTTAAAATAACAAATATGCCAATCGACCTGTTGTGATTGTTATATATTATATACATGTATTTAAATTCACATTGAATCTGATAAATATGTATAATTACTATGTGTCAAGTAAAAAATGTACTTAACAAATTTTAAGTTATTCATTAGATATCTAACCCTAAAGGAAGATTTGACAGTCACCTAGAATATTCACTTACCATATTTATAACGCATTTTTAATCTATACACCTGAAATCTGCTACCGTCTTACCTTGCCTTTCTCCTCCATGAAAGTCACTAACACCATCCTTTCTGCCATCTTTTTGCTCATCATCATGTACTAAAGAAGACATTCAAATGCAAAATAAGAGAAATTAAAAAGCAGAATGAAACCCAGTGACTGTGAGATGTGGACCATAACCACAATCCATAAAGTTTTTTACTTTAAAAAAAAAAGCCAAATTATTGCCTAAAAAATTTTCCATTTTAAATGTCACTGATAGGAACACAGAGACAATAGGTTCTAACTACTTGCTTACAAAGCACTTGACTGAAGGATCAAAATCTGACAAAATGTTGATTTGTAAGAAACAAAAGAAAAATATTTATGTTCAATATTTTCAACATTTTCTGCAAGCAAATGAAGGGTTCACATATGAAAAATTCAGACCCTTGAGAAATGAAATAAAAGAATACTGAAGAAACTTCAAGGCAGGAAACCAGAATTTTAATGTGAAACTTAGAAGGGTAAAGTCAGAGTTTGAGTACTATTGAACTAAGTGGGTGAAATGTTTTCCCGATGTTTTATCTTATGTATCTTAAAATTGTTCAATTTTTGTAGGTTCAATGTATATCTTTGTCAATGATGTGGATTAATCACACACTGTGATCTTTTAGATAATGACATTTCATGTACACGACAAATGGATACAACTTAACAAGAAGCTAAGTCTGACTTTTTAATCTTACTCAAACAAATGCCTGCCACATAGCAAAGTTCATAATCTCCATACATTCTAAGTCTCCATTCTTTCTGGAAAATGTATATGGCATATAATATTCTGAATGTAATTCACCTTCCAGTTTAACCTTGACATCAGCTTATAATTATCAAAAGATGAGAAGCAGCAGTAATCTGGTTTGTTTCTCTTCATGCAGCAGTGTGGTCAACACTGCTGCAGCATTCCACACACCTCTGATTTCCATTATTTCCATTTTAAAGCATCTCCAAGACTCATTCATCAAGAGATACATACTCATACAAAAGGAATTTCAATAAAAGCAACCCCAAAGTGTAGACATTTACATGACAGAGAAAAATGCAAGTATAAGATAAATAATTCCCAATTTTAGGAATCTATAAATGTGATGTTTTTGTATCAATCACAACAAATTCCTACATGTACATATTTTTAAAAACTGTTCAAGAAAATCTAAGAGTACTACAATAGCTTGTCACTATATACATTAATTGTATATTCTAATTTCTTACGCTTTTTTCTACATAAAAATACAACTCAAAATGTTTATATTGTATATAAATTAAGTTTAAAATGGACATATTGAAATGATTTCTGGGAAAAGTTCCAGTAGCCATACTCCATAAATATTTTTACTCATGACAATTGGACATATTAAATAATTGTTTGTTAAAGGAATATATAAATAATGAATAAATATCAAAGTGTAGAATCTTGGATTTTTTTTTCAAACAATGTTTATTAAAAATGAGCACAATGTAGATTCTCACGTACTCCTTTCCCTTTAGACAATGAGGTGCAGAAATTTTCCAAGACATACTCTTAACTGAAGATCAGTGAGTATGCAGGGGATTTAGCTCAAGTGGTAGAGTGCTGGCCTAGCAATCACAAGGCCCTGAGCTCAGTCCCCAGCACCATCCCCCCAAAAAATGATCAGTGGGTATGAAAGGGGGTGGAGGTTTGGAGAGTAGAAGATGTACCAAGCTAATTTTATAGCATCTGTAGCAATGATTAGCTAAGCAGCAAATCAACTTTAGATCCTTTATTTCATATTTTTAATACTTTGGAAAGCAAACAAATTTAGCATACAGATTTTTGAGAAATACTGTAAACACTAGTGAGATCACAAAAATGAATAAAGTCTAATATCAATAAAAAAGATAAACTCAATTGAATTGTAGTGAGAAGAATTCAGTCTAGGGTTATGGAGACAATACAAATGCACATGCAGAATATGAAAATTAAAATTAGAAATAAATACATGTACAGTCATTTACTAAATTCTTTTTCTAATAGTGGGTATGGTCTACTGAGGTATTCATAATTCCATTTAGGCCACTGTGGTATTACAAAATTAAGAACACATCTTATAATATCTAGAATAAATTTACTTCTGAGAAGTTTATGTATGTGTGGTTCATCATGTTAAATTTCCTACTATAGCACAGTAATGAAATATGTAACAATCCTATGAAAGTTCTTTTCTTTTGGATATCTGTCATATAACGAAACAAGTTATTTCCCAAGATTTCTTGGTTTTTCTGAACTAGTGAAAAAATGTACTATGATTATTATTATAACATGGTGGCTGCAAAGATTTCTTTAGTGCTTATAAATTCAGGGAAAATGTTCTTGTGACTCTTGCTTTAGAAAATAAAATGAACAATAAGATGATTTATGACATAATTGGAAGTCATAGCACACATATCCGCAGCTTAATACCAGATAATTTTACCTTTCATTAACACCTCACAAACTCTCTAATGAATATCACCATTAGATTAATCAAATAACAAACATACAGGATTTCCATAAGATGTTCAATCATGGCACTAACCATTTTTCAGTGTAGGAAACAACATTCACATGGGAATAATTTAGTTTGAATGAATTGATGGCTACATGTCTGGTTTTGCACCTGCCTTAGTTAAAAAAAAAATGTAGTAGAACAGACTTCAATTTCTTCGCTTTTACTTAGTCATCGGCAGGTAAAATAGGCAGAACAATGTGACATGCCCTTGAGAGGTTGGTTCCAGGATTTAATTGGACATTAACCACAAGTAGAGATTTGAGAGAATCTGCTGTTCTACCCTCTTTTTGTTGCGCTACAAATATAATTCCTGGCAACACATATCACACTTGCCTTTTACAATTTTATTTATGATCACTCTATATTTTTCTTGCTTCGGTGATTTTACATTAAATACAATGTCCTTTTCTAAAGAAATTAAAAAGGAAGCAATTGTTAATAGAAACCAATGCTTATTCAGGCAAAATAGTTGAACATATTAATAAATCAATATTCATAATCAAGTATAAAGGTAAAAAAATGATTAGAACAGTTCTTAAACATGAGGAGGTGTTGGGCTGGAAGGAGGAGCTGGTGATGGTGTGGCCCACAGAATGGGTGTAGCACTCTTTCAGTCTAGGGCTGGCCTAAGTACACTTCCCACATGAGCAACTACTAAATTTAGAAGTAGACCTAAAGCCAGCCTTACTGGTTGACATCATGCCAAGGATGTACTACGAAGGTATTTCTTAGTTGAAAATAACGACAACCTATTAGGACCATGTTATATACTAGGTAATAGTCACTGAATTGTAAATGCTGGCTACAATCCTGTAGTATTTTTATCCCTATAGACTAGGGGAGATCAAGTAACTTAAATAAAATCACGCAACTTTTAAGTGGTATGAGCAACCACAATGTCATGGTTAACCTTGACTGTCAACTTGATTCAACAGGAGATTAGAAAAGCACGCTTCTGGGTGTGTCTGGGTGGGTCACGGGGGTATGCTCTTCGAGATATTTGGTCCCGGGTCCCTTTCTCTCAGGTTCTTTCTCCGTTGCTCTGCTTCCTGTCACAAAGTCAGCAGCTTTTCTCTACCATACCCTTCCACCATGATGTTTCTTCCTTGGAACCAGCCCGCCATGGACCAAAACTTCTGAAACTGTGACCCAAAATAAACATTTTCTCCTTTAAATTGTGTATATCGAGTATTTGGTTGTAGGAAAAAAAAAAAAGGTGGAAAACACACAACGAGTTCTTCTTCTATACCTCAAAGGCCATGAAAAGCTAAAATTATACCAGCAAAATAATAGCTCAGAAGATTTCGGAAGGCAGCTTCAGAAGCGATAGTTTTGTGCATGGGCAAATTATTCTTTCCACATACTTTCAACACTTGCAGTTCAAGAATCAGCCATGAGAAAGATTTGGGTTTGGCTCAAGTAAGAAGAGACTTTCTCATTCAGAAAAGCGCATAAAATGTATGCTCTAGCATTATCCATACCATTCTCACAGATTTGGTGGACAGCAGTCAAAAAGCCAAAAATTAAAATCCAAAAATGAAAAAGAAACTATGTTCAGCAGTATAACAGGAATGCAAAAGAAAGGAAAGAGATTCTACAAGAACGAATGACAACAGAAGTTACATCAGTATGGAGCCATCATCCTTCAAAGACCCTGTTGGGAAAAAGGAATTGAGCTTTTGCAGTTGGGACAATTATAAATGTTAACAAGTATAAGGTTCTTATTATGTGTCAGGTATTGCTCCAAAAGATTTAAGCGAATTAACTCTAACCTTCACAAGTAAGGGCTAAGTATTTACATTAATCCCGTTTCTTAAATAAGAAAATTGAGACACATCATCACATAGCCTACGAATAGGAGCAAGAGGGATTGAAATGCCGCAACCTAAATTCGACACACACGCTACGAATTCCAAAGACATATGTGGTACTCTTAGGTATAGAACACAGAGGCCCAACCCTTAGTAGTACTGTACATTCCTTCTATAATCCCTTGTAAATTATCCAAAGAAAACAAATAATCCTTTTAGACTTTAGTAAATCAAATTTATATGTGTTATTGAAGGTTACTTGTGATGATTATTTGAGCTGCTTGCTATACAGGATCATCAAAAGTACAGTACTTGCAGGGATGCAAATCAAGTAGAAGAAGCACACTTCAATAGGAAAGGGATATAACACAGAGCAATACAAAATGGAAATTTAAAATATTAATAGTTTTTCCTGGCATTCTGAAAGATCCTTCCCTTCAAATAATTCTAAAAGCACTTTTTGTACAATTTCAAATTTATTCTTTCAAATTTTTAAGGCCAAAAAATTAAGCATTGCACACAAGTACAGCAGTGCCTTAATGCCACATCAGTTTTACAAATGTTGGATCCGTATTAATTTTAAAGAGCAGTGCATGGGTAGAATGCTGTTTCAATACTTTGAGCTATGTCCTCTACCACATCTCTGAAATTTTCAGAAAATTATAATGACAGTGGATCCTTTGTGTAGCTAACTCTAAGGAAAATAAAAGAAAACCAGTAAAAATCCCTTAGACAGAATTTAGAACTCTTATCACACAAAGCCACCATCAGAAAAACATAATGAACCATTCACATTCATCCCAAAAGGCTTTAATTGCTCCAACTTCATTATGTTTCACATTTTTCTAACTCAGATCACAGCTATGAATCTTGCCACTGATCCTCCTCAGTATTCTCACAGTAGATCATTGCTAGTCAGGTTGCACCTGCTTTCTGATTGCCTGCACCCATTTCCAAGTTGAAATCAATGAAACCTATTAGCATGTTCTTTGCTCTGCACTTTAATTTTGGATAGCAATGTATTATTAATGTAATCATCCAGACAAGCCTGGTTCAGCATCAAAAGTAAAATTGAAGAGCTCACGATAGAGAACTTTAATAAAAATTCTTATTAAATTGTATTGAAATCTAAATAATTGAATGCATATTTGATATAAGTTTTACATTGAAATGGATCATACCCAAGTAGAAGAACAGCAATGGAGAACAGACATCCCTTATACTTTTGAAAGACAAAACATGATTCTACCCATGTACCACTCCATTCCTGAAATATAAACAAGATCATTTATTTCTGTATCTGAAGATGATTGCTCATTTTTTAAAAGGAAATGCTTTACGGTAAGCTGGTTTTTTTCCACAGAAAACAAATTCTTCTCCAAATAAGATAAATGTGGTACAGTATCTCTAATTTTTCTATCTCAAAGAAATTTGAATCACTAGGTTCCAGGTACTAATTTTATTTGGTAAAAAGTAAAGACCATCAAGAGAAAAATTAACAAAGGGGTTGATGAACTCATCCACTCTGAAAAAGAAAGGAATTTCAAGGTACCAAAACGAACAACTAAAAGAGTCCATGTGGTTAATTTATTACTGAATTTGTCTCACCAAGAACCTTTTATTATTTGAAGATTAATGTTTACTTATCATTTGCCTAATAAATATTAATATGAGAACATAATCATAATTTCCAACATTCAACAGGTCGTTTAAGTAAATTCACTTTCTCTATGCTAGGTGCTAACAATCTGAAATAGTCACCCAAACACACATCACCAAAGAGTTGCAACAAAGAAATATTAAGGCAAAGGCCATCATACACTAAGCAGCTACATACTTCCCAGGATCATGTCAAAGAGAAGGGGAAGTAAAGGATAAAACTAAAAAAAAAGCTGGGGAGGGTACAAGACATTATGACTTCACCCAAATTTTCAAACAGAATTTAGAGTCATTTTAGTGGGTCCTGGAATTTGAGAAGCCTGCCTATCTTCTAATTAAATTGGCAATCTGGGGCTATGGATTAGTCATACAACGCAATCATCTACACCACGTATATACGACATCTATACTAGAAATGTGCAATTCTCAACTCACAAAATTATAGCAACATCTCAAACCAGATTCCTGCTTCTGTTCTTTTATTATTTTTTGAAACAGTCTTCTTATATTTCCTGTCTTATATAAACCATCAGCCACAAAGAATATTTAAGGAACCCCAAGTGGGAAAAATACTGTAATTCATACAAAGCATCATGCTAAGAACCCAAACTAGGTTAGATGCAGTGAGAGGATGAAGGGAATGTGTATAGTAGCCTTCTTTTCTGAAAAGGATCCACTAGACCCCTAGTGGATGCCTAAAACTATGGATAGTACCAGATTCTATACATCCTGCTTTTTTTTTCAGGTAGATAGATAGATAAATAGATAGACAGACAGATAGATGATTAAGTTTAATTTAGAAATTAGGCACATTATAATTAATAATATTAAAGCAATTATAGCGTTATAGCATTTTCCCATAAGACAACGTCACCTGCATATAGTCACCCTGCCTGCCTGTTTCTTTCTCTCCCTCAACACCTGGTTATACTTTCATCTTTACACTTGAAGGAAGCACTCTGGCTTCCCTCTGGCATATCCAAATAGCCAACAAGACTACTCTTGCAATTTGGGGCCCTCAAAAATTAAAATAAGAGCTACTTGAGCACAAGCATTGTGATACTGTAACAGTCTGATAAGCAAGACAGTTGCTAAGTGACTAAATGGGGGTAGTCTATGCCATGTGAATACGCTGCACAAAGGGGTGATTCGTGTCCCAGGCAAGATGTTGTAGGACGATGCAAGACTTCACCCCACCATGCAAAATGGAGGGCAATTTACAACTTACGAGTTTTTTTATTTCTTGAGTTTTCCACTTCATATTTTCAGATCATAGTTATCAGCAGGATATTCAAACCATAGAAAGTAAAACGGATAAGGGTTCGCTATTGTTCTTGAAATAAAATTATGAAGTCATATCGAGTAAGATTTGTGACTGCTTCAATATTTGCATGAGCAAGAAGATAAAATCAAGCGTGACAGGGAAGGCAGTAGTCTGAATAAAATAATGGATGGGGCATGCTTCCAAATGAGGTCAAGAAATCAGGAGATGTAATGATTAAGGAAGTGATAGATTCAGTCCAAGACCTTAAGAGATCCACAGGTGGAGACACTCAAAAGAGTTTGAAATTTTACTGACGGGTGCAAACTAGAGAAGGAGATGTGCCCACTATTAGAATCTTTTAATGCTGTCAAATAGAAATATAATGAAATTCACATAAAAGTTTACATTTTCTCATAACTACATTTAAAAAAAATAAATGGAGTAATTATCATTTCATCCAATGTATGCAAAATGGTTCTCAGCACATGGCAGTAGTCATATTCAAATTCCAAATAACCATATGGAACCACCATATTGTACGAGGCAGACCAGAGGGAGCTGAGACTCGTGAATGGCTGTGTCATAGAGAAAGCAGCTTAAGAAGAAAGAACTTAAAATGGCGATCTGGAAAATGCCTATAGAAATGATGAGAAAACAGCTTACAAATGAGATGAGCAGAAACTTTTCAACAACAGCAACAACAAAAGCATGACAGAAACTTGGAGAAATAGAAGAAAAGAATCTTTCATGAAAAAGGGATTAACCAGTGTCATGTGTAAGAAAGTCCAATTAAACAAAACTCAAACTTATATATGTACTAATAATTTTGACCCTGGCAACAAACATTTCACTAGTATACAGCAATAAAAGTTGGGGCAGACCCAAACCTGAGAAACCTAAAAATCAACCACTTTGGAGACTCTTTTAAAAGAACAAAATTATGAATACAAAATTATCTAGGCCCCTCTGAAGTCCTAAGAAAATGTCTGTACAAATGAGGGACCCTAAAGTTTAGCTTTCAGTAACTCTGTGAAAAATCTGACTGCAAATTGGTACAAGAATCTTTTCCAGGTACATTTAAAAGAGAAGGAATAAAGGAAATTTCATGATAACTTCCAGGGTATTAAGGATTAAAATGAAGGTTCAGATAGATGCCAGGCTACCCAAAATTTAACATGAGTTCAACAAAAGGATTATCCCTACGGATAATCACACCAGCAAAAATGAGCTAAAAAGGGAGATTAAAGTCATTGAAATGTGGTTCATGTTGAAACATCTACAGATTGGACTCTCTGTTCGATATTCTAAACATAAGAGAACCCAAGGAAGTGCTAAGTTAGTTTCTCTTTCCAATTCCATGCAAAAATTATCTTCAAGTGATGTTTAAGGAGACATTAAACTACAGATACCTACAATTCTGTCCTTCTTTCCTTACCAGTTCTAGCCCATTTAACTCTTCTATCAATTTTTCCTTTAATTTTCAGAGATCTTAAATATGAAATTTAAAAAATTCTTAGTATTCTCAGAACAGCAAATACAGGCTTACATCATATAATTCATTCGCCATATTTATTCTCAGAATGAAGCTGCATATTATAATTCTATATAATTGAGAAATCCAGCCAAGCATAGGCAGCTACAAATTTTCGAGTAATGCTTTTAGAGACTTTCATGCTAAAATGAATGAAAGATGAAAGATGAACATTCTTCACAGTTTTAAAAATAAAACTTTCATATAGAGTGGTCCTCTGCCATATGGGATGACCTAGTTGTTTAGAGCAAAATCCTATCACCATGACAACAGAGATCAAACTTTCTATGGCATCTTTGGGTTTCTTATGATATATTCTCTTCTCCAGCCTATTTATTCTGCCCAAAAATAAATTGTTAAAACTATATTTCACAATAAACTATTTGCATACCAAAATAACAAGATAACTATCAGACTGTCCTTTGATGAAATACAGGAGTAAATAACACATAAACAGTCTATAAAACTTCCTCACAGGAATCAGAATAGCTATGGGCTACTGACAAAATACAGCCATCTCAATGGGAAGTCAAAGCCCCAATATTGCAGAGCATTTTAGAACATCTACAGCTATGTTTTAATAACTTAGCCAGTTTGGACCGCAAACAACTGGTAAGAGGTAAGAAACATTTTTCATACTCTATAAATGGCTGCTCAGAAAAGTTAAAGACATGCCCCAGTTTTCAACAAGAAAAAAATCAAGGTTTGGGCTGTCACAGCTCATAATTTTCCTGAGAATCACAGGTAGTAATCAAGAGCAACAGAGTAAAGAGGAACCTATTGACTCGTTCATTCATCTTCGAGGTACACACAGAGAATTCCAGTAAGCAGGCTAGATACTTGTTTGCAGGAAAGCTTTTTATACACGACTTCTTGGCCACAAACATGCAAAGTAATACGAATAAGATTATTCTTCATACACAAAAGTGGGTGACTGCCTTATTTGGGGAGAGGGGAGATTAAATGATTCTATCACATTTTTTTCTACTATTTTCATAAGAAATTTCTAGTTTGTCAATTTTTTTCTCATTCTCACTTTTAAAACATTCAGGCATTTGTTCTTCAGAATGTTTCCGCTCACTGACACAGAAATTCAGGAATCCCAAAAAAATAATTAACTGAGTTAGGATCTTTAACTAGCTTATATACATTTTTAATTTGATATTCAGTGAACAATAAAATTATATCCCCTCCAGCTGTGACATGTTTTACCTATGTAAGCTTAATCAAGAAAAACATATCAGAGTCAATGTATTGGGTAAATTATGGTATTCAGTCATCAGCAAAGGCCCAGATCAAAGCAAAATTAATTCCATTATCATGTGCTTTTCAAAGCGAAATTAAAAGTAAGGTTTAAATAACAGTTGAAGGAACCAAGAGAACTGCCGCAAGTAAACAATGTGAATGCTACTTATTCTTATCCGAATGCCAAACACATCTGAGAACATTCACAAAGACAGTAAAAAGAAAGAAGAGAGAACAAGACATTGCCCTAATGAACTGTGCAGGAACACCAAAAGAAAATCCTCTTCCTGGGTCTGCTGCACATTAGTCTACGGCCGGCTGGCATTTGTGGTTTTATGATGGTGCAATATCTGTAAGCCTAGACTTTTGCTCCTTCCAAAAGGAAGAAATTTTCTCCTTTAAGGAATGCTGTTCCTGAGCAAACCAGAATGGGTTCTGTGGAGATCTCCTCATACTCCCCCTACCCACCTCCTAGAGGATAAATCAGTGTTGGTGAGAAATTCCATCGTTTGACCACTCATAAAAAGCAAGATTGGTCAAAACAATAAAGGAGCCTTGAAAGTCTCCTGGCTTTTTTTTACTTCTTTATTTTTTAGTGTTACCTAAAAAGTACGTTGTTCTATGATGAGAACAAGGTTCTGATGACATAAGTATTTTCCAAAAGAGTCTTGAAATCTGCTTCCAAAACCCCCTGGATAAACTTTTAACATAATCTCCAACCTACATATTGCCTCAGGTAATGGTATCGTCTTAATCCTAGACCTTATCTTCAAAATGGCTAGTTATGTTAGATAAATGGACATAAACGAGGTGACTTCCTAGCATGCCTTTACTAAATGGTATTTGTTGTACCAGGACAGAATAATCTGTTGAAATACTGTTTCTCTTCTTTTGAATTTTATTATTTTACAGTTTTAGACTGGCTTGTTGAAAGAAATTTTGAGAAGCCCTAGGTATAAGAGAGGGAGCGTGGCAATACTTTCTAATCAGGAAGGACACAGAGATCTGGTACTGGGGTGGCAGGGCCCATTTGGGGAACTGACTTACAAAACAAAAAGGGAAAGGTAGTCTGGTTACCACGGCTTCTGGATTCTCAATTTGGCTTAAAATTCTTCAACCCCTATTTTAGCACAGATCTAAGGGAGGTGGAACCCAAAGGAACTTTGGTTTAGAAATGATGGTGCTTTTCAGTAGTGATCAGCACATACAGAATGTCAAGGAAAGAAGGGCCTACATCACTGTTAGTTACGAAATACAAAAAAATGCAATTATTTTCAGAGCACTTAAATTTGTGGACTGCAACTCAGACTAACTATCTGGTTTGATATTCTTGTGAGTTTGTCAAAATCAAATACGTGCCATGTTAAGGCCTTTCTCCATCTCGGTTTCACTAAGGCTGAGTGTGCTGGATGATTCTGCAGATCAGCTAAAAGTAGACTTTTCACTTCCCATTAGCACTTGAATGGGTTTGCCACTCTAGGCCACTCCTGCTTCTGACACAAATCTGGCCAATGTCTCCACACAGGGAGCTGAAGAATTTGCAACAGTCATGTTACTTCTGATTTGGCTGTACACACATGGGAATCATGGGTAAACTCTCCCTAAGCTGTTCATTGAACCACATTTCATGGTTCTAACAACTGAAAAGAAGCTTTGAGCCAGTGTAACGACACTTCTCCATGCCTCAATAAGGAAAGGAATGCCTCATTATAGAAATAATTGACATACACAAGCAGAAAAAATTTTGCCAACAGACAACAGAATACAGGAAACATTTGTTACATAATGTGCCATAAACAATAACAATTATCATTTGTACAGTCTGCAAAAGACTAAGAATATAGAATATGGTGTCTGTTCAGGGAAAAAGAGCTACCTTTAGAGAATTTGTAATTAATAATACTCAGAATGGGATCCTAAAACTATCACAGCAGATTACACTGCCATGCATCAAGTATTCCGAATCATTCATATTAAATCAAAGTTCAAAAACTGTGTCATCATGTTCCAGAGAAGAATGCTTCAGGCGCTGAAATAACATACTTAGCCATAAAAACTTTAGGATCAGACTCTCTATATATTGATCCTAGCTTTACCAGTTACTAGCTTGGTAAGGTTTGCCAAGTGGCAGGACATTTCTGAATCTCATGCTCTACATCTCTCATATGACATAATAACAGTGTCTAAATTTAAATATCATTTTGAGACGGGCAATAGAAAATGTAGGTAAAGCTCTCTGCTGAGGATACTGCCCGGGACAAGTCCTTCAAAGTATCTTAGAAAGTGTTACTATTATTACTATTATTATTAGTTTTTGTTTTGGGGTTTTTTTTGTTTTTTTGTTTGTTTTGTTTTTTTGGGTACCGGGGATCAGACTCAGGGCCTTATTATTAGTGATAAATAATTGAAAATTAAAACATTGGCTGTTTAGTTATCAACAAATATATTCAAGAATTATTTGTTAAGTATCTATTTATCTATTAGGCAATAAAACATCAAATAGAAAGCGAACTCTCCCCTGGATCTTTGATTCTAATAGTGGGATGGAAAAAGAGTCACAAAAAGTAAGCAAACAGAATGACAGGTGTGATGCCAAAATAGCTGAGTGACAAGTATGGCAGCAGTCTGCCTTAGCTTGGGATCAGGAAAGCAAGAAACTTGGAAAAGTAGATATTTGAGCTAATCTCCAAACCACAGAGAGACACCTGACTGGGGAAGATGTGGGTCAAGAGCTTCTGGGGAAAAATACTAAATTCCGAAGGCCTGAGGCAGAATAGAGCCTCAAGGGCCTTTGGAAGATTTTCTCTTCCACGATTATCATAACAGGAAAGTGTGTACTGACAGAAAGAAACTGTTTTGTTAAAATGCAGCATAAATATCCAGTGAGAAGTTTCTGTTTCTTGCTGCTGTAAGTAAAGCCAAAGGCCTCATTAGGAGCCTGTATCAATTAGCTCAATCTTTCCTTAGTGCAGTTGAGTATACAAAACAGGGTGATGTGTTCATTCTTTTCCAACTCCATACATCAGTCTCAGATGGTCAAGTTATATGTTGTTTCTTCTTCTCATCATGGGTATGTATCTACCACACTTAAGTCTGGCAAATTGGTAGAGCAGGACTTTATCCAAGTAAAGAACAGGGTACAGACTATCAAGGTTTCCCCGAAGTTCACTGTTACAGATAGTTGTCAACAATACCTCTGAGGTCAACAGAAGGAGTCAACCTTGTTAAGTTGTTCTAGGCTAATTCTCTATCTGGTCATTGCTAGAGGAAAAAGAGGGCAGAACTAATAGAAATGGATTTTGCTCTATCAACCCTTCGCCTGTATTTGACCACACAGATCAGTCCTCACAGGACTCTGAACCTGAACACCAAAGATCCCACATCATCAGAGTTCACAATGAACCACTGACAAATCCCGAAGACATTCTCTCCAAAGTGACTGACAAGAACTAGAACTGCTGGCCGCATCACTTCAAGAGACATCCAACATTGTATCTCGAAATCTGCCTCTTTCAAGTGGCGCCAAAGAAAAAAGCAATATTCTTACTTGACTAACTACAATGTGGAATTAACTGTGCTTCCTGACACGTGAATTGTACAACACAGAAAATCATAAAAAGTCCCCTTATTGTTCCTAAATAAGAAAGTCGGCATTATATACTCTGGAAGAAACTTTCTTTAGTAGCAGTGTCTTCCTTTCGTCCTTTTCTTGTAATGTCCTGTGGACAAGATATTTAAGGAAGATTAGTCAGATTCATTTTGCATAAAACAGGGACTGGAAAGATTGCAGAATTACTGCTCCTTTATTTTGAGGGTTGGTGGGGTTGTGTTTTGCTCTATTTTTGTTGTTGCTGTTCTCTTCAGCTTCTCTTCAGATTCCTTCCTACTCTGGCTACCCCAATGTGTGATCGTGACAGGTACATCTATTATTATTTGTAATAGACAGGTTGAACCTGCCATATGGAGCCAAATTGTCAGTATCCTCATCTTTTCTTCTGACTTCTCTTCCCATCACCAATCTCAATATCTGTGTGGATTTGAAGGTCCAAGCACAACTTGGGAGAAAAAATTACCACGTGAGAAATTTAGCAAAAGACTGGCTTCAGCACTGAAAACTTGCCACTAAGCAAAAAACAATGTTAAAGTGACTATTTGGAAGCCTTAATTTTTGCAAATAAGTTGAAAGGGAAAAATGCAGATATAGCAAATGATTAATTATGAAATATTTTTTGATTAAACGGTGTTTTAACTTACTCCAAATGCATACCAAGATACAGGGTACCATGTAATTATATAGAACTGGACAAAACATTGACTTCATTATAGTTGCCACATGTTTGTACACAAAACCAATTAAATTATCTCTTCCAGAATCCATCTCCAGACACTGAAATTACTAGATATTATTACAAAGAGAAGAGCATCATCAAACATAAAGAGTTTTCCAAATATAAGGATCATTTCCCCTCTTCTCTTATCCCCTCTACTTTTTAAACAATTAATGGAGAATTAAAGTGTATCAGAGTATACAGTTGTGGGTTTTAACTGAGTTCTTCTGAATATTTAATACTCTTTTTGGGAAGAGTCCTCTATTGGGTATCAGCCTTAGACATACACTCACCCAAAGGACATTTAGTCACAGCCTCATCTGACAGCAGTCTACAGCTAAATAGACTCAAAATTCCTTATAGATGCCCAAATTCTCAGGACCCCAAAGTAAGAATGATCCTCCTTCTCTCAAAGAAATAAAACAAAACAAAAAGTCATTTTTCATATGGGTGAAATGGATAGTGGTAGATTAAAATAAAATACACACGGTCCATACATCAATACAAATAGTTTTATATTATTTTAGGTGATAATAAAGCCCTAAAATATCAACTCAAAAATCAATTCACCTTCTGTCATAAGATTTATATATAGATAGGGGTTTATATATATTGATAGATGCACATGCATATTTAATATTTTTAATAAAAGGCACTATTACATACAAAATCTAATTTAATCTTTCCCATATTTGTATTAAGTGAGCACTGTTGATATTCTGATTACTCTGTTGAGGACTCTAAGAATCAGAGTATCAGTAATTTTCCTTGGTTTCAACACCAATAAAAATGGAGATAATAATAGCTACAGCGTAGGGTTGACAGATACAATTGAAATAATGGTTGCTAAATTACAACAGTAAGTGATACATAACCGTGTACACATTTGTTCTTATAATTAACAGTAGCATTCGTTGTGGTACTCACAACTATGCATATTACGCTGTCTAAAAATGTCCAGCTTCTACCACTATTCACATTGCTTCTCATTTCAAACAAGGGGTCATAATAAGAAGAGCTCACCAAATAAAGGATTTTCCAAACATTCTCATGTAAGAAAATGATGGGCCATCATTAATTGTGGTGATGGTGTAAGAAAAAGGAGCCAGGGCTAGAAAAGGTAGCTTAGTGGGAGAGTACTTGACTAGCATGCACAGGGCCCTGAATTCAGTCCCCCACAGGGCTAAATAAATAAACAGAAGAAGGGACTAATTTCTGAGGTGAACAAGGCCTAGGTTATTTAGAACTCGGCAGACCATAACCAACTTCCTGAATTGCACTCGAAAGCAAATTGGCAGTCAGAGCCGAGGAAGAGAAGAGCCTCAGGATAATGTGCTCCCTGTGGCTTGCTCACTTAGCACTTTATACTACCGAAGTGTGTTCTATTTGCTTAGTTTAGAAGTCAATAAAATTGCATAAAATTGCTAAGCACATATAAAATACAAAAATACAACATCACAAGGAAAAATAAACAAAAGCAACGCTGCCATTCTTTCTGAACACTTGACTTCCAGCCATGGTCCAGAAAGATCCTACTAAAAAAATATGCCCTTGACAGCTTACAGGACAAAAGTTCTTCTGCTGATTAACAACTTCTCTATGACTACCTCAGCCACATGTTGCGACACCCTAAACCATTGTTAGGAAAGTTACACAAAAACCCCACTTCAAAAGTTCTTCATCTTAAGCCATGCACAAAAAATCAACTCAAAATGGTTCAAAGACCTACAAGACGACCTGAAACTGTAAATGGTTTTAATAGCTCCTTGAGTTTGGACTTGGCATTGAATTTTTGGTATCATACCATGAGCTCAGGCTAAAAAGCCCAAATAAGTAGTAAGATTATATCAAACCCAAAAGCTTCTACACCGTAAAGGAAACATACAATAAAATAAAGGCAGCCTATAAATTGTGTAAAAATATTTGCAAACCATATATTTGATAAGGAATTAACATTTGAAATAAAGAACTCTCACAATTCAATAGCAGAAAAACAAATAACCCAATTTAAACAAATGGGCAAAGCATCTGAATACACATTTTTCCAAAGAAAACATACAAGTGGACAGGTATACGAAAAGGTGCTCAATATCACCAATCAGGAAAATGAGGAAAATGTAATCTGGGAAAAGAAAGTCAAAACCACAGCGAGGTGTTACTTACACGTGTTAAGATTTCTATGCTCAAAAAACCAAAGACAATATGACTGTTAATCCTCATACATCAACCTAGTTGGATAAAGAAACATGTAGCAGATTAGTAAAGCATGTTCCTGGGTGTGTCTGCGTGTGTCATGGAAGTGTGTCCTTGGGCCTTTGGTCCCTCGCCCATTCCTCTTGGCAAAGTGCCCCTGCTCTGCTTACCAGGTGCCCTGAACTAAAAAGCTTTGCTCTGCTATGCCCATTTGACATGAGGTTTCTGCCTGCTGATCATGGATTTAGTCTCCTGATAGCATAAGCTAAATCAAGCTTTGCTCCTTTAAACTGTGGGTGTCAGATGCTGTGAATCAGCAGCAGGAAAGCTGACTAGTACAGATAACAAGTGATGAGTGTGAGGAGAAAAAGGAATCTTTGTATGCTACTGGTGCAAACAAATTGACACAGCCATTATGGGAAAAAAGTGTAGAGGTTCCTAAGGAAATGAAAAATAGAACTACTATATGACACAGTAATTCTTCTGAGGATATACTCAAAAACAATGAAATCAGCATCTCACAAAGATATCTGCATTCCCATCCTCACTGAAGTATTTTCCACAATAGCCAAAACATGAAAAAAGATAGGCTAGGGGTTAACTCTGTGGTAGAATGCTTGCCTAGAATATATAAAGTCTTTGGTTCAATTCCCCAGCTCCACAACAGAAAAAAAGAAAAAAATTAATAATGTCCAGGCACAGAAACATCTACGATGTTCACTGACACACGAATGAATAAAGAAACTGTGGCGTATACTTACAAGAGAATATTTTCCATTTGCTACAACATGGACGGATCTGAAGGACATTATGCTAAGTGACATAAGCTAGACACAGAAGGAAAAGTACTGTATGACCACACATGCTAAATTAAAGAAGAGAAGAGAGGATAGAGCATAAAATGTTTGTTATCAGAGGAATGGGAGATATAAATCAAAGGAAAAAATGTAGCTTTGGGGACAGATAATATGAAATAACAGGACTTAGAGAGAAATTATATTTACTAATGTGAGGCTGATTTAATAGAATCCTAGTATCATGAACTCTAACAAAGAAACACTTAGTAGTCATATTTAAATTTTAGTATCTAGATTCAAAGCTTCCTAAAATCAAGAAGAATAAACCCTAAAGCTTACACTGAACTTTCCTTTGTCCCCAGAGCAGCAGTCTCCAACAAAAAGTCTTATGACCCAAATAGGGGGTAGCACTAACATAACCTTATAGGCCAGATATAAGACTCCAACACATAAATCTAACCATCCATATAGCATGTATACTTTCCAGGATTTACAAGAAAATTACTTGATACAAATGAAAAGTAACCCAGCCAATCACTATACAGATTTTTCTCAAAATCTAAAAATGAATGTAAAGTTGAGGATATGAATAAAATTTTAGTCCCGTTATGACTCAATCTAATGCTCCTACTTCTCAGTGTTTAGAAAGAAAATGTCCTACTTCAGCTGTCACTGTCCTAGTTGTTTCATATGTTCTTATGATTGGAAGGTGCAAATTATGAAACACCGTAGGCTTAACGCAGTTGTAACGCATCTGATTATCTTGGGGGTTTTAAAGCAATAAGGAGGGAGTTAGGGATTAGGTCAACTGGTAGAGTGCCAGCCTAGCAAGTGCAAGGCCCTCCATTCAATCCCCAGCACCCCCCAAAAATTAATAAATAAAAACAATAAGGAAGACACTTGTGAACATTTTTTACATAGCTTGGGGAATCTGAAACCCTCTTTATCAAGTGGATTAAAAATATAGACATAAAGACTGACTAAAACTAACATGTCAAACCGACATGGTCAATCACATTACTGTACCTCTGCTTCATAGAACAGAGATAATGTTTGAACTATGGAATAGAAGTCTAGGGATTTAGCTCAGTGGTTAAAGTGCTTGCCTTGCAAGCGCAAGGGCCTGAGTTCAATTCCCAGCACCAAAAAAAAAAAAAAAAAAAATTAAAAAAAAAAAAAAAAAAAAAAAAAAAAAAAAAAAAAAAAAAAAAAATTAAATAAATAAAAATAAACAGCAAAACCTTATAGTACAGCTAACAAATTTATACACATATACATATATATATTCTAGAAAAGGCTTTAGGTTAACTATAATTTCAAAATCAAATATGGAGCTGCTGGAAATTATTAATGACAAGAATGGAATCTATTTAAAATTACAATTAAATCAAAAGAGAGTTCAATGAGAAATCAACAGATATCATAAAGAAGTTTTTCTACAGTTCTTATGGTTTCCAAGACATAAAATAGCAGCAACAACCTCATGGTGTGTGTTTGGAGCCAGCTCACTTGTTTCTGCAACCTTTCCTACTGGTTTTCCACCTGTCAGATTGAATCTACCCATAGGCAGGATGTGGCCACACCAGGCAATTTATAAAAATAAACATAATGAAAACAACAACAATATGGGTATTAATAAAACCAGATTAAGTGCAGTGAATCTATTATTTCATGTTGACCATAAATGATATTGGTAATCAGTAATGAAATCTTTTATGAGAGAAACAATACAATAAGTTCCTCATTGCATTTCCGGGCACATAGGAATCTCATGTTCCAGTCTTCTAGCATCTATGTGAGACTTCATGACTGATTTCTGGCTTAGAGAATATATGTAATAGAATTAGATTACTGCTAGACTTGGCCCTTAAAACTGTCAGTTTGATCCTACATAGTTTCTTTTTATTCACTGACCATCTGGATAGGTGGATACAGTTTAAAATTCCAAGGAGGTTCTGGGGCACAGAAATCCATAAGACAGAAGGATTCTGAAACCATATATCACCGTTGAAAGGAAAAAAGCCCAAGCGAGCCGCTCAATTTTCAATTATATATAGCTATTCATGCTCCATCTGACTGTAAGATTCCCAGACTTCTATCAAAACGTAGGGAAGGTAGCCCGTTGCATTCCTAACAATGAAATCTAATGCTGGTTGAGCGCTAAATATTCACCAGATATTTCCCAAATGCATCCTAGAACATTAACTCGCATAGTTCTTGTAAGAATCTTTTGAGCCTTAGTATCCCTGGGAGGAAAGTGAAGCTAAGAGAAGTTCAGTAAACACCTGAAGTTACACAGCAAAAAGCAGCAGAGTTTGGTGGAAATGAAGCAGTCTCTGTACTGAGCGCACCTGGGCAAGTTCACAGACATCCTCCTCCAACATCTCAGGCACTGCTAGGAAACTGAGATACTGAGAGGGAGGAGTGCGCTCGACTTCTAGCAGCTTACGCCCAAGGAGAGAAATAACTGTCATTTCAAGAACTCGATGAACCAATCTAATGAAAAGCTAAAATGAACTGCAAATGAAACCAAAACAAACTTACTTCCAGGCACCTATAGTTCAGCAGCTTCATAAAAACACTATGATTATTCTTCATTTGACTGAAAACAGCCAGCACACAGGCATCACCCTGAGGCCTTTCCCACCCCGACCCCCTTCGGGAACTTGCTGAGAGATGGAATTATGTAACACACCGTTCCTTGTTCCTTGGATCTCTGAAGGATTATTGAGCCTTCTTAGTAGCCTGACGTTTAGTTATAAATCATGTCACTTGGTTAACTGCTGCCTACCCATTTGGTATACTGCTGCTACTTCGTTTAGTTATAAATCATGTCACTTGGTTAACTGCTGCCTACCCATTTGGTATACTGCTGCTACTTTCAAGTAAGGAAATGCTCCCCCCCTTTAGGCTCTAGGTATGTTTTCCCAGTGCTTTGAATGTTGTTATTGTTTTGTTTTGTTTTTTGGTCTGCCTTACTTGCTGCTTCCTTTGCTAAGTATACCATCCTGTGTTTTTATTTGGTGTCTTACTACTGGATCTTCCTTCCTGGGGAATCATACCTCAGCCAATTACTGTATACTGAATTACCTCTGATGCACAAGGCATGAGTCCTTAAAGGCTGGACACCAAGATCATTTCCAAACACTTAATTTTAAGTACATTAAAAAATTCACTTCAAGGGGTTAAGGATTTAGCTCAGTGGTAAAGCGCTCCCCTAGCAAGCACAAGGCCCTGAGTTCGATCCCCGGCAGCCCCCTCAAAAAAACCATTTCATAAGTATTTACTGACAACTTCCCAGGAGGTACTGTGCTAGATAGGTGCAGGAATATAATGGTTAGTAGAAACAAATGAATTTCCATCCATTGTGGAGCATACAGTTTCATAAAGGTCAGGCATTAATGAAACCATTAATGGTTATAAACTGAAATTGTGGTAAGTGCTATGGTGCAATATGGGACACCTCAAAAATGTAAGATGTAGTACAACAGACAGTGAAGACAGGCTAAGACAGACAATTCTGAGAATTAGGTTGAGTTTGGGGGCAGGGCATTTTACACGGCAGGGGTGCTTGTATGTGGGCTAAGTGGCCAGAATAGGGGTTTAATGAATGAAAAGAATGAGCAGAAGCTTGGGGCCAGATAAACCTGGAAAGATAGACAAAGGCCAGATCACATTGAGATTCACAGATTCTATGAAAGATGATAAGCCACCACAAGTTTTAAGGTTTACAAAAATACCAATAGGTCCTATAACCTCAGAACATAGTAGATATTCATTTAAAATCAGGTTACCCTTATTACATGGGGGAGCTAAACAGATGAATAACTCACTTATTATTTATGCACACGTTATGGTCAGGTTTCTAGACAACAGGATCCATCTAATGAGGAAGGTGATATGAAGTGTGTCCCTGACTTTAGCTGAAATGATCAATGACAAACCACAACCCTGGACAAGGCATTCAGGTCGGCCTCAACTCACTACTCACTCATTTTGATCTGAGGCAAAGTACTTAAAATCACTAACACACACTGCTGTTCCTGAATTGATGCCTTAAACCAAGTGGAAAAGCTGTCATACAAACTTAAGGAAAAAGCCACCAGGTTTTCTAAGACAGACCTTGCTATTTGTGGGATTTGTTTGGTTAGCTAGGTTTGGAATCCCGAACACATGGTTGGAACTCTGGGGGATGAAGTTAGCCTCATCATGCCACTTGGAATCTTACTGATAAAAGCCTTAATTAAATACTGTATGAGACAAATTAAACAGATTTGGTTCAGCTTCTGCCAGCCAGATTAATTACAGTGCCCAATGGAAAGACATATCCATGGGGAAATTCTCCAGGAGCCAAGATGGTGTAAGACTAAGGTGTGGATATACTGGAAGATAATTTTCCAGGGATCTCTGGCAGTTATACATAACTTGCAAAGAGAAGCACTAACAGCCTTTGTTCTAAACTATTCTCAAGGATATTTGCAAATAAAATATCCTGGAAAGACAGAAACAGCAATGTGTCTCTGGAACAAAAAGCAGGTTTGTTTACTATCCAGTATAATAAAGATAACACTTCTGTCCAAAGCAAAGGTCAGGCATGTTTGCTTAGAGTATACTACTCTAAGAGATTCGGTATCCCTAATGTTGGCTGGGGCTCCTTTCTAGAAAGCAAGCTGCTGTATGTGCAGACATCGCCTGGACTTCTCTGCATCATCCAGTGGGAGCAGGAGTCCTGAGAACCAGGGCAGATGTTAATATTCTTGCTATTGGTCTAAGTAATAAGGTCCTTTGTATTTGATTAGAAGTCTTTGTCTTTTGCCGGCAAAGATGAATTGTGGTGGGCTAGCTTACTGGCCTCCAAATAGGATAAAATCTCATATTTGTCACATCTCTTGGCACTCATAACCCTCTGGGGTAAATAATACCCACTTTTCAGATGAGAAAATTAAGGTTCTACCACAAGGTATAGGGTCTTAAACTATTCTTTTACTTCTCTGTTCAAGCAAGCTTTGTCTGAATGTTACAAGTCCAGACATATTGTATGAAGAATCTATGCTCCTGGACATTTGAAATATTTTTGGCCAGACATTTATCTTTCAATGTGTTACGCTTGTTTATTAAAAGATCATTGTTTTATTGATGAGCAGTGATCTACAATACACCACCTAGCACATGGGATTCCCCTAGTCACAGGCATTGGCATGTGGTCTAAATTGTTTCAAACAAAGTTAATCCCAAGACTCCTGTTCTAGGGTTGAGAAAGGATATTCTCTGTTTTAAAATAGTAATGATATAGGGAAGTGATGGCAAACCTTTTAGAGATGAGTATTCAAACTGCAACCCAAAACCTATTTATTTATAGAAAAGTGCCAATGCTACAATTAAACCTGAATGCTGATTTTAGTTTGGGGGGAAAAAAAAATTCACACATTAACATCTTTTGTGTTAAAAGAAAAACAAATAACATGTGTGCCATAGGTTCACCATCACTGATATAGGGTATGTGGTATAGGACCAGGCAGCCATTTTCTTATGACAGAAAATATTCCAAAGACAAGACAACTCAAACAGAAGGATATGGCCAGGGTGGTCACACAAGAATTATGCCATAGCCCAGATTAAAGGATATATGATGAGAATAGATTACTGGTTACATGGGTTTCAAAAAAAAAAAATCCTTTGCTATTGTTTGAGACATCCCACAAATGATCATGTGTTGGAAACTTAATCCACGTAGCAGGGTTGGGGGAGATGCAACCTAATGGTAGGTGTTCAGGTCAAAAGGTCTGTACCCTTAGGAAGAGATTAACATCATTCTCACAAGAGTGAGTTTGTTCTCGGAGGAATAGGTTACTACAAAACCAAATTCTCTTTCCGTGGCTCTCTTTTATTGCTACCTCTTGCCTATTTGCTGCATCACGAAGCAACAAAAAGACCCTCACCAGGAACCACACAGATTCTACTACTATGCTCTTGGACTTCTCAGCCTTCAGACTAATGAACTAAATAAACTTTTCTTTATAAATTACCCTGTCCATGGTATTCTGTGACAGCAGCATAAAACAGACCAAGGCAGTTGTATTAATGCATTTTTCAATGCATTTTCTAAAACTTGTAACTGTGAGGTTGCTGATTAATACAGTTCATCTGGTTATAAACCCATTTTCATCACCACTAAATACACTGGCTTTCACTTATCCTGCTGTCAGGCACATAGAAAGGTTCAACTTGTGGCCAGAGTAGGGGTTTAATGAATGAAAAGAATGAGGGGCAGAATTTTGTAAGGAATCAAGAAATAGAACCTTTTAAAAGCAAAGAGCCATCCCAAAGTTTTTACATGTTATAGAATCAATAGTCTTTTTTTGCCTAGAGCTGTGTTCATGATAGTTATTCAAATCTCAGAGTGATACCTAAGACCAAAACAAAGAAAAAATAAAATCACAGAAAGCACTTGAAAGCATTTGGCAAAGGGGTAAACAACATTCTATTAAAGTGCTTATCAGACACCAAGAAATAGATATCAGGTTCCTGCAGATGGAATCTCAGAGTTAACTTGAAGTAATAAAAGGACAATATGGCTAAAGAATTTCAAGCAGTGGAATAGTTATGCAGGATGTAGTAGTGGGAAATTAATCTGGAGAGGCAAGTACCTAGGGGTCAGATCACAAGGGAACCCTGGTTTCCTGGATAAGCGAATCAGTGTCATATTTATTCTACAAGTCAGATGTTTTTATTTGGAAGATCTATACTATGTATGTGGAAATACGAACATTCTGGGTCTGTGATTACATTTTCTGTGTTTAGCAACCATACACATATGCACTGGGAAAAGGTCTACAACGGTCCAGGTGCATTTATAGGATGAAGAGAGGTTACAAAATCTGTGAGGCACATCTGTAGAGGGATTTTCCTCAAGGGGTGTTCACGAGAGATAGTTCTGATGCCTGGACCATACATGGATTGGGCAGATAGCACGTGATACTAAAGGAGAGGAAGTCAGGTAAGAGGCTATGGGAAGTGCCACAGAAATTACGTAAATAATGCATGAAATCAGGCAGCTCAAGAAAAGAGTGCCTGCTAAATAAAACCAAAAGGAAACAAGATTCTTGGTATAATCATGTCTGAGTATAATAGTACTAAAAATATGTATATATTTTAAATTGCCAAGGATATACACACTTACAAAGAATAGTATTATATACACAAGTAGTCTGCTGGTCTTTGGATTAACTTCAATTAATGTTAAATCTTTTATCGGTTTTACTTTACATTTTGATAACTGTCTTTCAGTTTGCAGATGATGCTATGTATTTCTGGCTAGTAAAATGTCAATCTCAGAGATAAAACGAAAGAAGATCACAAGGCTCTGGGAGTGGGAAGAAATAAATGCAAATATTCTCAGTCCAAACAATCCAAACATGTTTATAGAATGGTAATATACAATGTAAGATTATCTGATGTGGTAATATACCAATAAAAAGGTTCTTAGCATTACTAATAGTAAGGAAAACAAAAATTCTTTATTTGTAAAAAGAAGTCTTAAAATCTGAAAATAGCAAATGTTGACAAAGTGAACTAATTCCTGTATTCCTAGTGGAAGAAAAGCTTGGTAAAACAACTTTAGAGACCAATGTCTTAAGCTCTAGTAAGGTTTAAAATATTTATATCCATGGTGGATAGAATAATGTCCTTTCAAAGTTGCCCCGTGTCCTAATACCTAAAATGCATGAATAAATTACATTGCACAGTGTGATGGTTTGTATCTAGATTTGCCCCAAAATTTCATGCAGTCATAGATGCAGCTTTTCGGGGGTAACTGGATCTAGAGTGTGTGATGCTGGAGCAATGATGTGATGCCCATACGGATGCATGGTGCAATGCTAGGATTAAGGCTGTCCCATTCTGGGTGTGAGTGCTACCTGCCCTAAGGGTGGGTAACCTGAATAGGATATAAGCAACAGAAAGAAGGTCACTGCTTGTCCCTTGCTGCTTGCTGCCTTCTGCCTGCCATGAACCATTTCACTTCTGTGATGACACCCTCTGCCATGCCACCCTGCTGTGGATGCAGTCAACTATGAACTGGAACCTCTACAAATTGTGAGCCAAATAAATCTTTCCTCCTTTAACTTTGCGTGTCGGGTATTTTGTCTCAGCAACAAGAAAAGTAACTTAAGACACACAGGAAAAAGGGACTTTTCAGATTTGGTAAATTACAGATTTAAAATGAGGAGATTACTTAGATAAGCCCAATGTAATCACAAAGGTCCTTATGAGAGTGAAAAGGCAGGAAGGCCAGAGCCAAAGGGAGACTTGAGATGCTATGCTGCTGGCTCTGAAAACAAAAATCACAAGCCAAGGAAAGCAGAGGGCATCTAGAACCTGACAGAAGGGGGAAAATACATTTCCAAACTCCAAAAGGAACAGAGCCAAGCTCATACCCACTTCAGATCTCTAGAATTGTAAGACAATAAAATTGTGTTGTTTTAAGCCACTAGGTGAACATTTGTTACAGTCACTGTACGAAACTAATATGATACAGTAAGTCCTTGATTTACCAGCATTCGAGTTGCAAACTTTCACAGATATGAACTTTTGTAGATGTGAACAAACATGGAAGTAGCTCACATGTCTTGTGGACATTGCCACAGGTGTGAGGCTCTGTGCTTACTGTACAGTGCGTATGTTTGGGGTTTTTTTATGCTTTACACTGTATATTTATGGCAAAGGTGATCGTAACCGTAACTAAAAAGTCCACTCTTATAGGCAGGACCTAAAGAAAAATCTCACAGATGTACACAAGCAAACTCATTCAAAAATGGTTATTCCAGCATTTTATGAAAGCCATAAAGCCAGAAACCACTAAATGTCCATCATCACACTGAGATATACACTGAGATCTGACCATTAAAGAGAGCATTATGGGGCAGCAAAAATAAATTACAAATGATAACATGAGTATATCTCTGAAACATAACACTGAATGGAAAAAAATTCCTTTAACATTTAAATTGAAATCTAAAACACTCCAAAATATTAAATGTGTGTTCTTCATAATACATATGTATAGGACAGAAGGAGAATAAAATATGCATAAGAATGATGAGCACTGAACTCAAGATGTGAATTCTCCTTGAGAATAAGAGAGTATCCTGGTTTGTAGAATATTTGAAGTGAATATTTTTAAAATTAGATTTGGTAAAGCTGGATAGTGACTGTGCAGTTGTCATTCTGTTTCTTTTACTTTTTGATGACTTCACCAGTTTACATTCTTCAGCAACCTCCTGACCCCCAACTACCACCCTTTAGATCAGTCAAACATCCCTGGAAACATATCAGAAAACAATACTGTTCTCTTATTTACTGTCAGGAACTAAATTGAAAACACTAATATAGTTTCCAGTACTCCACTGCTGCAGCCCAAAGTAGAACATTCAGGGAAAGGCAAGTCTAAGCACTGTTACAAGAGGAGCGTAAGGCAGGTTGTTCCCAAATTTCCACCTTAAAACTGCTGCAAACTTTCAAATGTACTGAGGACCATGGTAATCTTTTGTTTATATCGGTTATCTACCAACATTTACTGATGAGGAATTAAAACTAAGACCCATTTTTAAATACTCATCAATTCATTTAAAATAGCAACTCTACAGTCACTCACTTACATGTTAAAAAATGAGCATTTATGTTGTAGTATATAACATCAAAATTCTTTCAAAAACAAACTATTAGAGAAAAGAGTGACATTGTTCTTCACTTTTGTGAAGATTTTTACTGTCTAGCTTCATAAAATCCAAGTAGATTCTGTTTAAGTATACTACTTTCACTAAAGTATATAAAAGCTACTTCTGGCCTCATAGATTTTTTTAAGATTTCATAGATCCCAGAAACATTTTGGGGACCACTGAGGGTTCCCAGAAAAAAACTTCAGAACTTCTGGTTTAAGGAGTATTCTGTATTCTCAAAAGCTGAAGAATATAGTCAAAACCTGTAAAAATATGACATTAAAAATGCACTAAAAATGATCTATTAATATAAAGACTAATGAAATTATAGGATACCAGAACTATAATCTTTACCTACCCCACACATTAATTTTAAAGCTTGAAAGACAAAATGTTTTAAACAAAAACAAGGACATGATAAACTTAATATGTTTAAGCATGGTTGGGGATTTAGCTCAATGGTAGAGTGTTTGCCTCACAAGCGTAGTAAGGCCCTGAGTTCGATCCCCAGCATCACCTCTCCAAAAAATATGCTTAAGCAAATAGAAGGTAAAAAAAATAAATAAATAAATTTTTTACAAGGTATTAGATGATTTTGATTCAAAGAACTTTGAAATATTAGAAGGTATTTAACTCACGATGACTGTAGAATATAGTAAAATTTCCACTACCAGGAATGTTCCCGCCCTAAAGAATTGAAGATGTCTGGGCAAACATACATATACTTATTTCTTTGTTCTACCTACTGTTTACCTTTTATGGAAGAGCCAATGTGGTAGAAAAAGAAAAAATCGGAATATGAAATCCTTTGCAAGTCTACTACAGAACTTTATGATAAAATTGAATCAGACTTATTGTAGACAATAACCATTTAGCACTGTGTGAATATTTTAACTTAAATGTGTACTTGTTAATAAGGTTATTTTAGACTCAAAATCAGTGAGAATATATTAAAAGTAATAGCAACAACAGCAAAATCATCACTACTTCTACCCCCTGAGAACTCTGGGGAATATAGAGAGAATCATAAAAAAGAATAACAGCCATGGAGAACAATAAATAAAGAACAGCTACAAGCTCAGAGAGCATTTTGGTTCTCTTAACACACCCTTCAGAGCACCCACACAAGATTCTCTGAGCCAGATCCAAATAACTCCTGATGGAAATGTAAGTGCCTGAGGCTTATTGCTAACAGAACTACCTGGAGTTTATCTGATAAAAATCCAAAAAGATTAGGGCTGGAGGCAGGGAATTTTCACACATCAATAGCCTATTATTCTGGGAGACATTTAATTCTATGTCAATACACTCACAGCTTCTCTGGCATAGAGATTCTTGGTTTAAATATTAATTGCATAAAAATTACAGACAATAAATGCAATTACTCTTCTTCAAATTAACCATGTGCAAGTCAGCAATAAGTTTATTTTTGAAGAAGCTTTCTCTTTAGCCTTTTAAAAATCAAGTAAATAAAGTATTAGTGGTAGCAAAATTGAATATAAAATGAGCTTTTAAAAATCATTTTTGAGCAAATTAGGAAATTAGCAAAGCTGCTAATTATACACAGTAGATTTTACCATCACAATTTGTATCTAGTACAAGACAGAGTCAGTATATCTTATGGGAACCCACCATGGTTAGCATAATCTTCCAACTTTTAGATTCACATATTGCTATCAACACTGTAAATTTAAATTCTGGAACAAGGCCCAGAATCTCTTGCTAACTGAAAACCAAGCATATCCCCGAAAATAAGAGGTCTCCTCCCTTCAAGGATAATGCATATTTTGCTTTTCAATACTTTTGGCAACACATTTTTGGAGTATGTATTGTTCTGGCCTAGCTTTGTGATATCACTTCTCAATATGATATGTGTCATTAGCACAATGGATGGGCAGTCTCCAAAAATACTTTGAACAAAATAAAGTCAAACATAATCCACTTAAAATTCAAACAAGTATTTGATATCTAGCACTTTAGAGAGGGAAAAAAAGGTTATAAAACTACATGGCATATTACATGAATACAGAACTACAGTACCCAGGAAACTGTCATTACCAAAAATAATTGAGGTCAGATTTTTTTAAAACCAAAATTTTTTTAGATGATATGTAGTGCTGGGGATTTAGCTCAGTGGTTAAAGTGCTTGCCTTGGAAGCACAAGGACCCGAGTTCGATCCCCAGCACCAAAAAAAAAAAAAAAAATAGATGATATGTATACATACTGTATTTTACACAACTCAGTCAAGGGAATTAGTGCATCATGCTGTCATCAAACTTACTCAAATTCCTGAAGTGAAACATACATTAGCTGGAACAAAAACTAAAAATAGCCGCAGATCAGTTTAGGTTAGGAATTATAACTAATCTTATTAGATAAGAAAAAAAAATCCTGTTGCTAGTAAAAGGTCACTTGAGTTGCACATGAACACTGCAGAAAAAGACAGCAAAGGAAAGAGGGACAGAAGGTATAGAAAAAACAAACAAAAAGGTTAGAGCAAAAATGAAATGATAGGAGGGAGGAAAGAGACAAGAAAGGAAGGAAGGAAGATGGTGATAGTTTCGAGTTTTCATGGTGTACACCACTGAAAGAGATTTGATTTCATGGTCCACAATATCTAACCAGCAAACAGGAAGATCAGTCACCAAGTGGCTAGTAGGGAAACTAAAGAGGACTTGGACTAGCACAGTAATTTAGTTTGCATTTATTGCCATTAGAAGAGGCAGAATGACAACTGGAACATGTCTACTCCTTTATTACAGGAACCTGTGAATATGTTGCACAGCAAAGAAGAGTTTGAAGATATGGTGAAGGTTGAAAGTCTTATAATAGTGACATTCTCGTCGATTATCCAAGTGGGCCAAGTTTAATCATACAAAGACTTTCTCTGTGTCTTGCCATGGAGAATTTTCTCTTGCTGGACTCAGAGACATGGTTAGAGAGACGTAAAGTGTAAGAGCAACTTGGTCCATTGTTGCTGAGAGCAGAGGGAGACAGACACAAGAGAAGCAAGTCAAAGAATGGACACAGATACCAGTCCCAAAGACTGTCCTGACTGACAGCCAGAGCAAGAACAGCGCTCTCTGTCCTACAAGTGCCAGCAAAAGAGCGACCTCTGTCCTATAAATGCATCTAATTCATCTCAGAGGAAGAATGAGCTTGGAAATAGACTTGTCCTCAAACTCCTTAGCAAAGACCACAGCATGCCTAACAGCCTGAAACAGCCTGAAATTCCAAGGAGAGAACCATTATAGACCATCCTAGCACTAAACTTCAGCCTGCAGAACTACAAGGTAATATTTGGGTGTTGTATTAAGTCACTAGATTTGTGGTAATTTGTTATTGGAGCATGAAAACTACCATATCCATACCTGCAAAAGGGGATGTTGGCCAACTCTAAATGGTGACTGGCCACAGGGCAAGAGACAGTATCAGTATATGCTCAGGTTCAAGTTAAGCTAAAAAAAAAAGACAATACGATGATTAAACCTGGCAATACTAAAGTGCAATTTAAATATGCTAAAATAGTTTTACTTAGTATTTAATGTGTACAGTGTGTTGCAATTTATATAAATGATTATTTTCATTATTCGTGGTCAAAACTCCATTATTCTGATGCCTGTGGTATTGACATTAATAGGAATTGTAACTTCTCGATTCTTTTATATAGTTATAAAACTGAGCATAGGAGAAGAAAATAATGTACTCTTTCTAATAAAACATTTAAGTATGCATCAAAGATACATTAAATTCATCTAAGAGCAAAGATCTTCATTCAGACTGACATATTTTATCAAAAACTCAAGCATTTAGCAAGTGTTACTTATGAGATATTGATAATTTACAGCTTTACGACAAAGTTATCATGTCTGAACAGGCATGAATCGCCTAACATTTTGTTTTCATTTAATGAATCCTACAAGATACAGAGAGGACTGTGTAGATAGCAGCGTTATCTAAGAGCGCTGGATCATCTTACTTTTTAGGTCATTTGTAGGAAAATGAATGCACCTGGAAGCCATATGTTAAGTGAAATAAATCAGACATGCAACCTTAAATATCATATGGTTTCTCTTATAATGAGAAACACATATATAAAAAAATTAAAGAACAAAATTAAAGATAACAGGAAACAAGGAGATAGATTTTTGCAAATGGGAAGGGACTAAGAGATGAGAGGAGGAAGGGAAGAGCCATAAAGAGAATTAAATGTGTTATGTACACGCACCAACTCCCCATGCTGGACATAATCATGATGTACTACAAACATGTATTAATAAAAATTTAAATCAAAAAAATAAATGACACAGGCCAATGTAGTGTAAGTATATTGATCTCATCCAGAAGTATAGATTTTAGAACCCAAAGTCAAAATCAATAGTAAAAACACACAGTATTATTTGTTTGGCTATGCACTTTTGTAAGAAATGGACTATAAATATAAATGAAGCTATGACAAACATTATAAGTGTAGAATACATTCAAGTTCAAATACTTAGCTTCTTATACAAAGAATCATAAATACTATTTTTCAGTACTAT
The DNA here is from genome assembly GCA_004026905.1 of Hystrix cristata. NCBI lineage: Eukaryota > Metazoa > Chordata > Mammalia > Rodentia > Hystricidae > Hystrix > Hystrix cristata. The sequence goes on along the minus strand of PVJO010000767.1, from coordinate 133,134 downwards.
ATAGCATAAAATTTTCCAAAGTTGATATAAGTCAAGGAATTTAGTAACCAAGCACATTAAACATTATTTAATATGACCTCAGAGCGATACAAAGTTTTTCTGCTGTTGTCTCATCATGTCTACTGCCACAAAATTCAGATTCTTCAGCAATATTTGAACAACTATTTTCATCAAAATTACTCTAGCCCTTCAGGTAATCTTTAAGATTTTTCCTATGCACATTTTACTTTATTTTTGTGATAGATTTTCTCACAGAAAAGCTACACTGTTAAAATCATGTTGTAGCATTTTCAATCATGTTCAAAGTAAAAACCATCTTCTCAAAGCAGCTATATAATGTACGTATCTTCCATAAGTTTTCAAAGTAATTATGGGTCTCTAAATTTCTAATTGGATACATTTGCTTTTTATCTAAAGCATTAAATTAAATTTATTGATCTAGAAAACTATAAAATAAAAATAGCAGACAAAATTTCAATCTAGTCATAAAATTATGTGAATGTATATTATTATATATACTGTATATTCAGAATGTAATGGCCATGTCCTGGTCACACTATTAAGAAAAACATCCAATCAGCAGTAAACATGGGCAACCAAAGGACACTGAGTAACTATAGCTACATATTTAATAAGAAAGGAAAGTAAAATTGAGGAAGCATCCTCATTCTAACAGCTAAATTTAGATTTAACTACATTCTCTCATATTTAATGTTTGGCATTTACAATTTATTTCTTTTGAATTGATGCAGAAAAACAAAAAACAAAACAAAAAAATTCCCCCATCCTCTGATTTTCTAAGTCATCATCCAACTGCATTCGTGGTTTTCTTGAATAAAACCCCAATCAAAAAAGCTTAAATATCCAATCAAAAAAGCTTAAATATCCTCCTGAATAAGGGCCACAGTTTTTTCCCACAGACTGATGGAAAAACGCACCAAATTAAAAATAGGTTTACATCTCCTGCAAAGGATCATTAGTCCAGAGGATGGATCTGGCCAGGCTTGAAAGAAAGCCAACAAACCAAGAATATTAATAAAAGATGATGATCTCCCTAGTCCTGGAGCTAATGAATATGCCTCAGGATACAGGCACTCTCTGACATACAAATTTGAAAAATAAAAAATAAAATATTGGTAGACTGACCTTTTTTCAGAATTGAATTAGTTTGAAGCAGTCTATAAGCTTGATATTTCCTAAGCCCTCAAAGCGATTTATAACTATAGCAAATGTAAAATTTTGTTTAGATAACTGAAAACCTGTAGGTTTTAGACTGGGAGAAGGTCGTGTTGTGTTCATCATAGTTTTCCCTAGTAGCATACTCAAATAGGCATTGCTTAGGCATAACAACACATTCATTATCCCAATATTGAGCACACCATCAAAAATGAAACCTGGCATCACCTGGCATGTATCTTTCATTTCCTGCTACTCTATTAAAGTAAAAGACTTTTTCGCATGAAAATATCTTACAGGGAAATACATGTAACAGCACAGAAGCGAGGAGATCACGTTTTATCACATGAAGCTCAAAGGGAGAATGAAAAAAAGCATTATGTAAGTGAGCAGGGGGAAGCAATTGGAAGGAGATGATTACTCAAGTAGCAGATGCTCACTTCTAAATTTCATCATGTATAGCTCACCGACCTGAAATCTCATGCAGCTGAAAATTAAAAATGGGGTCGAGGGTGTGAAAATTCACTGAAGTTATTCAAAATCGAGAGCAGTCAGATAAATCCAAGATTCTCATGACCGCTAGCAGCACTCACATCTCATCATGGTGATGAATGTCCCGTTGATGCTTTGGGGGCATCAATCACTTCATCACAGACTGCCCTTGCTGTAAAGCATCCTGGAGATTTATAGGCACGGGCAGCCAGATTGTGGCCTTTCAGCTCTGCTGGGTGCAACAGGAGGCCTCCCAAGCCATTTAGGTGAAAGAAACTTTCATTCGCTGTGCAATTCCATCTTTCTGGCAGCTGACTTCTCATTATCTCACATACCTAGCAAGGATTTGCCTATAAAGATTCACTACCTTGCAAGATCTTTTTCTTCCCTATAAGATGTTCTAAAAAAACAAACAAACAAACAAAAAAAAACCTTACCACAAGGCAATTTTGTAGTTTCCTACAAAAGTAAAGTAACAGTTTGGAGTTTTGTGTCCAAGGAACTTGTAAAATCAAATCTATTCTATAGATAACAATCTCTGACCTATTTCTAGTGAGCACAGCCACTTCCTCCTTTAAACAAAAACTTGGTGGCTCCTCCACCCACACGGCCATGCATTCTAAGTCCTTGGATCCACCTTCTCAGCCTTTTTTACTGTCTCCCAGGGTTTCTTGGCTTCAGCCCTATTAACTGACATTTTGGACCAGATAATTCTTTGTTGCATAGATGATCCCATGCATTGTGCAGTGTTTAGGAACAATGTGGCCCTAGATGCCAAGTAGGACCACCTCATATCTGCCTGCTGGGAACACCAAAAATGTCTCTAGATACTGCCAAATGTCACTGACAGTGTTAGGGGACAAAATCACCTCTAGTAGAAAATCACTGATCTAGCCCTGAATAAACTTTCTATAGCCACAAATCCCCACACAAACTCATTTAGTGAAATTCAGTTGTTCAGTTGTAGTCTAGAATATTGCTTGAAGCTCATTTTCTTATTATTCTGGAATGTCTTATCATTGTCTTCTTTATGATCCACGTTATAATTCAGGTTTTTTAAATTCTTACATTTACTGAATCAGTTCATAATCTCTCATATGGTGATTATTTTAAAGCAATAATCATTTGTATATTTAAATTTTGTTAGTTCAGTATAAAAGTAGTCATATTACATAAATCCAGAATTCACATGGGAAAAATAGCAGCTTTAGGGGGAAAAAAAAATGATGCAGAATCTAAGCCAATGGTATTCTGCATTTTATACAATTTTTTCGTAAATAAATTCTGAACCAAATATTTAAAAATCTCATTGGACTGTCAATGCCTTTAAAGGAGTTTTTACTAAATGCTCCCATAGAACAAAGAATTTTTAAATTCAGATTATATATAAACTAAAATTCCCACTGAGTTGAGTTACTCAAAATAGAAAACCAATACAAATCATCCTAAGTCAGCAAGGCAGATTTATTTAAAAACTTTTACAGTCACTAATGTTGAAGATGCATCTCTCAAAGCAAAACACAGACTCTAAATATGGAGCCTGCATTTCCTGCTTGCATTAAGCAATGAATACTCATGGGCAGCCCATTTAAAAAATAGACCATAGTTCACTACACATTGTACTCAAGCACCACACTGGCACAGGCTGGGGAGAGGGAAAAGTGGCCATCTGAGTTAGATCAAGTGTGTACGTAAATATACAGAGATACTCTTGTGGTTTTTAAGTTCTATCTTGGATGAGACCCTTTTTAAAAAATCAATATGTTCCCTAATTGATCCACTAGAAGTTCCATTCTGACAGTGAGGAGTAGAGTCAGAAATAGTATCTGGTTGATTTAATTCAGCACTTTACAACAGTGGACCATGATTCAGATGTGGTTAGAAAGAAGTCTATAGAGATTTAGAGTTGGATTTTAGAGGCTATTTGATTTCTAAAGCAGCAAACTTGACAGCTAATTGATAACTTGGAATTGTAGATGAGTTGTAAAGTTAGGCCAATTTCCCTGGAGTTAAAGAGAAAAGCCTTACAAAACTCTAGTTGTTCTCATAATGGATCTGAATAAATACATTTCGAAAATACCAGGACCAAGTCATTCAAATCTGTGTGGATCTAATGTAGGAAAAAATGTTACTTTTTCAGTGTATAAGATCAAGTTTTAAATAGTCAGCTAATGATTTGTAGGCTCTGAGAGAGTAATAGAGTATTTAATGGTTTTCTACAATATTTGCTTCAGTGTTATCACATCTGGTGAATCCAGAATGCTTCTAAGGTAATCAAGAAAGATACATAATAGTCAGAAAATGCTTAATAAGAACAAGAGCAAGTTACAGTGTTCTTATATATAACAAGCCATATATAATAAATTAGCTAAGAAAACACTAAACTCCTTTCCCATCAAAAATAATATAATCTTACAGTGAAAATCAGCTATACATTGTTATTACCAAGGGTCACACTCAACTCACTAGAGACTTCTTGTCTCCAATATAGCACTGAGACAATCTGACGAAAATAAGGAGGATTCTGTCTGTAATTTAGTCTGTCTCCTCTAGGCATAAAGATTATTGTCTTTTCTAAGAGTAAAATATTTAAGGAAAAAGCTACGATTGGAGTCCAAGGTCAAGGCAAATAAACCCAGTGCAAAAGGCTCCAAACTAGTCTAAATAAAATAAGCAGTCACATTTTCAGATGGCTTGTCAAGTTCCAAATAGTTTTATAGTTCTGAAAGTAAAGGACTATCACAAACTCACCTTTTAAAAGCTTTTCATAAAAGCTAACACTAACATGGTCCTTCTGTGTCAGGCTCTTTATAAGTTATTTATATCCATTTATCTCTCAATACAGGTAGGAGCTCTTACTACCTCCAAGGCCAACTAGTTAGTAAGTGGCAAAAGAACTAGCAGACTCTTCACCACCACTATATATTCCCTCCTCTGCACACTCAAGCTACCAACTGGCTAGAACAGAAGAAAATGGCCCGAGACTTAATGAATTAGAAAAGATTGGAAATCACAAGCAAAGGCTTATACCCCAATGACACATACAGATGTATATCCCATTTCCTATGAGGTACCTTAATAATCAGTTATTTAGAGACTAAATGGAAGGTAATAGCAATCTCTATTTCCCTAGGGAAAGTAGCAAAATTTAAATGATTAATCAGCAAGTATTTACTGAAAACCACTAAATCCCAGTACTGCTATGTGTTAAGGGTAATAGAAAAGAAATCACAGCATGTTATTCGCCCCATGGGATAGCAACAAGATTTCTTTCAGGTATTCTAGTGGCTCCAAGACAAAAAAAAAAAAAAAAAAAAAAAAAAAGGACCAGAAATTATTAAGAACTTCATAGGTTAAAAAAAATGTAATTGCAGCACAAATAACTACTCTAAAAATTCTAGTTTCTACCTCAACAGAGTATTGCGAACTGTCAAAAGTTTACACTGACCAAACCAAAATTGACGATCTCCCATATAAACTCATCAAATATTTTTAAATTGACTTGAGAGGCTGGGGGTGTGACTCAGTGGTAGTATACTTGCCCAGTATGTTCAAGGCCCTTATGTTCAATCCCCAGGACTGCCAAAACATAAATAAATAAAAAATTGCTTGAAATGAATGTTCAGAGCCCATCATAAATTACAACTGTAAAAATAAATTTTAAAAGAATTCTGATTTTATTTTAAATGTGTATTAATTCAAGATTTAAGCTAATAGTGGTTGTTTGCATGTCTTCCCTGGCTTTTCACCTTCTTCCTAAAGGAACAGATGGTATGTGGAAAGGATAAGATGTGTAATTTTAATGATCTCCTTGCTTCTATAAGGAGTTACAAGGAGCTGGAGAGGAGGTAAAAATAGTTTCTTTTTTTTTCCCATAGGCCTCTTAGATTTTTGCTATGGAAGAAACACCAAAAATTAACTTCTGCCTGAAATATTTCACTCCCTCATTGAGTACACAAGCCAGAAAACTTCTACTTATTCTCTATTTCTGTCTTAGTTAACGGCACCCCCCACACACACACCTCTTACTTCCTGGACCCAGAGAAAAACAGATTCATAGATCCCTCCCACGATAAGCTAAAGCATATTGCTAAGGCCCAAGGGTCATTATAGTGACACAGGATGCTGGAGAGTTTACACATTTTTGCAGTGATTATTACCAGTATTCATCAGTTAGAGCTAAGTGTATGTCCCTTTCATTGTCCTAACACCCAAAATCTACAATTTTTGTAAGAAAATGTAATCATCAGCTACAGATATACTGACAGCATAAAGAACCTCTTGTAAACATCTGGCAATCCTTACTAATTAAAAAGAAAGCACTGACAAAATTTTACAATGGTTAACTCTTTTGGACCAACTGCTTTTTTTTTAAGAGACATGAGAAAGGTTTATTAGAGATTTTAGGACCCACTCATGAATGGAATACAGGTGCTCAGAGAAATCAGACAGATTATGAGCCACAGCTGGATCAACTGCTCATTCTCTGAGGCTATACCAACTCTGTGTTAATGTGGAAAACTAACATATCAATGCTTCAGGATGTGTGTGAAGTAATATCCTATACACTTATTCTCCATTCGTTTATCAAAACTATAGAGTATTTTGCTATTGAAAGTTACTTCTAAAAGGTTATGATGTAATAAATAAAGAGGAATCACTTCATTTCTAAGAATTTAGAGTATTCTAAAGGTGAATATTCATTTGAAGTGATAGAAACAGACCCCCTCAGTCAACAACCTCAAACTGATTTCAGTGCGGAGAGGATCTCATCATAAATAATGGGGATTGCTAAAAGCTAGCTCCTTCTCAAGCATTACAGAGAGGTTGTTTCCAAAAGACTCACGGAATTTTGAAAAGAAATTATCTCCTACTGTATGGCTACTTAAGATTGTTTCCCTTTTATTTTTCTGGTATTCAAGAATTGAAGGTGTCCTGAAAGAGGACAATGTTCAAGATAAAGGCTAATACTCACATCTGCGATTCTTGAAAACAACTGCAGAGGTTAGGAAGAGGCTTTGGTAGGTTGGGTTTCTGCTTACCAGTATTATATGGCACGCTTTATGATGCCCCTCCCTGCAGATTGTACATCCTACCCAGTTTAACTCAGCCATGGCTGTGTGATTTGACTTGGCCAATAACACACAGGTGGGAAGTGATGTACATCACCTCTAGTTTTAAAAGCCAATATATTGTTCATGATCTCTTTTCTCTGTCACAAAATCACCAGTATTTACTACCTATCAGCCTGTGACTCAATTAAAAAATGTGAAGAGAGCTGCAAAATATAAATATTCTGGTAGTGAAAAATGAACTTTTTTGTATGGAAGATGCTAATATTTGGTGTAGTTATTACAGCATGCTTTTCTAAACTATGTTGACTAACACACCATGCAAAACATACACACACACAGACATATATATGCATAACACAAGAAGTAGGAGTGTCTCTTTTGTCTATCCTTGGGAATTTGTTCTTAATTTAACCTTCCTAGATTTTATAAATGTTATTTATGAGGGGAGGTCAAAGAAAATAAACTACATTCAAACCTTCACAGATAAAATCTTGAAAGTTTTCAAATATGTAGGTCTTCTATTTTGTTTAAAAGATGATAAAAATTTAAAATTCTAAGACCTATGCAATTATTCCAACTATCTAAGATGACTACATAATCACTTATATTTTACCACGTGTACAGTAGAAGGAGACCTTGACTCAGAAAACCCAAATATGGATTCTGACTGGTCTGCGGCAGCTAGGCTTTGAGATGCCTGTCACACCCACATTCCTTTATAATTTGGAAGTGACTCTATCTACATTCCCCTGCTACAGTACTCCCATATTTGTGGCAAATGAATAGTTAATCTCTGTGCCAAATCACTTCAAACCACCAGCCCCAGACTGCAAGACTAGGCACCATATGGTAAAAAAGTACTTTATTTCCAAGCCTTCAATGTGTATGAGGTTGCATTATAACAAATATCTTTCACTTATGCTAGACAGAGAGTTTTTTAACTTACAGCAAAAAAATACATTGATTAAAACATGTGAGCTCTAAGTGAATTACTTTCCTAGCCTGAATCTCCTAATTTGCTGCAGGGATCCAAATATCCATACTTGGTTGTTGTGGGAGTCCAATAATGTGAATGTGAGCAAATAATCTTAAAAGCAATTTTTAAAGGAGCAATTCCAGTCATTCCCAAAGTAAACATTTTTCTAAAGTCTCAGGCAAATAAGTTGTTGGTAATCAGTTATGTATTATAACTACCATACCTCACATATTTACTGTAGACAAGTCAAATTTACAATACATTAAAATTCTCTACATGTACAAATTAACCATGATGAATGTGATCATTATGTATACAACATACCAATACATGTTCCCAGTAAAAAATAAAAAAAACCCTACATAATGTAAGAGAATAATTTTATTATTTAAGGATAGCAAATTTTAGCTGACCCTGTTAATGTTTTATTTTTTGCTTGTTGCAACATCTAGTTCTCATTTAGAAATGCAACACCCTTTTAAAGCAGTCTTTCTTTTAAAAAAGCATAATGAACATTAAGGTATAATTTCATGGAACTGCCTAAGAAAAATCGTGAACTGGTAGGAATTCAAATTTTGGAAAGAAGAAAAGGTAAATTGATTTTAGGTGTATCTTTTCAAAGCTCGAATCACTTCTGCTTAGAGTCTCTTATTTTATACAATCTCAAGAGTAATGTTTATCTGAGGAAGCATCATTCTGGTTACCTACTTAAACTTACGAACATGATGTTTAACAAGTACTATCCCTATGCACGTGGTATGTTCAGAAAAACATTGATATTTTCCTCCACAATGACTTAAGGAAACTTAAAGAACATTGCCAGGGAATATATTTTAGTACCATCAATACATTCTAAGCAATACCTGGCTCTACCTCAAAAAGCAATTGAGAAGCATCTTATCTACTCAAAAGCTATGACTCTTGTGTTAGATGCAATACACTTAGCTTCCTAGTAGTACTCTTTTCCAGATCCCAGAGATTCTACTTACCTGTTGTCTTGGCCAGTTTTGTGTTGTTGTAATAAAATACACGAGTCTAAGTTCTTTATAAAGAGTTTGATTTGGTTCACTCTTCTGGTAGTTGGAAGGTTCAAACAGGAGGACACAGGCACCCCAGTGAGTCCCTTCGCTGTGTTTCAACGTGGCAGAGAAATGGAAAGCTGACCAGCCCTGTGTAAAAGGGACTGAGATATGGGTCTGTCTCGGTGTTTAGCAACCCACTCTCCCAAGAGATAACCCAGTCACAAGAGGCCCGACCCACTCCTGTGACACCGCACTAATCTATTAGTGAGGCTGAGCCCTCACAACCTCACTACTTTCCATTTGCCCCTGCTCTGAAAGCTTCTGACGCTGCTAAACTGGGGACCAAACTGCAAGCACATGAAACTCTGGGGGTCACACCACATCCTCTCGAAAATGTTGCTTTGCTAGAGAGAGTTTTCAGTGTGGGAAATATTTTAACTCTCCTATATCACCATTTTGTGGACCCAAATTTATGGAGTTATGTTCTGCTCCATAGTGGCTGTTTTTAATAAAATACCTTAATCTCACAGATATTTTCAAGTTATCTTTCTATGTGCCTGAAATTTGTTTGAGTGCAAAAATGTCTAAAACGTCTCCTTCTGAAGACACTTGCTATAGTAACATCAGCATACTGAAGTTTAAGAACTAAAGTAGTGGTGATTCCTGCTTGAGCTTGATCTAGTTCCACCTTAGCTACACAGCAACAAAGAGATACATTCTTGATACCATTCTGTTATGTTCTAAGTGTTGTTTATCACACAGTGTTCTCGATTTCCTTTTCACAATAAAATGCTTTGCTCACTAGCACTGTCTCTGCAGCAGATTTAAGAAAACTTAATCGACAATACTAAAACAATGGAGGCAAGTTTGGTAAATATATGGGAAAATTTTTGAACTAAAAATAAATGTATACATATATGTATATATATTTGGCACTAAACATACAATATGAATGGTTCCTATGTATACAAACACCCCTGGGAAATAATTCTTCTTGCATGGATAACAGGCAGTCATATAATTCATTAGTATAATTTTAAACTGAAACACAATTGCTGTCATTTCTGAGGCACTCAAAATTCTAGAGCAGTGATTATCAAAATACAGTTCATGGATAATTGGTGGTCTGTGGACGCCCACCAGGTGCGGTTTAAACAGACATGTTATACAGTTTGGATTTTGTGTGTGCTAAGCAGTGTATTAAGAAACTTATAACTGCTGCTGATGAAACATTAAGAAAACACCCTATTTTAACAGCAAACTTCATTTCTCTTGTCTTTGTTTTGTCTCAATTATGAGCCTGGGACACCTGGGGTTTGGGGACTGCTGTACATAAAAAATATTAAGTTAAAAATAATCAAATATCAAGTGCCCTTCAGGGGAAAGTCAATCCACCTGGGAAAAGAGGGAATAAACAGAGTCAATCCTTCTAGCCAGGAAAGATTGCCTAGAAAATATGGCAAGTTATATGGCAGCAATTACATCACATACAGCACAGCAGGTAAGACAATAAAACAAGTTATTGAAGACCAGTGTCTAAACTTTGATCGATTTCAGAAAAACAAACTAAAAAACATCTGCAGTTAGTATCTTAGTTCTAACATAAAGATTCTGTCTGGCGACAGCAGTGCTGTCCAACAGAACTTTCCATAATGACAAAAAGGTTCTGCACTATCCACTCCATAGCCACTACCTAGCTGAGAACATTAAATGTGGCTACTGTAAGTGAAGTTCTAAATTGTTAGTTCTATTTAATTTTATCTAATTCAAATAGCCATATGGGGCTAGTGGCTACCATATTAGAGAGTTCAAGTCTAGGAACATCATTCTGGACCCAAGCGCAGTATGGTACTGAGAAAAGAGTCAGTGAGAAACAAAACCAGGTCAGTAAGAAAACTATCAAGGCCTGATTATCTTAAATGAGGCTGGAGCCACCAACATCTTCAAAAAAGGAGCTGAATCTAAATCAAAATCACTGTACTTTCACTTTAATTTTGAAGATTTTTCACATTTTAGCTATTCCTTACTACTTTATACCACAGGTAAATTTACATTTAGCAATCTTTATACATGATTTAAGAGAAAATAGAGTATTATATTACAGTGATACATGCATCCCCTTGTTTATAGCAGCACAGTTCATAATACCTAAATCTTGAAAGTGGCCTATATGTCTACCAACAAATGAGTAGATTAAAAAAAAAATGTGGTATTTACATACAACAGAGTACTACTCTGAGATAAAAAAAAAAAAAGATAAACTAGAATCATTTATAGGCATATGGGTGCACCTTGAGACCATAATGTTACGTGAATTAAATCAGATACACAATCTTAAATATTTCTATATGAGAAACCCAAATTATAAATAAAGGACAAAATACAAAATTGCTAATAGGAAGTAAGGAGATAGACCTTTCTCAAGTGGGAAGAGGCTCAAGAGATGGTGGGAGGAGGGAGGAATGAGAGGGAAAGAGATGAAAAGAGGAATTAGGATGTGTTCGGTCCATGTACCAACTTCACACAAGAAATGGAATCATTATGTACTGCAAACATGTACTAATAAAGTTCTGAAATAAAATGGAAAATGGAGTATGTATTATATTCGTTATATATACTGAAGGTATTCAATAAATGTTGACCCTATTCTTTTCAATCATAAAATAAAATTTTAGTTATGGCCGAGGAAAGCCATTTGAGCCAGAGGGAGCTAGGTAGAATCACATTTCAGATTCTGGGCTTTAAGCGTGCAGACCAGGTAAGCAGTACTGACATATTCTTTATAGAGTAACACCTGCACATGGTCCTGCTGAACCGGAACATAAGACGCCATCACTAATTTTTATACTTAAGACTTGCACACATTAGGCTGACACAAATTGGGAGTTTTATTTTTACCACATAAAGTGGTTTTCCTGCCAAGATATCTCTGTGTCATTTTTAATGGTAGATCTGAGAACTAATTAAATGCTTTATAATATTAAATAAGAGGTAATAATTCAGGAGAAGGGGAGATTCTTATTATTATTAGCATGGATGAATTTGCACTTCAGTTCAGAAATCTAGATGTAATTATAAGGGGAAAATATATGTTAGCGGGAAATTTAAAAGTGTAAGCATGATATTACACAGAACAGAGTCATTTTATCTTACTTAACTACAGTTTTAGTAAAAATGACTAAAAGACAAAGAAGACAAGCCCTTTAAGTAGCTATCAATAATTAAACGTTATTAGCTTTCATAATGCATGACAGATATAGAACAAAAGAAAAATTATTCACTTCATGCCTAGGGTACTTAACATTGTTTGAACTTTGACAGTTGCCATTTAATAGATTTTTAGCTTGATTTTATGTTGAAGCTGCAATACTTTAGCACCTCCCAATAATAAATTGAGAGTTTCATGTTTACTCTTTTAAATGCTGTCAAAAATGAAGCAATATTTCAAGGAAAGAAAACACTCCATTCTTAGCTCTTCTGACCTTGAAAGTTTTAAGAGTTCTCAGGTAGGAAAAGAATTACTCAAATATGAGAATTCCATAGGTACCAGAATGAAACACAGTTTTAACCAAAGACTCAAATCACTCAGTGTATAGGATGCATTCATGGTAAGGACTATTGCCTCCAAATGGACTTTTAAAATTCTACTTTTAAGAGAATATATGTACATATACATACTTCTAGAATATATGCATCTATGTACATATAGATGCATATAGATCTTGATAAAGGGAAGACATAAATTATTTGGAACCTTAGTGAAAAGTAAACCACCTTTTTATTCCAAATTGGAGTTTCATCTTACTGCTAGGCCTATTTTTCCAGCCTCGGTATGCCTGCTGTTTCTTCATTTTGCCATACGTAAGTGTCCTCCGGATCATAAGGAATTGAGGAAATGACATTGACTCTAGTAATGATAGAAGCAGTCTCCTCTAAAGCACCTACCTTATGCTAAGCACAATGTTAGGTAATTTTTTATGAATTTTCTCTCCTTCTAAAATAATCCAGTACAGGTAGGTATCAATATTCCATTTTGTAGGCAATGAAATTACAAGACTAAGGAGACTGAATCACCTGTCCAAGGTCATCCAGCTAGTAATCAGAAGAGCTGGAAATCAAATCAAAGTTAGTTAAATACCCTCATCGAATGACAGAGTCAGATAAGTTGTAATATGGGCACAATGAAATGAGTAAGGATGAAGAGGCACAGGGAGGAGAGGCACCCTTTCCTCTGTACAGCCCCTTTCCTGATGCTAATATCTAAGAGCAGTGTTCTCTATACAATTTCTCTGGCATGACAGCCACAGCCACAGATAGCAGGTATCAATACCAGGGTGCTTGTTAACAGCAAAAGAAACAAACTCAACAGGATAGCGTGACCTTGTGTAAGACACTCAGGAGGTGAAGTTAAATGGAATTACTATATGAGATCCTACTTTTAAAAAGGAAGCTTTAGGATAATTAATGTATTTTTCTTCCTATTTTAACAACTAGGCAAACAATACAAAGCCTGAAGGCTTTTAAAACACAGACTTCTTGGGAATACCCTCTTGCCAAAATAATCTATGCAAGGTGGTCAACTCAGTATTTTGCTCTTTATAAAATACGCTGATGCATTTCACCAAGAACATGAATGTTGTGCTGTAAGTGATTTTACAGAGATTTTTCTCTCAGAGGTTTCATCACTTTTATCAGAAAAACCAATACTAATGCAAGGATTCAGTCATTATAAGAAACCGCCAATGTCCTTGGGCACCAGTAATACAGGTGTCCTCTAATCCCAAGCTGTAACACAGATTTCACATTCATTCACTTTATCACATCTGGTTTCTTTCTCTTAATATTTTCTATAAAAAATTCTCCTGGGATATTTCTCATACTCCATTTTATTAAATTCCATTTTTCAGTTGTCTAGACAGAAAGGAGTTAGTAAGGATGCCGAACTCAAAAATTATAGTAACGATACCACTTAATAATGCCTTGACACCAAAATCACAAACCATAAAATTAAAAATGTGATAAATTGAACTTAAAGCTAAAGAGCAGTGCCCTTCAAAAATACCAATAAGCAAATGAAAATATAAACCACAGATTAGACTGTAAGAAATTATTCTGTCAATCACATTTAATAAGGGATATATCTGAAATATACAAACAACATTTACAACTGAAACCAATTTAAAAATGGGCAAGTCTGATATTTTACCAAACAAGTAGTAATAATGGCTAGTAAGCAAGTGAAGTAATTATTCACTATAACACATAAATTAAAGCCAAAATGAGATGCTACTACACATGCACTAGAATGCCTAAAAGATGATGTCAAATGTTGGTGAGGATGTAGAAAAACTGGATTATTTAAAGTTTCTAGTAAAAAGTGGTATAACCACTTTGAACAGTTGACTGGCAGTTTTTTATAAATCAAATATAAGCATGCCATATGACCTAACAATCCCACTTCTAGGAATCCCATTTTCATCCTAAAAGGAATGAAAATATATTAATAACAAGATATATACACAAACAACCATGGATCATTATTTATAATGCCCTAAAGCTGCAAACAATCCAAATGTCTGTAAACAAATAAACATAGTATATCTACACAATCCAGCAATAAGACATTATTCAGCAATATGATAACTTTAATCGTGTCAGCTTGATTGACTTGAAAGCTGCCCAAAGGATTAATTAGTAAAGCACACTTCTGCTTCTGTCTGGGTAGGTCAAGAAGATGGAAACTTGGCGTCTGGCTGTTCTCTGGCCCCGTCCTCTCTACTGATATAGCCTGTTCTGCTTCCTGGCCACCATGATTTGAGCAGTTTTGCTCCACTATGCCTTTCTACCAGGTTCCACAATGGAGTCAGACAACTGTGGACTGAATCCCTTGAATTTGTGAGCCAAATTAAAACTCTACTCCTTTAAATTGTGGATATCAAGTATTGTGTCCTAGTGATTGGAAAGTTAACTAATACAGAAAAGTGTTACTGACAGTGGTTGCTGTGACTATACCTGACCACATAGTTCACAGAGCTTGGTGGTCAATACAGATCAAAGTTCAGAAGACCAGAATGTTGATGGGAATGCAGACCCTAAAGGCTGGGCTTCAGAGGTTGCATTTGGAAAGTAGACTAGAAGCCACGCATATTACACTCTGGCAAAAAAATTTGTCTACATTCTGCCTATTACCTGAGATTTTGCAGGAGGTTGAGATTAAGGAAGGTAGACAAATTTATCCGGCCAAGAAAAATGTATGGCAGCTCAAAATTCAGGGTGTGGTATGAGTACCGCTGGATGCTTTTATAGTCTCATTTATAGTAAGAATTGAGGGCCAAAAGCAAGCAGAAAATTTTGGAAAAGCTTAATTTGAACTCAAAAGAAACCGTGTGTAAACTTGCGGCCAAAAGAGGTGTGACTGTTGAAGACATTAGTGCCACTAAAAAGACACCAGGTACTTTGACATGGAAGAAGAAATATATCTTAAGGGCACCAAAAGAATCACCAATATCCCACCTATGGCAAGTTCACAGGTGCATAAATATAAACATTTCCCTTGAGAAAAGAACCCCTGGGCCTGATGCAAAAGAAAGGCCACTTGGGGAAGTGTTTCTCTGGGATTCACTTAACCGTGCTCAGCACTCAGGGCCCACTGCCACCATTGTCCTAGGCGACCTAGCTACTCGTCAAACTGGTGGCAGAGCATGGTGTTATCCACATGATGCTGGTTGCTCTGGCATGCAGAATGTAAGAGTTATGGAGCCAGGGAGGCTTCCACCTAGATTTCAAAGGAACGCAAGGAGCCCAGAATGGCAGGTACAAGAATCTGTGGTCATGAAGCCAAAGGTGCAGTAGAGACTTAATGAAGTCAGAGATTCCAGGGACATGGGATGTCTGAGGAGGAAAGCTACTGGCAGCTAGCCCAAGTGAGAGGTCATGTGGACTCCAACCAGCAGAACCATGGAATGGGGCTATCCAAGCTCTCTGGAATATGCATCTTATGACCATGTGCCCAAGATGCCAGATATGGACCTACAGGATCTAATGTTTGTCCTGCTGAGTTTTGGTTTTGCTTTGGTTTGAATCTTTTCTATTCCATCCCTCCCTTTCAAAATGGGAATGTTTATCTTGTACCATTGCATACTGGCAACATGTAAGCCTTTGATTTTTATAGCTCTTCACAATAAAGAATTTGCCTTGAGTCTCAGAGGAGACTTTGGATTTGAATTTTTGAGAAATACTGGAACTGTTGAGACTTTGGGAAAAATTATTTTGTTTTCAGCTTTATACATGACAGTCACGTTAGGAAGAATTATTCACTTGTTATTATGTTTATTTTGAGTCTAAGTGAGAAGATATGTTTGGGTATCAGGTTAAAAAAAGCATGGGATGTGATAGTTAATCTTAACTGTGTCAATTTGATTGGCTTAGGAGCTGCACAAAGGATTAGTAAAGACACTCCTGCATATTTCTGGGTGGATCATGGAGGCATGAAATTGGAGTTTATACCTGGCGCTTGGCCCCTTTTTTTCTGGTGCTATACTGTGCTCTGCCACCATCAACTAAGCAGCTTTATCCCACCATCCCCTTCTGACATGATGTTTGTGCCTTGGAGCTAGCCAACCATGGTGAAGCCCCTGAAACTGTGAGCCAAATTAAACTTCTCCTCCTGTAACTTGTGGGTGTAGGGTATTATGCCCTAGTGATGGGCAAGCTAACTAATACAAACAATAAAAAGGGAATGAATTACTGACAGGTGCTACAACAGAAATTATGGATAATGAAAGAATCCAGACACAGAAGAGTAGATGTTGTATGATTTTTACATGAAACATCTAGGTTGTAAATTTATAGACATATAAAACAGCAGTAATTTCCAGACTGACTGCTAAAACACCTGCACAAATTTAGGAGTTGATGGAAATTTTCTAAAAGTTAAATTATAACGATCATAGCCTGACTCTAAATTGATTAGCTATCACTGAATTAAAGATGTAATGGGTTAATTTTAGAGTATATACAAATTTACTTAAATAAAAATTTTAACAAAAAAATCCCTTATATAGTTATAATTCTTCATTTCAACTGGAAGAAAACGTTTAAATTCAAAAAGCATAAAGGCTATTAAAAGTGACATTACTGTGCCTACAGCTCAGAAATAAGAAATGTTGATATTTTTGTAAAGATTTTCATATGCACCATAACTCATCTAAGTGAATTCTGAAGTGAAAGTTAACTGTTATGGTACAAATATTTGATAAGTACAAACAGGCAGAAACAAGATAATTAACTAAACTCAAATATAATTATGTCAATATATTAAAATCAAAACATTATTTTTTATAAAATTTCAACTTGGTGTCTTCACTTTTCCAAGATCTAGTATATTTAAAATTGATAAACCAAATGCAATTTATTATTCGCCATGACTCAAAGGTAAAGGCTGTTGGACACATTCTTTCTGACAACATGTGTGATGTCAGTCAGATTCTTAGATTCTTTTTTACAGGTAGATCTTAGTGGCAGTTTTGAGACTATGATGTACCCTTTTTGCTCCTGTTTCTCTCCTCTTGTGAAAAATAAAGGAAAACATGTCTCTCTTCTTTCACAGGGTTGTGACAGTTATCACAGCTAAATTATACTCATATTCTATAAACCTGTAACTACAGTTTTACAGTTGTAATAAATCATATTTAAAAACTTCACAAGTTACTTAAAAAGTTCTTCAAAATTCCAGAGAAGACAGATACCAGCTGATAACAGGCACCTCTGTCCTCAGAGAACTTGGGGCTTAGAAGTGAAAATGTGGCATTTTCAATGTAACATGATCAGCTCCCCTTCCCAACTGCTTAATACATTTATAGGTCACATGAGGATACATTTTTTTCTGGTAAAATTTTCTATACATGTAAATGGTTTCAGTCCTGACAAATAAAAGTGCTATATTACAATTTGTCGTGATTTAAATTTTTATTTTCCCCCACGAAAGTGATCCTGGAACGCTTCGAGACACTCTCAATTGGGTGAAGACATAGCAAGTTGTCACCAAAAAGCACCCTAAGTAGCTGCCTTATGGCAACTGTCTTGGGCGACAATGTGTTACACTATAAAATGGAAGACCTACAGCTTTGAAAATCACAGTTCAATTATTTATATTTAAAACTGGAAGTCCTGAATCAAGGGAAAAGCAGCAATTCTTATTCTCAACAGGATCGCTAATGAAAAATTTGCTATGAGCTTGGATGAGTGAACTAAATGCATTTCCACAGCTGTTCCAATTAAACCAGGATAACTTAAGTTAACAAAGCTTTTGCATATGATCTCAACAAAAACAACAGTGTCATGTGGATTCATGCTTGGGACTGAATCAACTACACAGTCGTTTCCCAGAAATAGGATGCGCACAATTGTCTTATGTAATATACCCTCAAATTTGGCTTCTTTTCTACTTTCAAAATGTCAGGCAATGTCTGTAATCTGCAAAAAATTTTCCACTCAAGACACAACTGCTTAAACACTGGTCAGCGATATGCAATTTATAAATCATGAGTTGCCTTTATCAACCAACCAGATTTTTTTTTTCTTTTTTGATGCTGGGGATTGAACTTGGGGCCTTGCACTTGCTAGGCAAGTGCTCTGCCACTTGAGCTAAATCCCCAGCCCCTAACAAGATATTAAGAATATCTCTTAAGCTCAAAAAGGGGAAACCCTGGCTGGCCGCTTCAGAAGGAAATCTGTGTCCATCCCTGAGGTTGCCCCATTGACCAACATCCTGCTTAGTCCTAACAACCTTCAATGAATAGAGAATTCTTGGCTTTTTCTTTTTACAGGGAGTAACCTCAAGTACGATGATAATCAATAATAAAAATGCAATGTGTTTTATATCTGTGCTGCTCTTAACCTAGAAAGAAAAAAAAAAACTTTAAAAATACAGGAGCTGCTCCATTCATTTTAAAAATGTAGTGATTATTGAGGCAGAATGGAGGAACTCCTCAGCCCCTTCACATTTATTCCACAAACCAAGAACACCATAGCCTGGATGACTCAAAGGAAGCCCCCTGAAGGTAACCGAGAATCACTGTCTAGGGTTGTGGATTTTAATTTTTGAAGAGCTTTGTAACTTTTCAAACATTTTTCTGGCTCCAAAGAGCCTCACTAAACCTTTCTATGAATCCAGATATCAGGAACATTTTCAGTCAATCCACACCAACCATGTACAGGCGGTTGGGTATTAATAATGTAAACTGCAAAACAGACGTCAATGAGACCTGATTTGTATTTAACAGCAACAGCACTCACGAAATTCAAAACATATGAAGTTAATGAGGATTTGAGTCTGGAAGTTTCAAAAAGTATCAAATTCTGGTACTTTGAAGTATAAAACATTAATGGTTAGTGCTGGATTGTTGTCTGACCTGCAGTTAAAGACATCTGTCATCTCCTTTATTCTAGAGCCACTGAGACAGAGGCATGTCACCAAGCTCTGCCTGAGTGTGGAACACCGAAGGCAAAGAATTAGAATGAGGGCCAGGTGATTCAGATTAAGAACTCTCACACAGCACAATGTAATGATTCTCTAGGGATCCTGTCATCAGAAAGATATAAGAAAATTTGACTTCTATTCCCTTATTTTGGAACAATAAATAAGTCTAAGTCTCCACAATTCCTCATACTGGTCATAACTCCACAACTCCAAAAAGAAAGGGAAATAATCATAACAGAATTATCCCTTCCTGCTGGATCTGGGACCTGCCCAGAGTCACATTCCATTCAAGACAAGCAGAGCCAGGCTTCTGTGCAGTTCCCAGCTTCCCTTAGCTCTGAACGCCGTGAAGACCACCGTTCAACTGTCTCATTTTCCAGAACTCTCACAGAGATGGGTTCAGATACTCGTCTTGCTAGAAATTGCCCATACAAGCATTTTTTTCCCTGTACTATTTTCCTATTATAATTTGGTACACAGATTCAATTTCCTCAAGTTGGTAATCGTTAATGTGGTATTGTCTCAACAGCATACAGGATGTACATGTTTTTCAAGGCCCAGAATAACATCTGTGTATCGCACTTTCTAGCCACAGCAGGATGAAGTATCAAAATTCCCCAGGGATTTCAGGCAGGTTCACACTGGTTGCTAGAACACACTGTGTCTCAAATGTGGCAATAAATACTGTGTTAATAAAATGGAACTGAATAAGGAAATTTGCTTTGTTTCAAGACGTCACTTGGTTTTAACTTTTTCAAAGTGAGTCATTACATATGTTAGATAAAACATATAATTCAAGCCACTAATCAATATTTTCTTGCAATTAGTATTTTTTTAAAAAATTGTACTTTCTTGAAAAGGATTAGCTATATCTACATGAAAGTTATGCAAACTTCTGAAAACATTTCATCCCATCCTAAAAGTCATGAATTATTTTAGCAACCAGCAGATTACTGTAAATTTACAGTGACTTTTAAATAAGATCACATAAGGTTGACCCCGGATTAGTCTGTAGTGCTTTCCAAGGAAAAACCATGAAGAGTTACATGGTCCATAAATTGGGAGACACTGCAACCTCTTGTTCTATATTCTTAAAGGACAATAGCATATTCAAAATTCTGAAAAGTCTTGTAGTGAAGTATCCTGTTTAACTCTTTAACTAACAGTGTTACATATTTAGTAACGCTCATGCGATACCTTTCTCACATGAATAGTCTATGGCATTGCTGTGGCTAAAATACACACGACCTCTAACTGTGCTGCTGCTTTGATCCATGAGATTTCTGTATATTACTTTAAAAATTGAATATACAAGCAATAGTGAGATTGTTCAGAGGGTTTTTGAAACTACCCTGCTTTTGTCTCTAAAACTTTTCCTCCAGGGTCCCATGTAGAAGGATCATGTCCCTCCTCACTGTTCTATTCCCAATACTAGCAGATATTCAGTAAAATTTTTCTAGAGAAATGCATGAATGCCCTCTATGTTTCCAACATCAGTGACACTATGGGTTTAATGGTATTCCTAAAAAATTATGCAATTTGTTAAAATTCTAACCCCTAATATTTCAGAATGCAGTCTTACTTGGAAATACTTAAAATGAGGTCACTAGGGCATAATATGACCCAATATGATTGGTGTCTTATAAAAAGTTGAAAATTTAGATACAAGGATGTGAGCAGGAGAAAGATGATGTAATGATACACAAGGAAAATATCCATGTGACTAGAAGCCAAAGAAAACCAAAGGTTGTGGCAAACACCAGAAGCTAGAAAAGGCATAGAGGACTTCTTTCTTGAGCCCATCAGAGAGAACTTAGGTGGTCAACATCCAGATTTCAGGATTCTAGCTTCTAGCAATATAAGACAGTGAAAGTTTGTTGTTTCAAGCCATCTAATTTCCAGAGCTTTGTTATAGCAGTCCTTATACCTTA
The DNA here is from genome assembly GCA_004026905.1 of Hystrix cristata. NCBI lineage: Eukaryota > Metazoa > Chordata > Mammalia > Rodentia > Hystricidae > Hystrix > Hystrix cristata. The sequence continues at coordinate 111,982 of PVJO010000767.1, read as the reverse complement.
AATAGATAGCATATCTGCACACATTTTCTACCTTTTTCATGTTGGCTTAATACAATGAGCTGGGCTGGTAATAAATTAGTTTCTTCAACGGTATCCTGCATAATAAATTCATTTAGATATTACCTTCACAAGTTGAATTTTGGGTTTGATTCAGCAGATCTATATCCTTTGGAAGAAATCTGGACTCAAGAAAAATGAAAACTAATGAAAATTAAAGTCTGATAAGCATTACTCTGAAATGGAAGAACTCTGCAGAGATGATCTCATATTCTATACTTCTTGAAACACTCCACAGCACAAAAATTTATGCACAAAAAATGCTTTTATCCAGATGCTGCAGTGGACACTAAAATATAGCTATGCAGAATGTTGGTAAAATGGTCTTTCTGAAGTTCTAGATCATGATCAACTTGTTTCGAATCAAATAGATATGGCCGTGTTCTAAAGGAATGCAACTATGTATTTGCAGTGAAAAACTGCTCATATTTTCAAAAGACATTACTTTAGATGGATTGTGTTCTTTTCACTTTCTTAACACACACAGTGAAATTCCCCACAGGAAGTACTGAGGGCTAAAGCAACTCAGGAGCCAACAAAGGCATTCTATGTGCTGCAAGGTGAGTTTAAAATTTAAGCCGAAAAGTCCCTAAGATTTCTTGGGATTGGGGATTTAGTTCAAGTGGTAGAGCACTTGCCTAGCAAGTGCAAAGACCCAAGTTCAATCCCTAGCACTCCTCCCAAAAAAGTATTTCTTGAATTTGTCACTTTTCCATGCGTGGAGGTATGTTCAACACACACAGCATTCTTCGTGTGCATCTTATCACAGAAATGGTGATCTCCACTCTTAGTGAAGACATTAGGGACGGAGGTATCCTGCTAGTTACAGCCACTTACAGCCCCTAACCATGGTGGCTAGAAAGTAGCCAGAGGCCACGTAAGGCACACGTGTGACTGGAAAACATAGAGGGTAGTTTTCTCTCAGACTCTCAAAGATATACTGTATAAATATCTATGTTTGTTATTCACCATCTAAAGTTAGAAAGATCATTTTTTTCTTCCAGTGATTCAGTAAAACAACCTTCAATAATTATCTACCTCTGAATATCACTAAACTATAATTTGTAGTACATCAGTTTGATAATACTTATGTAAAAGTACTACATGCACACAGCCCCAACTTTTTGAACAATAGTAAAAAAAAAATTAAATCAGTAATAAGTAATTAAAAATAAGTAAATATAGCTTAAGGGGGTAACACAAACCCAAGAGATCCATGAAGTATTTCTCACTGTGTGGTTTAACCTGATAAACATTTATCAGTAAGAAACAGTAAAAAAAAAAAATTATATGTTAATGGTGCACTGGTTTATAATTATTTTAATATTAACTCTATATCCTCATATTGAATGACTAGTAAAAGGTATTTGTTCAGTAGTGTCTGTTCCAAGAAAAATACATATTTAGAGTCTAATTTCAAATTCATGTTTACGTATCAAAGGACTCCCTTTTTACAAGTGGAGCTGACTGGTCTATGTCCACAGGGGCTGTCAATGGTTTAACCATATTAAGATAAGAATTGCTTACTTCATCCATATGTGCAAGTCATCAGCTGCACTATACATAGACCTATTCTGATGCACTATGGTCGAGCACAACCTGTATTGAAAAATACTACACAGTGAAGAAAATCCCAATATGCTACAGTCCACATTTCATTATTCATTAATTACGGATGTATAACTAATGGCTAGGCGCCTTTCTAAAAATGCACTATGATATTCAAACATTATAGTTTATAAGTGACGGGTATTTACAACTCGGCTGTGCAAGGCAATCCAGCTCAGTCCCCAGCATTGTAATGACTTCATAATCTTGGTTTAACGCTAGATTTTGGAATAATTCTCTTTCTGTAAAAGCAAAGAAATCCCAGTCTCCCCTAGTATCACATTTGAAAGTAATACAACAGGAAGTGCCGAAACACTTTACATTTCATGCTGCTATTGGCTTTTCAGGATATTACCACTTCAGACAAAATGAGGAGTGTCTGAGGACAGAGAAATCCTAGCAATCTTTGATGTTCCCTATCAGACAGGGAAATGCTACAGACTGTCTCCTCTGCAAACATCAAGCTGTATGCCCTGGAACGATGCCAAAGAGAAACAGGCATTAATGAGTTATTTTCTATTGTTACACATTCTATGGCAATGCCTTATAATTATGCAAACTACTGAAGGGACAATTTAAAATCTAATCAGGATTAGGAAAAATCCTTACATTATCACATTTTTTATAAGACACTTGTGTTTTACTATCTTCTTAGCTAAGCTCATTGAGAATATACCCCTCCCATAATAAATCAATTTGAAGCTATTTTATCTTTCCCATGTTCCTTCACACAATGCAAATAAAAGGAGTTAGCAACTGACCTCCCCCAAAAGACTAAGTCAGACCTAATTAGTTCATATTAAATTGGTGGGTGGGGAGAAAGTGATTCAATGCGACTTTTTTAAGGCTGTATTTTTTTCATATACACTTTAATCACGTGAATCCTTGCAAAATATCAAATTATGGTGTTATGAAAATGTTTGAATCCCACCATGTAACACTATGTCATTCAATATAAAAGTGCCAGAAAAATCACATTTAAAGCAAACTTGACACACTGACTCAAATTCACATCGTATACAGCCTTTTGAATTTATTTTGTAGTACATGCCTGGCAAAATTCCAAAATTACTACACTGCAGAAAATTGAGCCCCTTTCCTCTGAATTGGTTTTTCCTTCCAAATATATTTATTTGAATATTTAGCTACAAGGCAATATATTGCCTATCATAAATATTGATATAAATGCTTTGGAAAAGCAACACTTGCTCAGAATAAAAAATTCAGACTTCATAGAAGGGGGAAAAAAATCAAAGTCCTTTTCTCTTCCAGATTCCATTTTTTCTTTCAAGAGTAACCCAGTTAACAAGTTATTATATATTTCTTTGCACATTTTACAAGGATGAGCAACCCGAAATTCTTTTCTACTTAATATGTCTTGGACATCTTTCCAAAGACATTTATGTCATTCTTTATAAAGTCTGCACATTTCACTCTATAGACTTTTAATTTAATCATTTCCCAACTTATGAGCATTGTAGTTTTCTGCAATTTGGGATTTTACAAAACACTGTTATCATGAACACATTTGCTTGTGTATTTTAGGAATTTATCATCTCGCAGCAGAAAAATAAGAATGGTAGTATTACTGATCAAGACTGCCAAATTGTTCGCCAAAGAACTTCTACCAACCACAGGTGTATGAAATGCTGATTTTTACCACCCACACAAATGGGTGAAAAAAATCCTATTTGTTCACCCAAGTTTATGGCCTTTTGTGTGTGTGTGTGTGTATGCTGGGGATCAAATTCGGGGCTAACTCCCCAACCCCTGTGCAGCACACATCTTAAAACATGTTTCACTTACTCCTCTCAGAACGATCCTGAAAGTTCCCTATCATCCTCATTTTAACACATGAAACACGTGAATAAACAGGTTTTGGAAAAGTTAAGGAAAACCCAAGATCAAAATCTGGAATGCTTTTCTGCTTTTTCCCAATCTACTAATTCCCACATGAGTCAAAAGTAATGGGTTGTTACTTAAAATTTTGCCACTTGTCCTACCAGCCTTTTGAGGAGCTTTCACTAAACAAGTCAAGCATAAGATAACTGAGCAAGTAGTTTCAGAATTTCTATCTAGAAGGTACCTTGAACCAATACTGTGTTTTCATTCACCTTAAAAATGACAGTAGAAGTAGGAACTATGAGGAAATAAAGGAAAAATCTGTATCCTCTGTCTTGATTCTTTCAAAAATCTAAATGCCGCTTTCAAGGGGAAATAACTTCTAAATTCCTGCCGTTGGCATTCCCATGCTAGGAAACCTCACTCCATGCGTATAGCATTCCATGGCATTGTTTTGTCCAAGGACAACAGGTTCTGTCTCCTGTGTATCAGAAACCAGTAAGATTATAGATCAAACTAGCCACATGTTATAGAAATAAGTATTATGACCTATAATTTCTTTGATGAACTGTATTCCACATCCTAATTCTCTTACCCAACTGGAAAAATAACTTCTAGAGTGTCTTTGTACATATTTGAACAATTTTCTTAGAGCAAATTTAAGTGACAGATTAAAGCAAGTAAAAAAGAAATCATCAGGGAATTTGTAAAAACAGAAAGATAACAATAGAACTCAATCTTCCTAGATTTATAGTTGAAGCTTTTCCAGAATGAATTTGAAGTAGATATAAGAATATTTAGAAAACTGTGTTTTAAAAAGAATTAATTTATTTAAATTCTACTTAAAGTACTTAAAAGAGATTCACAAAAATAAAAAATGAAAAGTGCTTATAAGAAGCAAAAAAGAACATGAACCAAGGAAACAGAGACCTGGTTTTAAATGTTATTTCATAAACATAGCTAACCTGGCATTCATTAAATGCTCTTCCACCCTACTTTCATTCTGTAAATATTAGCTAAGTACCTACTATTGTGCCCGATATTATCATAGATTCCAAGTTATCCAACATAATAGCCACTGGCCACATGTACCTATTAAATACATGAAATGTAGCCAGTATGAATTGGGATGTATTATAAGTGTAAAGGACACAAGAACTTCTAAGGAATTAAGTTTTTTTAAATCATGTAAAGTGTGTTATAATTGTTTAATGCAGATGCTACAGTGAAATAATAATTATTTGGGGATCTATCAGTTTCGTCTTTTTACAAAAATTGTTAACACATACTAGAAAGCTTTAATTAATTATATATCTTGCATCATTTCTATTGGATAGCACGGTTCCAGATTCAAGTTTCCCAAATTTAATGTGCGTAAGACTTACCCAGGATTTCGATAAAATACAAATTCATTACTCAGTGTGGCTGGAGGAGGCCTCAGGTACTACATTTCTAACACATTCTCAGGTAATCCTGTGATTACCTGGTCAGGTAATTACTGACCTCATTTTGAATAAATAAGGCTCTAGATACTTTCTACATTGGCCAGTGCTGGTCTGCAGATGTATGTTTTCAGTACAAGAGAGAGAGGGGCAGAAATTGAGCAAACAGATTTAGCATTTAGAACCCGTTACAGTAAGTTAACATTATCACAAAACCCAAGTACATGACCCCTGGACTCATTAGAGTGAACAGGACGCAGGCCTGCTTGAGCACTGTTAGATTTCCTTAGTGTGTGTGTAGTAGTCATCACCAGCGACCCATCACGGGAGATCAAAATTTCAAAAGCTGGTCCTTTACCACAGTAGTTTAAGAAGCACTGCTTCAGAACATAGACCCTCCTAACTAAAGAAGGTTCGCAGAAAATCAATACGGCATAGTGAGGAACATAAAAACTTCCTAACTTAAATAAATTTTACAAACACCAGATTAAACAATATAAATTGACTCCTTTACCACAGAGCTTCTCAGTACCTCTAGTGTGCTCACACTCTTTTGTATCTCAAAGAGAAAATAGGATTTAATGTTTCTCAGTGGTTTTCAGGATCAAAAACCCGCTCCTACAATGCCATCACCCATCTCAGAGAAGAGTATTTGTGGGATTCCAGTGTATGAAATCATTCTCCTAAATAATTTGAGGAATCTTGGTTTTTTTTTTTTTCAGTCATTTGGGAATCACTGATTAAATATTAATTGAAATTACCCTGTGGCACATTCAGTACCATGACCATGAATAGTTCACAAATTTTTAATTTGGGAAAATGTTATTGTTGCTCTAAGCTGAGACTTTTTCTATTAACAGCAGAATAGTTTTTGGGCATTTACATACACCACCATAAAATAATTGAAAAACACACCCAGTGACATGATACCACAGTATCGTAGGTCTTCATGCATCGCCATTTCCAATGCTATTAGAAGGCTAATTTGGAATTTAGATAGCATATTTGCAATCTTAGAATCTCCAATGAGGTTCACAATGAAATATTACTAGCCCACTGAGTATACAAAGTTACTAATTAGGCTTAGTTCTCTTTTTACAAAAATCGTACTTCCTTACTTTGTAAGAAATTAGAGGCTTGGATATAAGTTGTGACACATCTGTTTAATTTCTCGATACATTTCATCTGCATGCCTCAAGGAATCTGAGAGCAAAACGGAATGAGGCTGGAGCCCACAAATTAAAGATTAAAAGCTAAAGGTGGCCCTTGACATCTTTGTTAGCCACCACTGGCAGTGGGAATACCTTCAGCCAGAAAACCACCAATCCACACTACTTTTGCAAAACTAATGTACTAAATAAACATTAAAATATCTAAAATAGCTTGTTGTGGAGCACACACCTATACTCCCAGCACTAGGGGAGGCTGAGGCAGAATAGCAAGTTCAAGCCTCTCCTGGGCAACTAGCAAGATCATGCCTAAAAAAAAAAAAAATTAAAAAAGGCTGTAGAATGTAGTTTAGTGTGAGAACCTGGGTTCAATCCCCAATACCAAACACACAACCACAAAACAAAACAAAAAGCCTAAGCTAATAATGCAATACAAGGAATAGTCTTTTCTTGTTTGTTTTTGTTTTTGTTCATTAGGGAATGATTAATAGTCTTTGCAAGTTTACTGTAGCTATAATGTTTACAAGAATATAAAGTGTTACTTCACTAGTACATCCTTAGCACCTAGAACAATGTTTGGCAGACAGTGAGTGTCCAATAAACATTTTAGTAAGTCTTCAGGGCTCTTACATGAAAAACATTATAATAGGAATTGAGCATATATTTGCTGTGAAAAGATTAGAAAAGACACAGAATCTAAAGAAAAAGGCAAAAACATTCATCATCTTCACAGGTTAACTTTCATGTCCATTTCCACATTGCCTCATATAATTAGGTGCTTATTTTCTCAATAAATATGAAAACATATTCCATAATGTATCTTCCATAACATTACATATACTAAATAAAAACACACAGTTTAATTATAAGTGGCTACATAAACCATTATAAATACACAAATTTATGAAATGCTCCACCATTAAAGTCCCAAGGTATTCTATCACCTCTGGCTTATCTTCCACTCTGTCTGGAAAGAAATATTCTTGGTTGAGTCTTTGTACGTACCCCTAACAATTTCTTTACATAATATTCTTGAAAGAACACATACATTTAAAAGACCTTATTATGTGTGTCCAAACTACCTTTCAGAAGGCTACAGCCTCTCACACCCCACCCAGCAGTACCAAAGACTAACCTTCAGTTTTAACTGAAAGTCAGGCACCAGGCCTCAAGATTTCCATTTTCATCACCACCTAACTCACAGCAACAAACAGCATCCATTAAAAAACAACACAGATGTGATAGCCACTATATGAGGCTTTAAAAATCTGTCCTTTCCTCCAGGAAAGCAACCACATAAAACCAGTGAAAAACAAGCACTTGTCCTTAAGCACACAGGAGGTGAAAAATCCCAGAGCTCAATACAGAAGAAATAACACAGTATGAAATACTGAGGATAGAGGAATATGTGGTATCTGATAAAATATGAGGTTTTTGTTTTTATTTTTATGCCAATGAGAATATTAATAATACAGTGAAAAAATTACCCATTTATCTAAGAATTCAGGGGGTACATAATATTTAAAGGTGTGAAAGAGATGCCTTCTTTTATGAAATGGAGGGAGTACGGGATCATGTATGAGTAATATTCTCAGTAAAGAATATTAGGGAGTATTCTTAAAAATTATAAATTAGAATGCAGGTAAACTGAAAAAGTTACCTTTTATTAAATTTATGAATGATACCAATCTACCAAAGGATACACAGGGATCCAAGAATCTAGAAATTTCAGGAGGAAGAGGAATATCACAATTTTAAGATGTAAGCTAATGCAATAGATGTGGAGCTGACTCACACCAACAGACAGGATAGCTCTTTTCGGGCATGAAAAAAAATTTCCATCTATTCCTTGCCCTTCAATGTACCTAATGTTAGCTGTCTTTCAGCAACGTTAACTTTAGCCTCTGCCCAACCTTTGGTTCCAAGAAAGTTACGGTCAGGCAGTTACATTCCGATTCATAAGCTCTTTCTAACAGACCAAGATTAGGTCTACCGTTGCTAGAAATAGAACCATTAGCTAACTAGGAAGCCACTGAGGTTTCAAGAGAAGGTCTAAGGGGAATGTGATGAGTTTAGGAACTTGAGTTCAATAAGTTGATGAAAATATCCTGATTGAGCCCAACCAAAAGGCAAGAAGAGGAGGGAAGTAGGGAGTGTTCTGTTATTGTTTTTAATTCAAATTATTTTTTGTGTGCTAGCCATGGCCTCTGCCCAAGAGAGATCACAGGAGAGATCCTGTCAGGGCTCCAAGCAGAGCTCCTAGTGCTGTCCCTGAAATGCCCATTTCCAGGGAGGCCCTTGAATGTCTGACATCTGCAAGAGGTACAAACGGGACGGTTCAAACTCCTGGGAAACAGTATGGAAGAGTAAACGTTGGTAAACTAATCTATCGGTGTCCTTTTAAAAACACTACCACAGATTTAAAAACCGCATTTTCATTTAAATGGTGTATAAAATGCCCATGATGATAAATTCTCAAGCATTTTTCAAAACAATTTAACATACGTTTATTTTCCTCTTGCTATAACCAGCTCTTATGAAAAAAGTTGGATCACACTATCTTTGTGAAAATTTCCAGCCATGTGGTTATAATCAAGGGTCAAATTGCTAATGATACCAAAATCACTGAGGGGCCTAACATTAGAGGGTGGGGCCTACTTGATACATCCACTTTAACTCCTTTCATGAGTAAACAAATTATTAAAAACCTCCATTTTGTATTCCACATTTGTAATTTCCTTTACCCTCCTACCACCACACCCAGAAATACAACAGAAAAACTTGAATATCTTCTGATTCCATGATCTAGAAATGAGATAATGTTATGTTTGACCTAAAAAACATAATAGTCTCAGAGTTCAGACTAACAGTACTTTAATGAGTTTTTTCTGAACTTTGTTTTCCAAACATTTTTAAAAAAGCATCAAGATACATGTTGTGTTACCTTTAACACAGATTAGATGACTACATTTTTATTTTGACTCATTATGAAATTTTTAAATTATCTTAACTGACCACTTTGAGTGAAACAAAAATTTTGTGAGAAAAATACAGAATTTTAAAAATTTGATATCTGATTTTAAAAGAGAATAAATTACAAAGTCTGTTGGTTGAATGAAGTTTATGGGATTACTTTGGAGATGGAGCTTCATCCAAGACATGTTTTTCTCTATTTTTCCTGCTAAAAAGGACATTTTATTTATTTTGTTGCAGCCTCCTCTCTACCATCTACCATACTATGTATATCCCAACCAGAAGCAGGTTATAAACCTTTGCCTTAATAGCAAACTTTTTCTTTAATTAAACTGAATTAATTAATGAATGTAATAAACATTTGTTGAGTACTTTATACCAAACACCATGCTGGGCACTAGAGGAACTGCAGAGACCAACAGAGAAGTTATCTCTGTCCACACACAATATTCATTTTTTGGATTAAATGTGGATTGAAAATTTAGAGGGTTCTAGATATTGAACTAAATATCAAATATGTTAATGAATAAAGACACAAACTTCCTCTTAAGAAGTTGTGATTGACTTGTTATTACTTGCCAACCTTGTTTTTTGTTATTTTCCTTGTTTTTTGCATTTATTAAAAGTGAATCCTAGAATCCTTATACTCTGGTTAGCCTACCTAATAATATAGCATAACAAATCATAATTTAAGCACAGAATATGAGGGATTTCCATTCATGTGTTGCTTTAAGTGTTCCCACCTCATAACTATAAACAAAACTTCCAAGGTACCTATGATGCAAGTGATATTGTGGATAAATCCGATTCAATTTAGAACTGTTAATTTCTACAGGACTCACCCCAATCTTTAAACTATTTTGCCAATATCTCCCCGTATGTACCTTTCACACATCCTTAACCTCATTCTCTATCTATAGAGTGAACCATTTTTTCACGTTTCTGCATTTCAATTAAGTGATGTCTTCGCTTGAAATGCCTTCCTTACTAAGGCCTATAGTATATTTTCTTTGATTTCTACTTAGAGGGTACATTAAAAGATAAGCCTCAATTAGATTACAGATTCAAAATTATTCAAAAAGAATTTCATTTAATTAGATTTTTTGAGTGTAAAAAAGGGTGTATTTAGCATGATGAGATGAAAGGGCTCTAAGCAAAGTTACACATAATAATGTTAGAAAGGTTTGCCATGTAAGTAATAAAGTCGTCTCTGCTTATTCTATCACAGAATATGAACATGGAAAAAGATCGTATAGGCAAAGCACAGTAACAAAAACAATGATATTTGAATGTATCATAGGAGAAAAAGTAAATAACGTGAAAAGAAACTGTGCAAATTTGTTATTATTTTTATCTCAATTTCATTACACTTAAATACCTAAAAAAGACAGGCAAGATGTTCTGTGAAATTTTGACTACTTAAGTACCCAAAAGAGAGAATCCCGTCGTATTTTATGCTGGTATATGAACATACTCACAGGCAGTTGTATGTTATATTGGGATTTCACAAAATCTCATTAATTTTACCATACAGATTACATATGCACATATGTGTGTTTATTTTTACTCACAAATGCCTACCTTCATATCATGTAACTATGAGTTTGAGATGCTAAATCCAAATACACACACACAAAAGAAAATTTCTGACAGCAAATAAGTATCCTAAAAGCCCAAACAATGTGCAATCATGGCACAATGATCTTCGTTTGCAGATGTGAACGTGTCTTTATTAAAAGGGTTACTCCTCAAGACGGTGCAACAACATCAATTACTCTCTATTCCTGAACCTCCATAGGCACAATGAGGGGATCGGGACTTGAAACAGTGCCATGGTGTAAAAGGGAAATGATGTAGGAGAAGAAATGGGCTCTGGATTAATGAGCTGGCATACACACCACGGCCTTAATGGGCAGCGCTGACAGGGTTCAATTATAGCAGAGTGTGCAGGCTCATTACTGCCAATGGCTGTCACTTAGGGCACCAGTGCAGAGGAGAATCCCACTGACTGCAGACAAAGGGAAAAGGAAACATGAAAACAAAAGGCATTTACAGAGCATCTTCAGTGCAAAGACCTGACCCCCCATCTCTCTCTCTCTCACACACACACACACACACACACACACACACACACACCCTACAGCCTCTTTGAATTTACAGAGTGACGTTTCCCTGACTTGGCATTCTAATTAATCATCACATCTAGGGTTTCTAGGCAGAAATATAGTTGAATTAAGAGCTAGTATCAAGCCAATATTTTTAAATGGAACCTTAAATATGATTTCTCAAAAATATATGACCACATTAAAATTACTCCTCTTTCTTCTGAGCACAGTTAGTCATACATTGTCATTACTCTGCACTGTCTTACTAACAATTATCCTTTATTACATAATTTTTATTAGGGTCAAAATTAAAAGTTTGAAAAAGTATTTTGATTTCTCAAATTGCTATAGGTAAATTTTCTATACTACTTAAATTACCTTCATGTACTGGTGTTTGAATGGAAGGGGAAAGCTGCTAGCTGGAAATTTGATAAGGCCTGACTAATAAAAGTTTCAACAATGTGCAGGATAAAGTCTTGCCACAGAAAATCCATTCCTAAAATGCCTTCCATAAATTCACTTACAAAAGACAAAAGGTTGCCTCTCAGTCTTGTGAAAAATCTCCTCTACTTCAACAAAAACAAATACAAATTTAACAACCGATTCAAAAGCAGAAATGTGATGTGAACAACAAAAACAATCTGAATTATTAATATGATTATATATCTACATGCATATATACCAATTTAGTCTAAATTTTTAGCAGCACATATGTATTTGGTATTATCTGATGTGCAGTATAATTTTAAAATTACATGAACAGCACATTATAATGCTGAAATTTTTTTCTCCTAGAAAAACATCTCCAGGTGACTGTAACAATCCATCTTTAAATAATAATTGGGTTACTTTTCAATAATATATGAACATCAGAAACAAAAATCAATCTTAGTGAAGATAACTCAGGAAATGCTTTAGTGGCTTTTAAAAACAAAGAAACAATAGAAAAATCTGATTATTCAGAGAACAGTTTACCTCCCCCTTCCTGAAATCATAGTAAGTGTATACATTCAAAATTGATTTAAGCCTAGTTTAGCCCCTAAAGCAAAAGGAATACTCCATAAGTGCATAGTCCACTGATTATTGGTTCAAAATAAGTGAAAATAAGAAGAAATATAAAAGAGGAAAACATCTCAAATTAATGGGCATGTTCCATACTATCAAAATTGTCTCTTGAAGATTAGAGTATGTGTTCATATTTTTTTTAAAAAGTGAAAAGTACAAGGTGTGACCAAAAAATACAGTGAACATTGAAATTCTAAAAAGCTTTATTAAATCAAATGTATATTGCCATTGATTCTCTTCAAAATGCTCCTCTTCGCTTTGAACACACTTGTCCCAACATTCTTGCCACTTCCCAAAGTATTTCTGGAAGTTCTTTCATGCCTTTAATTGCACTGTCATGGTTGCCTCAATGTTCTAAATCAATTCAAAACATTTACCTTTGTCATCACTTTGACTTTGGGGAAGAGCTGGAGGCGGCTCAGCGCCAAATCTGGTGAATACGGTGGATGAGGACACACGGTGTTTTTCATCAGTCTCCCTTTCCATCGGACGGCACTTGGCAGCAACATGCACCATATTTTTATCACACTTGTAAAAATATAAAAAAGGACTTTCACAGCTACTTTAGAAAGTGGCAAGAATAATAGGAGAAGTGTATTTGAAGCAAGGGGGAGTATTTTGTGAGAGATTAATGGCAATGTGTCTTTTACTGTAATAATTTTTATCTACTCATTATATATTCCAACCATATCTCAGCTATTTTTGTACTAGGGATTCAAATTAAGACCTTTTCTAATATAGGTAGATGCTAGAAACAAAGCATAGCTACGATTCCAAATGGAAAACGAATGGAAATAATACAAAATTTTCCATTTGCTTTCATATTATCACATGTATACTCTTTCTAATACTTATAGATAATTAGAATACGAAAATAACTTCTTTCAATAAACACCACTTTTGTTAGACATGATTACATTCTGGTGGTAATATCCAATTGAAAGTATCAGCTTAGACCAAAGTTCTCCTACTTATCCCTGTTCACAGTTCAGGAGCTTCTGCTATCACATTCCACGACGTGTGCTGGAAAGGAGTGAGGGTCAGGAAATCCAGCCACCAGCTTCTTGTCACCAACGGCTGATTTAAGAAACACCCTCCCTCCCTGGCTGGTGTCTATCCACACTGCTTCCTAACTCTATCACACTCACCTCTCAACACATTCTCACCTCTCCAGTCAACCTTAGTAGTTCTCTCAAACATCAAGTTGCACCATGAGAATCCAATAAAATATCAATAAGCACAAGAAGGCATCATGTCACACTCTCTGCGTGCAGAGAGGACAGGGGTGATTACTTTGCAGGGTGTTCCAGATGGCACTGAAGAGCTCTAGGAACATAAATGAAGGTGGGTCACCCAGACCTCTTAAGTTTATAGGTAGAGAAATGAAGGCAATCTTTACACAGTTTTAGGAGGCTACAAATACAGAAATGGTGAAATGTATGTGAAGCATCTAAATGCAAAGCGCTGGGCTATTGGAAAATGTTGATTTGCCCTCCCCACCCTTTACCGTAAGCATGACTTCATTATACCCTCAGACCCATAGTACAGTACTTTGTGGCTTATGTCCCCTCTCAGATGTGCCAGGCTAAGCCACAAGAGTATAGAATGAAGACCACCACAGCTTAAGCGCTGTGCAACCACTAAAGATGTATTTTATGTATACCTCTGATCTCACTGACATAATTGGCAGGGACAAAAATATATTGCAACTCATCTCATCATTTCCTGCTTACAGTGCTACTAAGTTCAAAGAAAAATCTTGTCTTTTGGTTCTCAGTATAGTCTTTAAAAGCCCTGTACAATTTCATTTCAGAATGTTTGTTGAAAGAAAACATGCTTTCTTCTCTTCTGAAGATTTCAAGTGCTATCGTGAGTAGTAATACCCTTTTTTACTCTTAAGATATGGAAAGCAACATACTAAGTCATAACTATGATTACCAGTGGGAAGGAAAAGGAGATAAAATTAGGAGGGGAATAAATAGACACAACATACAAAATATTTTTATACTATGGGATAGATGGATTTAAATTTTTACTGTATATTCTTTGGAGTTTTTATATTACCATCAGTGCATTTATATTTTAAGTGAAAAATAAAATCATTAAAATTTAGTTCAAATTTTGGAGTGATACAAATTAAATTTAAAATTTAAAAATAATTACTGGCATTTCTCCAACTGTAAGATGGATAACTTCCAGCAAAATGTGTGTCTAACTACTTCTCAATTCTTAACTTAGCAAAATCCATCCCTTTAATGGTGTTTCCATCTTGAGGCCACTCACACAACACCATGGTCATTGGCATCTGGAGAGAACACTCACATACACAATATTCACCTGACTCAGGAGATGGACACAGCTAAGTCAGACTTACCAAACAGTCCATCAGTAAACTGCTTTTTCTTCTGGGAAAAAGATTTGGTTGGTTTTCCACAGAGCTGATTCACCGTTAGTCAACCACACTCATTTCCCCAGTCCAGATTCAGCTCAAGATTTCCACACGCACCAAACTTCCAAGCCTTGATCAACTCCAACATTTAATACTTACCAAATTCTATAATCATTGTCTATTCCACCCATACTCATAAAGAAGGTCATCCCATGAACACTCCACAAAACTCCAAATGACAATGGCTGTTCTAAACATGACAATCTCTCAAATTACTAGCCATCCTTTCTCTTAGCCTACATCCCTCCATCACTATGGTAAACAAACTAAAACTCATACACTGTTTTCCAATGTTCCTGATTCCTTTGATTTATTTTCACCTCCTAGGCTCAAGAAACCTCATGCTGAGTACCTTGTTTTGGAAATTTCAGTTACTGAAATTGCCCTATTCCATTTGAGAATCTGTAGATAAGTGCTCCTCAAAATTCAGTGTGCGAACTAACAACCTCAGAACTTCAGTGTCTAAAATATACATGTTCTAAGTAACAGGTCCAAGGTGGAGCCTCAGATTCTGCATTTCCAAGGATCTCCTAGGTGATAACTACACTGAAGTTCTTGCTAATTTGAATATCACATTTCTATGTGTCCCTCTTAAATTCTTGGAACTTTAACATTCCAAATCGTTAAGCCTCACTTGCTCTGCCAGTATGGCCGTTGCTCTTACCAAACGCAGGTTGCCCAAGCCTCTTCCCACAGAGCTATCAATAACAACAGGTTACAAACATAAACCTCCAATTACAGATATAGTATCAAGCAACTATTCTCCATGAAGAGGTCAGTTCAATTATTTTAGTTCATAAAACATCATAAAAATCATCATAATCATCAGATATAGTTTGACTACTAAAAATAATAAGTCACCCATCACTTAAGTTAAAATAATGTAAAGAAAAAAAAATGAGGGGTTGGGATTTAGCTCAGTGGTAGAGGGCTTGCCTCATGAGCACAAGGTCCTGAGTTCTATCCCTGTCTCAAAAAAGAAAAGAAAAAAACTTAAAATAATTCACCGGATATACAAGCTAAAAGATACAGCCTCAGTCTGATCCTCACACTAGGATTCCACTTATGGCATATACTGATCACACATTTATATTACTGAAATCTATAGAGATGACGAATTTCCTCCCCTCTAGAGCACCTGACTTCATTCTACGGGAAACAGATCGTACTACTTAGCCTACAGCTGCTGCTTCTTCTAACAACTGCATGGGTTATATAATAATAAAATAATTCCATGTATGAGCAAACCGCATTCCTCTTTCACTATCCTCTGAGGACTCTTTTGGATGAACATAAAAAATAAGCTCTTTTCAAAGGATTTAAGGGAAGGGAGTGTCAAGCAATGTTTAACACAACAGTTAGCAGCTCAGACTGCTCTGAACTCTCTAAGCACACATAAATAAAGCTAGATTTCATTATGGGCCTGACAGCATTGTATAGTCCTAAATTTTTTATTTTATTTCAATCTGAGGCAAAAGCATATGGGGAGAATAGAGACGCTTATAAAGAATGCGTCATAAAATATCCTTCTAAGAAATAAACAAAAAAGAATACCACTGAATCGAGAAATATTTTCCATGTATTTCTCAATATTTTATTAAAAATATATGAAAACTGTGCTCCAATACACTGCTCCTGCTCTTGACACTTTAAACCCTTAATTTGAACCATATTCTCTGCATTGAAAGTGTGATTACAAAAAATGCACACTTCCAATTCTATCTTGTGAAAACGAATTATCTTTGCCTCCGTCTCTTCCACATCAAGTCACGACTCCCTCAACCGATATTTTTCATGTCTCATGGCACTGGTAACTTTACTTATAAACAGCTAGTTGTGCAGTAGTTTAGTTCCCGCCAAAATACCTTCACATACCCAATGGAGAACCCCAAACAGCCTGTGACCCCTGGAATTATATTCTAAAACAACCAATTCTGGGTACCTCAGATTTGTTTCAAGAAAACTTTATCCAAAAAAAAAAAAAAAGAAAACAAAAAGAAAAACCCTTATCCTCACCATACCTTTGCATAATAAAGTATACAATACAAATAACATAAATGTTAAAAAAAAAAATATGGATGCATATGGACTACTACATTGACAAATGACAAAAAAATTCCAACAGACCTTGGAAAAAATTTTGTCCAGGGCTCAAAATCCTGACACTGCATGGACACATAACTATCATTTTTTTCTATTACACTACAGAATTCATAATCCGTCTGGGCCTTCCCAGACCTTCAGTACAAATTCATTCTCAATACAAATTTCTCTCTTATTCATTATGTAAAAGAATGGATGGCACTTAGTATCCTTCTTCCAGCTGTTCCTTATAAACTTCAGTCTGTACTTGAGACTTCCATTTATTTATCTCCGTGTGAAATAATTTAATTCCTGTTAACTTTTACTCATAGATTCTTTTTTCCAAGCCATTAGTCATGTTCCAGATGTTTTTATATAAGAACCCTGAAGAAGGATTACCTTGTGATTACCACACACTACATTCTCGTCTAAACATCCCTATTTCCAATTTAGTAGTCTGAGAGAGCTGAGAGCTACACGAAGGTTAACTTTGAGTAGTCTAAGGAAAGTAAAAGTAAAACAGTTTCATCAGAGGAACAGCTATGTTTCTCAGAAATGAAATCAACTATATTGATTAAGGTGTAATTTCTGTTTTTAGCTACCAATAAATATTTGGAATTCTGATTACAAATAATAGAGAGAAAATGAAGAATCAAATCCCAACACATTTAGTTTACACTGCAATGAAGAAAGGGGAATAAATGTAAATGATAATAATTTTATAACAGGTTCCTGTGTGTTGTTTAATTGTAGCTTTTTAAAAAAGTTTTAGGGGGTTGGGGATTTAGCTCAAGCAGTAGAGAGCTTGCCTAGCAAGTCCAAGGCCCTGAGTTCAATCCCAAGCATTAAAAAAAAAAAAAAAAAAGTTTTACCCCAAAAGAAAATGCCCACATTTCTAATCTGGAATTTTAAAACATTTGTAATCACTGTTCTGGAAATTCTCATATTTAATGTAAATAAATCATGTATGACCTTCTTTAAATACAATAAACTCTGACATTTTCTTTCTAAAAATGAAAGCATTTGCGTTCATTTTTATCTAAATAAGAGAGAAAGGAAAACCCTTCAGTGAAAGAAGTCATAAAATTGAATGTATCTTGACAAAAAGAGTAGGTTGGACAATTCTTAAACACCCTTTATAGTTTTGCTCTTGCTTTGTAAATCAAAATCAGGGACCTAAGTGCTGGTCAGACATATCCACCTGGTATCTGAAAATACTGCTATTATTTTTCCTGCTTATAACATCGCCACGATAACAGAAGATCTGCAAAGATAATTTACATCACTGACAGATTTGGAGATAATACCAGAAAAAATAGCAGTACTTTCTTTAGAGTTGTATTGCTTCTCCTTTATGCTAGCAGCAATGTGTACATGCCTTTTATTTTTCTTGTGAAAGAGATAGGTATAAATCAAACACTGGCTCACGACAAATTCAGTCAGAATGTGTCATTTATAATCATCTTTCCTGACATGTTTTAATCTCAAATTAGACTTTCATTTTCTGAAGATAGGTATACCATCTCTCATTTTTAACTCCTTCATTCCCACAAAGAAATAATGTCTGCTTTAAGTGACCATTTGCATCTCTCACTTGGGCAATATATATCTTCTCTTGGTTGCATTTTCTTTAAAGTTGTGATGAGAAAGTCAAGATGATAATTAAAAGACAGCCAGCCACTCCGAGGCCCTATGGTTGTGTCTGCTTAAGCAGCAACAATAATAAATCAATCTGCTCTCTCTCATTTCATGGCTGCTGTTTTCCTATGGTGCAATAGGTAAACTGGAGAACCCATCATGGTGTTTGCAGGATATCTCATTCTGGAAAGGCTCCACCCTTTAATGCAAGCACGGATGAATTTACAAGCAAAGTTCAGTGAACTACAGTCCTACAAGATGGTTTCAGAGCCAATTTCATTTTAAAACACAAAATAGCAAGAAAATAATAAATTAGAGATAACATCTGCTTTGATCAACTTAGAAACTTGGATCAACTTTGATTAACTTTGAACTTTTGAGGAAATTGAGTTTCCTGAATTAAGGGAAGTGAAAACAGTATCCCACAGAGGAAATGTGACGTGCACAAAGTCGCAGGGAAATGCAAGACAGAGACAGAGCTAAATTTCTTTGCCAGTTACATATTACTAGATAAAGATTGATTGCATTAGGCTATCATTAATAACATACCTCTAACTCTCTTGTTTTTTACCTCTGCCCAACCTCAAGCCACTTATGGTCCCCAGCATGTCCTTAGAGATTAAGTGCAGCATTCACCTTAAAGAACCCCACAAAAGCAAAAGCATGCAAGTGAATTGTGAGGAGGAGGGTGCTCCGTGAAACAAGACCCCTCTCCTCCCCAAGAATTTCAGTCTGGAGTCAGACTTAAAACTACATGAACGATCCAAGAACTGCATCAGCTCCAGAGGAATTTTCTGCGCTCCCTAGTGTAGCCTAAACCAATCCAAAAACCAATCTTCCAGAAAAGGTTAAATGGGGCAGGGTATTTCAAGCATATATCCACGGTAATAGAAAATGAACCCAGGCATGCTGGGTCTCTCCCTCAAAAGGAGGTACCATTTTCCAAAGCTGGGTGATGTCTGCTTCCTGCAGTAGCAGCCCATCCTCCACCACCAGTAATTCCTCTGCAGCCGACTCCATATGGAGAGATGTCCAGACAAAAGGGCCCCACATGCCATTTGTATTCCCAACCAGGGGTCTCTAGTATTGTGTGTTGGCTCCATTCTAATCACCATGCTTCTGCAAACTGAGAAAGGCAAACTATAATTTGGAAATCGCTACTATTGCATTTGTTTGATTGTGTGTTTCTGTCAGTTTTAACAGCCCCGGCCAATAGCAAAATGCTTCATATATTATAGGCACTTAATAAAAGCTCATTGAAGAATTTTTAAGTCTTTCATTTTATTTGTGATCACAAGTCTTGTTTTTGTTTTGATTACATTTGTAACTGGCTCTGTTGACAGCCTTCTAAGGATTATCCCACACAAATTTTGGAATACTGAAAGGAAATTTGACTCACTGAATTACTGAAAGAGAAAGCAGCAATGTTTGCTATTTAATACCAAAACAGGAATTAGAAGGCTCTTCTCTCTGTACCTCATTAGAGTGAGCACCATGGAATTAAAGAAACAACCCTGAAGAGTGTTAAGAGTTACTCAGAGAAAGACTTGATGTATTTTTTCCTCTATTTCACATTAGAGTTTACTCTGTGGGCACCGGCTTATGACTTACTAGTATCTGAGTTAAATTCAAACATGAATTTGCCACTTAAAGTATTTTCATAGGATTAACTAGAATTATAAGGTTGTAACTTATTGTTTTCCTGGATGTTATATAAGCAAGTATTCTCAAAAATGTCATCTATTAATAATAGAGTATTAGATTTAGAAAGGATTGAGCCAATATTATTAGACAGATCATAAATCGTCATCGCTCTCTTCTTACATGCAGGGTTTTAAATATTTTTCTGCAGCCTCTCTAACCTTTCCCCAAATCTTCCTCTTATAATGTCCTCTTCTCTGCCATAATCTGTGTCTAGCTGTCATTTCTCCAAGAAGTTATTTCTACAGAATAAATTAACTCTCTCCCACAACCTGAACTATACCATTACCCCTTACAAAGCCTCTCACATAATTTACACATACAATTTTGAAACTTAGTTTTCCCACCAGTTTGCATCATGATACTACTTGTCCCTTTGTACTATTCATATTCCACTAATATGGAAAAAATTACCAATAACAACAAAATTAATGAGAAGAGATGATTGTATCTAGTTGGGGAAGACTTCAAGAAATAAAAAAGATGGCAAGAATATGGAGCAATATCTATTTCAAAACTTTTGAAATGTACGTTGTCACTATATAGAGTGGTTGTCTGGGAGACACAACTTAGGAAGTATGAAAAAGATTTATGTCTAAAACCATCTCACCCATGTACTGAAAATTCTTCATTTCCCTTTATCACAATCCATGAGATTTAATCCTATAAGTCACAAAGCTTTATTTTAACAAAACACAAATGCTAAAAGAAGAAATACAGCAAATCATGTAAAGTTCTTCCAGTTTCAACTACATTAGATTGATTACTTGGCCTTACTAATAACTAGCTGAGATCTAATACATATGGGACTCCTTAGGAAGTAGGGGCTTAAAGAGAAATGTTTTGCATTACAGAGAATAAAGAAAGAATAAATTTGAAGTTTTGGAAATGACTCATTAGGAAACATGAAGAATTACGAGATGAAAGAATGAAAAGTAAGACGAAAGTCACGTGCCTCAGCCAGGCATGGTTTGTATGTGCCTGTAACCCCAGCACTCTGGGAGGCTGAGGCAGGAAGATTGCAAGTTTGAGCCCAGCTTGAGCAACTTAGAACGACCCAAAATTTAATGTCTCAAAATAAATTCTAAAAAAATTTTTAAAGAGCTGAGAAGCAGCTCAATGCAAAAGCCCTGGGTTCCTTTCCCATTCCAGAAGGACCAGAGGAATCAGAGTTACTGGCCTCACAATTTTGACAAACTCAGTTCTTCCTTTATCAATTGGAAGAAGAGCATAAACGTTTACTACTTTAACCTTCTAAGGATTATCATGGCCCTTGAGACTTTTATAAACACTGAACAGTTTTAAAATAGCTTTGATTCTAAATCTTTGCACTCATGTGGAGCACTTTAGTAATTACTTCAACCAGAGTAAATGTGTGCTTTCTCCCCGCAAGAGGGAAAAGGATTGAGCTGAGAGAATGAACAAGGAGAAAAGAAATA
Source organism: Hystrix cristata (assembly GCA_004026905.1). NCBI lineage: Eukaryota > Metazoa > Chordata > Mammalia > Rodentia > Hystricidae > Hystrix > Hystrix cristata. The sequence goes on along the minus strand of PVJO010000767.1, from coordinate 90,412 downwards.
AATGAGAAAAATCAATCATTCATTGAAAGGAGACAGTATCCAGCAGAGAAATAATATAGTAAGATTTACACTAGTGGTTCTCAACTAGGAGTAATTTTGTCCACCAGAGAACATTCGGAAAATCTGTAAATACTTTTGTTTTAAACTGGGAGGAGGAGAATACATCTAACATCTAATGAATGGGGACAAAGTTGCTAGTAAACATCCTACAATGTATCAGCAACCTCTTATAACAAAGAATTACCCAATCCAGAGCATCAAAAAATAGTGCTGAGTTTAAGAAACTCTGATCTAGACTCATATAAAAGACAAAAGAATCACTGGAGGAACAATCAATTAAGAGTCTTTTAGCCAGGTACAAAAAGGTTCTCCAGAGATCTCACTTTGTTTTTGTTGATCGCTGCACAGGCAAGAATATGACTTGTATTTTCTCCAAAAATTTGCTAAGACAAATGTAGACACTAAAGACAAACTCTAATTGACATACAAGGCCCACACTGACCATATTATGACCCAAGGTCAAGGCACTGGCACCTAAATGTGCAAAACAATTTGAGTTCTGGGTTGGAGGGGTCCCAAAAAGTTAAGACTGCATCCTGATTTAGAGATGAAAAAGAAGTAGGTATTAAATTTTCAGCCCATCCTATAAAAAGGGAGGGTCTAAATGAATACAGATTATAATGACAGCAGCTTGTATTGATTTAAAACTTCCTCTTTGTCAAATACCATGCTAAACTCTCCATATGCGGAATATCACGTGATCATTGCAAACTATTTTGTGATTAACAAAAGAGAAAGAAATAAAGTAATAATTAGGAAGAGCCAAATTTAGGAATCGTGCAGAGGTCCATTTAATTCTCAAGTCTTTGACCACTGTCACACCAACCTAATGATTCAGGGTACTGATCCAAGGAAGAGACAAAAACAACATTTGTTCACTTATCTCTCAATCTTCTGGAGTGCCTCCTATGAGCCGAGGATGGAAAAAAAAAAAAAAAGAAAGAAAGAAAAAGACACACAGGGTGCCTTGCTCTTTGAGAAGAATCAAACCAGTAAGGACGGAGACACTCCAGAAAGTCCGGCAGCACTATCCACCCAACCCCTGAAGTCCACAAGGCCAAAGCAGAAACAAGAGCTTTCCATTTGTTCAAAAGATTTTGATTCCCTTTAGACACAATGAAATTCAGGGTTTAATCATGTGCTGAGACTTCTCCCCGTAAAAGCCAAAACCAAATTTCTCTCCACCCTCCTATAGACAGGTCCCTCTCCTTCTCCTTTTCCCTCTCTGATATTTGATGGGAAATTCCAAAAATGACTCTATATTAGGAATTGCCATTTTTTCATCCATCCAGCTCTAGAAAAAATAGGGTGAGTGCTTACTTTCTTGACAGGAATTTGAAGTCCTCAGATCCCAGACCTGCAGTCATAAAGAGAATGATGAGAAGCATCAAAATACACAAAAAATGAAGAAAAAGAGGCTGCAGAAGCAGCTGTCTGATGAATGATCACAGCTGCTGTCTTTATAAGAAACTGTCTCATATATTGTGAAGAACATGGGAGAGCAGGACAGTCCCCTGGATTATGACACAAAAGATTGTATTTCAAGTCATAGCTTTATCACTTACTGGTTGTGACCCTAGGCTAGTCAATTAACCCTCTCAGAATCTCCATTTTTGCACCCATTAAATGAGAATAAGAGCTTCCCTGCCTACCTCACGGAATTGCAATAGATAAAATATATCGGAGAGAGCACTTTAAATTGTCAAGATGACTCATTATGCTTAGTATCCAATTCCATCCATCTCTAATTACTTGAGATCAAACATTTTGTCAGAAATATATGTACTTAGTAGAAATCATACTGCAATACCCCCATCCATGCTACAATGTACCATCACCAGGAGTCACCCACAGCAGCACAGACAGTAACCGGGCAAAACCTAACAGCTCTGATCTCCGTAAGATAGAGAGCTGGAGCTTCCTTGTTTTCTATTTCCATCTTTATTATTTTGCTCATAGCCACAGAACCATGATTTATTTATAGTCATGTCCTGTCACGTTTCGTATCTAAGCACATTTCTCACTGGTATATTGCACATGTGACCCCACCTCTACCTTGGCAAGTGTATTCGGACTGTACACTCTGATACACAGAAGGGCTCTATAAACTTGCAGCAGGAAAGGGCTCATGCTTCTCCCCTCCCCATCTATGCCACCACTGTGAGATGAACAAAAGTACTTGGGAAATATCCAGATATCACTGAAACATTCTGAACGAATGCTCATTCCTTTAATGCAATGAGCAGTGTTTATTGAGATAAGTACGAAGACTTGGTTGTTGTAGATCTGATTTGAAAACCATCCAAACATCACCGCTGTTCACACTGTTGTATGGTCACTTCCCTGTACAAGCTCAAGATGCCTATAATAAGGACTGAAGCAAACTATTTCAATCAAGCAGCAATAGATAAAAATGTGGGCTCTGGATCAAGCAACCCTGATGCTTAGGGACGTTCCATCATGTGAAATAGAACAGGTATTTATATGACTCTAGACCAGCCACAACTTTCTGATGTCAGTTGCCTTTGTGTCAGATGAAGATGCCTACTTCCTAGGGCCATTTTGAGGCTGAAATGAGATAATTCTAATAAAGTATGTAACACTGTATACCTGGTGTTTACACTATATGTTTAGGAAATACTCACGGGTTTTTTAATACAATTAAATTGTCATCAGCTGAGAAATACGAAAGGTTTTATTTTTCTAAATAAGTAAATGATCTAAAAAACTCTGTCCACTTAATTTTACTTGCTACAGAGGGAATCAAACAATAAACACTGAACGATAGGTTTTCAGAAAGTATAACCTCTCGCACCTCATCCCACAGCAGTTACATGTGAAGTATAATACTGAACATTCTTTAGAAACCAAATGACAAGGTAGCCACCACTCGAGGTAAGGTAGCACGTGGATAGCACAGAACTGAATGGCCCCTGTGTTAATACAGAAATGATGATGGAATGACAAGATAAAAACCAAGCTACAGTCAACAAAGAAGCCACTCTCAGGAGCAAGGAGGATCAGAAATAGGTATGATGATGGCGAGAATCCCCACATGGGGTGTAAGAGGCAATGCTGAAGGGAACAGAACCAACCAGAAAGCCAAGCACACATAGTCATAAAGGATCAACTGGACTTGACTGAGGTTTAAAAAAATCATAATGACTTTTTTAAATGGCAAAGTATTAAAAAGATGTTAGAGATAGGAATAGAATCCTTATTCTAACACACCACCCCAACTCACTCCCTGCCACTCTCTGCCTGCCTTATATCTTGCAATTGTACAATATACAGGCAACTCTCCTATAGCATTTGTTTTGAAAACACAATTTGGTCCAACATGATTATTATTTTAAGAATGCTAAATTTCTCATTTGCTAATACACAATCTCCTCTTTGGCATATACCTAGATGCACAACAACCAAAAAAAATACTGTGCCCATCAGAACCAAGACACATAGGGATACAAAAAATAAGTGCATGCACACACCACATCTGTCAGCTACCTTTGCTTTTGCATTGTAAGCCCTACCCATCCATACCCAGGGTTCAAATTTTCACCCCAATTTCAGACCATCCCTCCCACAACTTCACAATAATCTCTAAGTACAACCTCTCTGGCACCAACTTCCACCAGCAAATTTCAGATCGTTTTCAAGATAATATTCACATTCATTGTTTTCATACATTTCTTAATCTTTTAACAAGTAACTATGCTATGGACAACGTTCATTAGTTTTTACGTTTTTCCTTCGGTTTCACTGACAAACTTTTTGCTCTTGACCTCCTTTTCTCTATAAGCCATGTTTTATTGTTGTTGTCGCTATTGTTATTGCTGTTGTGTTTTGTTTTTTTACAGTGCAATTTTGTAATAGTCGTCTTTAGTGTTATAATTTACAGTGTTACAGGAGAACTGACTGTATTCCCCTAGTGACCCATACACATTGTGCTGTTTTATGTAATCATGTAAAATTGCTATTGTTGGCAGGAGTTCTGTCTTTTGTTTTAAGTGCATGCCTATTCCCTTCCTCCGGCTACATCCTACTATTTTAAAACAGCCCATCAGAGCCTGTCCTGGCTGGTCAGCAGGCCTCCTGTGAACCGTTGCTATGATCTCTTGGAGCACACCACAGACGTGCTTCTTCCATGCCAGTGACCCCCGTGCACAGAACAAACACCTCCATGGACACCTCCGTTTCAAAAGCAGGAACCCAACGCATGACGTGTTTCAGGTGTTTTCCACACGGCACAGAAGAGGCACTTAAGAAATGCTGAGGAAAATGAGCAGAAAAAACGAACACTGAACTTTAACAGCCGTTTGGAATCTTGTAACTCGGCAATAGATAGGAAGAGAAGGAGGGGAGGAGGAAGAGGGCACGAAGTCCAAACTGGATGAACCAAGCATCATTCAAAACAGGTTAAGTGCGCTGAAAGCAGCCGGATCAACAAAAGAGGTATGAAATTGAGGGGCCTAATAGAAAAAGCCCACACCAAACAAGCTACAGAAGTGTATCATATTTATAATTAGGGGGAAAGCATCTGTAGGCATTCAAAAAATATGTGTATCAATAAACAGTAAATTTCATATAGGCAAAAAATGAGACTGCATTATGCCCACATAATGAACCCATGTCAAAAATTTCAGAAGGGATGGCCATGTAATGCTTTCCCCTAAATAAACGTCTTTTATATTTAAGTGATATTTTCCGTATATGTTATAGGAAGAGCATTAGAGAGACGGCTTATTTACATTTACATAAGATGTGTTCAAGCTAACCAAAATCATATTTCTTAGCTTCCCCAGAATGGAGAATAAAATGAGACATAGTAAGTTCCTTTTAGTTTTGGCAATTTATATGATGAGACAAATCGATACTATCATTCATTCAGAACTCACAGATAACAAAGTACCCAGAGAAGAACCTAATTTAGTGACTTACAGGGACTTTTACAGAAATGAGAGTTATAAGTCAAATTTCACCAAATAAAGGCTTGGTGATGTAGTTCAGTAGGAGACAGCTTGCACAATCAGTGTGAGCCCCTGTGTTTGATCCCAAGTATGAGAGAGAGAGAAGAGAGGGGGAAGAAAGGGGAAGGAAAGAAGGAAAGAAAGAAGGGGAAAGGGCAAAGAGGGGATGGAGAGCAGGGGAGGGCAGACAGAAAGAGAGGGGGCAGAGAGAGGATAGAGAGATCACCAATTGAAAACTGGCATTTGTATTGCTTTAAAAGCTGCACACTGCCTGCAATGCAACAATTGTCCTTAAACCTAAGATTCCCTTGCTACCAATATGTGAACACAGGGATAAGGCAATACAAAAACTGAATTCAATTCACTTAGAGTCTTTTATTTTATTAGCAGAAAATAATTATCCTCCAATTGGTAAGAAATGAAACCAGGAAATTTTTTTTAAATAATAATAAAAGCATCACAAAGCAATGATGTAAACACCTTCTTTCACACAAAAGTGAGTGCAAGCAAACAGAAATAGGTGCTCCAAAGGAAAATTAAATAAATCACATAAAGAACACACATACACTCGCACGTACACACACGCACATACACACACACACTTTTCTAAACAAGTTTTATTTATAAAGCCTGTGTAAGATACTTCCACAGGCAACCACTGGACTATGAAATCTCAAGTGTGATGATTATTAACTTGATAAAAAAAAAAAAAGATATTTCATAGAGGAAACAATTCTACTGGGATAAAGAGGAGGAACATAAGTAGAACAGTGGAGAAGTGCATGGGACAAAACTGCTCCAAGAATCAAGTGTTCAGTTGCTAAATGCAAAGACCCAGACCACCCCTCAATGGCCTTACAGAATTTAATCAAATAATCCTGATCATACCTATGTGTATTTGGTATTCTCTCTAATGCTGTGTAACTCAGGGCTGGTTAATTTTTAATGAATTCTATTAGTCCTTACCCACTTTTTCATGCCAGGTTCTGTTTTGAGTAATTTATGTAAACAAACATCCTGGATTTAACAATGATTCAACTTAAGATTTTTTGACTTTATGATAGTGAGAAAGCAATAGACCTTCAGTAGAGACTGTATTCAAAAATTGAATTCTGATCATTTTCTGGGCAAGCAATATGCAGTACGATCCTCTCTTGTGACGCTGGGCACCTTCCAGTCTGCCATCCAATCATGAGAATAATCATCTGATATTATATAGTGTGCTGTGTTGCTAAGCTATGATATTCGGTGGGTGAAGTATATTTAAATACATTTTCATCTTATGATATTTTCAACTAAAATGAGTTTATCATGACATTCACCATTGTAAGTCAAGAAACATCTATATTTGCTTCATTCGTACAGTAATTGATTCTGTTCCCACTTCACACACACTGGCGTACTGGGCCACAGAGAAGTCAAGTGACTTACCACGGTTACCCAGAACCAGACGTGGAACCCAAACATTCGGATCTAAAATCTACAGTACTGCTGACTACACCAAGAAACAGAACAGGTTATAATTGTTTAAATATATCTCCCCTTCCAAAACATGTATCTTAACAATCTATTTTGTAAGTGATGCCCACAACCAATAGACTCTTGCTGGTGATGCAATTCCTCATGGGCATGTACGGTTCAAGGGGAGAACGTGTAGTCAACATGGCATTCACAGTTCAACTGCAATAACCAAGGGACTGGATCCAAGAGACTCACCTCAATTTGCTGGAGTGCTGTAGAGTGTCATTCACCCAGCTAGTAGAGAAACAAAATGTGCACAACTGCTAGGACTGGCTCCAAAATAGCGAAACAGCGTGTTTTAAAGTTATAATTTCTCTAGAGACAACACATTTTCCTCTTGTCAAAATTGCTGACCAAAGTTCTCTTTTTTGCCTCTGAGTAATTTACATTACAATTTGTCAATAGCCAAAGAGTCAGATGGACAGCATGCAGGCTCATCTTAATAACATGTCTCCCGTAACAATCTTTCTGGCAACTGCTGTTGGCAAACACTGATGGCATACTTGTTCCCACTGGGTCCAAGTACACAAAGAGGGAGGGATAAAGCTAGGTGCCCAGAGTGAATATGCCTCAGGGATTTCATCATAGATTGTAGCAAAAGGTAGCGGAATACTCCAGGATGCTAAAGAGGAAAAGTCAGAAAGGTAAAGGACAGATTTTTATAGGAGAAAGGCATAAAGCAGTAAGAACGCACTTGTAAACACAGTGTTAAAAGCTAATACATGTACCTCAAAGCACAGAAGGATTCTTACTACCTCAAATTGCATTTCAATAATATCAACATCTGAAATTTTCACTACCTCCAAGAAATCATCCGTGATCCTCTAAGGTTACCCTAAACGTCCTCAAAGTACACGTATCATGATACATCTTACATTACAGAGTGATTTACGATTGCACGTTGACTTGGTCATTTCATCGCTCAGCTGCTTCTCAAGTGAACTTGGTAAGAGTTGACACCATCTTGTCACCATGTATCTTCCAGATCTGTAACTGTACCTAGCACAAATCAGGTACTTAATTTTTCAGGAAATAATCCAAGCCAAATCAGCTGGCTGTCATCAAACTTGAAGTCGTCTTTATTCAGTGAGATGGGGATTGAACACAGGGACTCACACTTGCTAAGGATGCACCCTACCACTGAGCCACACGTCAAGCCCCATGAAATTATCTTGATTTGCAAAGATAACATGAACCAGAGTGAAGTCAGAACCTAAGGAACTTACACCCACTTACAACCAATTCTAAACTACTACATGTATTTCGTGGAAACGGGAAAAGAAAAAGATGGATAATTGTCCCATTATGGCACCTCTGGAGGCACAATTATGGAAATGAATGCCAGAAAAAAAATAAAGGAAAATAACAATTCTGACTTATAATTTTTATTCCACACGCATGGATTAGGATTGAAAGAGAATACATGTACCTGGATAATCACATCAAATTTTTCATCACTTTATTTCTGCTTTATTTACTTGCCTGCATTTTATTCCATGGCCTGTTTACTTTAAACTGAATATTTGGAAATTAAAATATGTATTTAACTGAGTATAGATGTGCCACATTTTTTCCTAGCAGATTAGAGACAGAGAAAAACACATACGTGATATTTTTATAGCCGAATAATTTCACTGCCTCAAATGTTCTTTCTTAAATAGCCATTCATATATTTTACATTTATTAATTTGTTTTTACTCTGTGAGAATAAATCCACATGATTCTCAGAGTTCTTTGACCAACTGTAAAATAATCATAACTAATTTTCACAAACATAAAAGGTAGATGTGGAAAAAGTAGAAAACTGGGGGAGGTGTAGAAAAAGGAGATAGAAAAAACACTGTCTCTGTGTTAACATCAGTTAGCACAAAGCATACAAAAACTTGTTTTCTGTCATTATATTCCAGAGCCACAAATAAATATTCGAGCCACACAAATGTGAACAGTTACTTTAGGAATAAACAGGAGGCTGCACATCTCTGGCCACCAAATCCAGTAACAGATACTCATTTTGTCAACAAACAACAACAAAAAATAAGATGTTCCTCTAAGGCAGTATAGCTCATTAAGGATGAGCAGAAGGACATTTCAGAGGAAGTCACTCCTGCAAACATATCTACATTCATTCAGTTACAGTAATAGAAGTTCTTAAATTCGTTACATGTACCACCCCTGGTGTTGGGCTCATGGGCTATGAAATATTTCCAGTTTGCAGAGATCGTTGAGGATCAAAATCCACAGGCACATCATTTCACCATTACTTTTTTTTGGGGGGGTGGGGTGGTGCTGGGAATTGAACTCAGGGCCTTGCAGTTGGTAGGCAGCCACTCTACCACTTGAGCTAAATCCCCAGCCCTAGGCACATCATTTCAATGCAGCTAAAACAAATGTGTACAATACTGTGGTGAGCTGCATAATACAAAGGGTTTGTTCAGACAAGTACACCCTGAAGAGTGACACCTAGGAGCTCACCGGTATATGTCTGTGCCTCTCTTTGTACGGGATGGAAATTATGTAGTACGGGTGACAGGAGGAAGGAGAAAAGAAGATCTGAGGTGAATGGGCATGAATAAAGATATGAAGGTTGGAAAGAGGAGGTACAACTTAGTATAATCAAAGCAGGACTTGTGAGGTAAGAATGGTAAGAGCATCTCAAAGCTGATCATGAAGAGCCTTATGGCACACTATGAAATTTGGACTCTTCAGCAACAGAGTGCTGATACTTTTTTAAACAAGGAAGTGAGGTGGCCATATGTATGCTTGCCAAGTTACTGTCTCATATAGTGCAACACTTGCACAAGTCATTATTTTATCAGGTCAACAAATGACCTAATCTCAGAGAGAAGATGAGGAAAAGAAAAGCGTTTGTATGATGCAGTGAGACGGGGTTCGGAATGTGAGTGCTCTGAGTAATAAGTAGAGTCATGATTAGGTTCACGATGTTCAGAGCCCCGATTAGGAGTCCTGATATGGCTTATGGGGGTCCAAGCCCTGAATATAAGTACCTAGAAGATGTGTGGTAGGAAGTAGGCACTCTTATCCACTGCTGATGGGATACTATGTTGGTAATTTGATAGTATTATACAATTCATATATATATACACAACAGATCCCTTAAAAATCATTCATATCCTTTAGCACAAAAACTACACATCTACTTAAAAAAAAAACAGCCTGAGGAACTCAAGGAAATATTTATATACAAAATGTTTATATACAAAATGTTAATCACAGCAACTGTAACAATTATTTTCAATATCCAACAATAGGAGAATAAACTACAATGGATTTATTCAGTGAACTATTATACACTCATTATAAACATGATTTTAATAACACTAAAAATCTTACACTGTAATAAGTGAAACAAGCAAGTTTCCAAATTGTTTATAACACGATCACTACTACAAAGGTTACCTTTACCTTAAAAAGTGAGTGAACTGGATATACAGATAAATGCTAGAAGTCTTAATTTTGAGTTTAAAACTATAGGTCTTTTTTTTCTTCAAATTTTGTGTTTCCCATATTTCCATTAGGCGTATTTTTCTCTTGGCAAATAAAATAATTTTCAGTTTTAAAAACCTTATATTGTGCCTCTCATGCTGGCCAAGATGAAGTAAACCCACTATACCTTCTCTTTTCTCCCACTGATGACAACTAAAAACTGTAGAGCAATACAAAATAAAACTATTTGAGAAGTCTAAAAAATAATAATAATAAGTGACTTAGAAAGTGAAGTCGAAATTTACCCAACAACTGGTTAGTACTGAACTAGTACAACTGGTAGTGCACTGAATTTTTCTTCCTTCCTTTAAGTCCCTGCTTTGACCCATGGGTGAGCCTGACTCCCAGAAGTTCATAGTGGGTACAGATAACAACAAAAAAAACAAACAAACAAAAAAAAAACTTGTGTTTGGCCAAAATATTCAGAAAATGAATTTCTACAAAACAGACAAGTAAGGAAGGGATTTTTCTCTGTCTTTTATTCCCCTCTTTCGTCCTCTCTCAATCTGCTGAGGCCACCTGAAATCACAAAGTTATATTACTGCCACAGCTGTGACAGAGGCACTTAAAATCTGAATAGAAAACATATCTCTTAATTTAGAGGAACTAAGGAAGTGAACCCAAATTGGCAACAGAATATGAGGAACTCGGCACTTCTCTCCACTCCCACTCCCCACCCCTCCTGCTCCAGAGCTGCACCCCAAGGGCAGCCCCAAATGAGAATTCAATAGCACAGTGCTGAACCAAGAGAAAGGCTAGAACTTTTCACCAGAAAATAGGAAAACAGACCTCATAAATCAAAATGTACTAGGGGAAATTCAGTGAGGAAAAAACTAGAGAAGCAAATCCTCTAGTGCTGTATATAGACTAACTCTAGTCCTAGGTGCACCTCAACACGTATTTGCATAACACAGACACAAAGAAACCCTGCATAGACTTCCAGAGCTGAGCTCTGATCAAAAGTACTATCCAAGACCCCAGCAAACTCCAAAATGACAAATGTATAATGTAGACCCGAAAATAGCAGAGCAATGACTTGAAAACAGAGCTGACATAGGACAAAATACTGAATTAATGTATACCTAAGTGGGCTGAATGCCTGCTAAAAAATAACAGACAAAAAGAAAAAAAAAATTCTCAAGGGATTTTAACAATATTCAGACTCTTATTAAATAATATTCAAAAAGTCCAGGATATAATCCAAACTCATTCAACATACAAAGAACTAGGAAAATATGACCAATTTGCAGGAAAACCAACAAACAATACAGATGAGTCCCAAGATGACCCTGTTGTTATAAATAATATGAATTTTAAAATCTTTTGTAAATAGGGAGGGAGGAGGGGTGAGGGGAGGGGAATGGGAAAAAAAGAAGCAACAAGATATGTCATGTACAGGTACAAATTCCCTATGATGAATGTTATCAACATATACATCTAAAATGTACCATTAAAATAAAATTTTAAAAAATTAATATGAATTTTAAAACAGGAATTACAACAAAGGTAAATATTCTTGTAACAAATTCAGAAAGAAGGTCCTCAACAGAGACAAAGAAACCATTAAAAAAAAAGTGTATTAGTTTTGTTTTGCCTCTTTTACATCCTTGTTTTGACCCAAGAGCAAAACATCAAACAAAATCAACCCCCTACATACCAATATCCAAAATTTTAAAATTGAATAAACTGTCTCGGAAGCAGATTGAGATAAAAACAAAAACTATCAGCAAGCTTGAAAATAAGCCAATAAAAATTATCTAGCCCAAAGAACAGAGAAAACAATGACTTTTTTAAAATATATGAACAAAATCTTAAAGATACATGGGACAATATCAAAATGTCCCACTTGTGTGATCAGATTCCCAGAAGAAGAGATGAATGATATTTGGTGCAGGCAAAAAGAATTCGAAGAAATGATGACTAAAAGCATCCCAAATTTGTTGAAAGCTTCCCAAATTTGTTGAAACACATTAGTTTAAAGATTCAGTAAGCCCAGTGACACCAGAGAAGATAAAGTCAAAACCACGTGCAGTCACACTACTATCACATTGCTGAAAGCAGCCGGAGAAGAAAGATTCATTACGTATAGAGGAGAATCCAAATTACTATAGATTTCTCATAGGAAATCTTGAAAGCCAGAAGAAAATAGAACATGTTTAAAGTACTGAAAGAAAAAGACTCTCAACCCAGGATTATATTCAGCAAAAATGTACTTCAGGAACAAAGTAAAAATAAAGAGATTTTAAAACAAAGGAAAGTAAGCAGAAATGGTCATCAACAGACCTGTGATATGAGAAATGCTTAAGGAAGCTCTTCCTGATAAAAATATAGGAAAAAAGGAAGAAAAAAGTAATAATAGTAAAAAAAAAAAAAGAGAAAAAAGCAGATTTTTTTCTGAAACATTTTAAAAATATGTCTAACATTTGAAAGCAAAGATTTTAACATTGACTCAGTAAAGAAGAAAAGAATAGGTTGAGTATCCCTGTTCTGAAAATCCAAAATCTGAAATGCTTATTTGGAGACGTCCAACTGGTGAGATCTACCTAAATGCTCCAGAATTCATAAACTCCAAAATCAGAAACACTTCTGGTTCAAAACATTTTAGATAAGGGTTACTCCAACCTGTCTGTGGTTGTACGGGTTCTAGGTAAACTGCCAAAGTCAGCTGTGTTTACTGTAATCTAAATCACACCCCAAAAAATCCAATAATAATATAAAAAGACAGTCAAAAGGTTGAAGATTTAGCTCAGTGGTAAAGCGCTTGCCTAGCAAGCTCAAGACCCTGAGTTCAATCCCCAGCACACCCCCCCACAAAATACAGAGACCGCCAAAAGGCAACTGGTAAATTAAAATGAAATGCTGAAAGATTCAAATAACACAAAAGGAGGTAAGAACCAGCCTCCGAGTAAGGAAAAAACAGAAGGAACAAACACGAATGAAATAGTAAACCTAAATACAACTACATCATTAATTAGAATAAACGGAATGATCCAAACATATAAACTAAAAGAGTCTAAGACTGAACAAAATGAAACAATTACATGCTGTCCACAAAAATCCCACATTAAAAATGATGATATGAGTGGTTTAAAAATAAAACGAAGAGTCAGGTAGGCAGCACAGGACTGTAAGACTGTAATCCGAGCAACTAAAGAGCTGAGGCAGAAGTTCAAGGCCACGTTTGGCAACCTGGCAACACCCTGTCTTACTGTCTCAAAATCTAAAAATCTGGGGATCTAGTTCACTGTCAGAACACTTGCCTAGCACGTGCAAGCCCCTTGGTTTGATCCCCGGTACTGTAAACTAATTAATTAATTAAAAAACAAAAGGAATACATACTATGCAAATTTAAACAAGAGAAACAAAACAAACCTGAACTAGCTACACTAATATAGGACAAAACAGATACCAGAAAAAATAAATCAAACTGAAAATAAAAAAGAAAATTTCATGATAACAAAAGTATCAATTCAAGGAGACATAAAAAAACTAATTACATATGCCTCTAACAACACAATGCCAAAAGCACAAACTGATAGAACAGAAGAAGTAAATAGATATGACCATAATTATACTTGGAAACTTCAACAATCTTCTCTCAAAAGCTAACAGGGAAAAACAGACAGAAATTTAGCAAAGATAGAGGAAAAAATAACACTACCAACAATGTAACTGACATTGATACCACACTATACCAACAAGAGCAAATCGATCTTTTCAAATTAAAATGGAACATTCACCACAATGTATCATCTCTTAGGCCACAAAACAAATTCAAAAGACATTAGAACTGACAGAGCACAATCTCTGACCATAATAGAATTAACCTAAAAATCAGTAACATAAAAATATCTAGATAATCTCTAAATATTGAGAAACTAAACAACAGATCTCGAAACAATCCATGAGCCAAGCAGAAAGTGTCAAGGGAAATTAGAATATATTTTGAAGCAAATGAAAACAAAATGAAATTACAACATATCAACAGTTGCAGGATTCAGTCACAGAAGCACACAGAATGGATGGCATTTGATGCTTATATATGGAAGAAAGATCACAAATCATTAATACATGCTTGTGCCTTAAGAAACTAAAACACATACACAAGTTTTTAATCATCGAATTCCAGAATTTGTCAATTATGCATTTTTCCATTTCAACTCTTTAGAAAGCAGTGAAATAAATACATGTGTTAGTATGACTAGGATCAGGATACCTAAGTACAAAGTCCTTCTTAGTGTGTTCTACAAACAGTAATGCTTATTTGTTTACCTTTGGAAAGGCAAAGCCAAGATAAATAAAACATTTCAGTGAAACGCTGAGCTTTCATCTAACAGATGAAATAAGAATTCGAGAAATAACAAGAATTTCAAGCTGCTGCCTGTTGTTGAGAATTGAATAGGGATGATAAAGGGAAAGTCAAGGTCATCAGAGTTTCTACCAAAACATGCCTTACCGTTGCAATTCCGCTTCAAGCATTACCTGAGATAACAAAACCTACAAAATTTTATTTGCTTTCTACACACATTCATAAGCCTTTCAGATATAAAGCACACACACACACACACACCCCTCAGAACACAGGCAATCACATTCAGTTGACAGCATCAGACAAATAAAATTTATCGTGAAATTGAAACCTTACCATTTTAAACTAATCCTTTATTATAAGGACATTTCATTTAACCAAATACTTTCATTCATATAGTCATAACTGAGACATCCCATTGTAGTGGCCTCCACAGCTTGCCGCCTGCCTCCCTCTATAACAAGGAAGAGCTGAGCCTTTGTTTACACTCTTTCCTGAAGCTGTCCGGGTGTGGGGGCTGCAGAATCAGGAGTCTGTCATTTAAAAGGCCAATACAACTAAGCAGGTGAAACGCGACACTCGCTCACCCTCAGGTGGCAAGGTGTACCTGGAACTGTCAGGGAAGGTGAGATGCATAAAGCCTCGGACTCTCTGAAGAGTAAGAATGACAGAGAAACAAAGGCAGGAAAGCAACAAACAGACAGGGAGTAGTGACCTGCTTCCTGGAGAGATACTAAGAAATTAGCATCTGCTTTCCTGATTAATCAACAGGATTCTCTTCTGCACAAACTCCACGGTCCAGGGAGGAAAACCTTCAGGGCTTGATTACAGATTTACATTTGAGGAGAAGAGTATTTCTTATTTCCTCGTCCCGATTTGCTTCCAGTAGTCAAATAATAGCTCAGTCGTAAATGTACAAACTAAGAGAGAAGCAAATCTCACAAAAGAAATAAGATAAAAATACAGTACAATTAAAATAAAATAAAATTAAATTAAATTAAAAAATACAGTACAATTAGTATGAATGTCATATACATACAGTAGAATTGTATGAAAACGAATACTGACTGTTGCCTCTTTTTGTAACCTTACTCTAACCTAAACCTTTAGCTGTTTTATAATTAGAACTGTCAGCAGCAAGAAAGGAAGTGCACCACACCAGGTCCCACACATCCACAACCTCACTCAACCCTCACAAGGACAGGCTGACACAGGTGTCATCCGTGGCCTCACCTTGGCAGGTGAGGGACCTGGGCCAAAGAGGAAAAGGTTGCTCAAAACTAAAAATTTACCATAACAGGGCCTAAAAACAAACCACAAATATGATGTCAAAGTGTGTTTTGCTTACGGAATCTACCTCCTCTAGAGCTAAACATGTGGGCATGCTCTCAATTTTCTTAGTAATGATACTAATTCCAAACTCTTGAACTTAGATAGATGTATCTAGCATCAGACACAGCGTCTGGCACATAGCTGACACTGAATAAATATTAAATTGAACACATTTCTAAGAAGTAGTGAACTATGCAGTAGGAACACCCGACAGCCTACCATTAAAACAAAAGTTATGCCTTCTTTTATATTCATGCAATACACACACACACACACACACAAGAAGCACAGGCTTTGGCATCTGAGGAAGCTGAATGAAAACCCAGCTCAGTCACTTTCTGAGTATTTAAATTTTTCTGAGGCTTAGCATCCTTATCAGAGAAAAGGGAATTATAACAGTTCCTGGGAGCGCTCTCAAGGTTAAAACAAGAATGTATAGAAGTACCTACCAGAGTTCATAGCACACAGCCAATAAGCCGTAAGCATTAATCCCTTCCTTCGCAGAATGGTTTTCCTAAAATTGTTCATAATTAATATAAATACTGGGTCAAATGGCTCTGAATAAGAATCTATGTAATAACAATAATGGCAACTGAAGATAACAAGCAATATGGACTTCTGTCTTCATAAACGCTTGTTCAGATGGAGCCTCAGAAGCCACCTAACTGGCCCCCAAGTCTTCACTCTCTCGCCAGCTGCTCTAACTGTAGCCATAAATGCTGCAAAGTGCTTCCATGTCTGAAAGCTGCTCAGGATCCCACACAAAACAGCAGCACACCCAGCCCAGCAGGCCTCCCGGGGCAGGCCCATCACCTTCCTCTTCTAGTAACTAAATGTAATGACTCATAATCCGGCAGTATGCATGAAAAAGACAGGAAATGCTCAAGGATTCGTCCATCCTGCCCTGCACCTCATTCCTCCCTGACCCCTTTTTCCTGCCTTCAGGAGCAACCCTTACAATCCCTGCCTATGCCTGCACATGACAATTTTAAGAATGTAATGATGGGTATGTCATTCCATCCAACGCTAATTTAATGTTGGATCCTTCTTTCAAAGGGGGGAAAGGAAGAGGAGGAAAATCAAATCCTTATGAGAAACATATAGAAGTGACAGCTCTATGATGATCTTAATGAGATCTCATCTCTTTTTACAAGGGGATTACCATAGTTACTGCCATTAACATTTAGCAACGACCTTTCAGTCAGGTGTAGGAAAGATGTTAAAATTTCATAACAATTATGAAAACACTAACAAGTTTATAATAAATGTGGAGGCTTCCCCTAGCTAGTTATTTATAAATATGTGACTTAATTAAATGTTAAATATATATTCAAAGTATTTGGAGAACCACTTTTTATTATGAGTATATATAATTGAAAATGTTCACAACATTTACATAAGACATTCTGGATATCTGAATGTCACTCTAGATAATATATGTTTCTACACCTATAGATGTGATTACAATACTGAGAATGCAGTTAGTTCTTATAATCAAAAATACTATCTTTAGTGATATTGGCCTTATATTCTAATTGCTTCACAATAAATTTGACAGTTTTACCGAAATACTCCCTATATATGTCATGTTGTAATATTTAAAAGCACAATTATGCGTGTATGTTTAAAAGTAAAGAAAGCAGAAAGTATCACTGCAAGGCTCCACGTTTTTGAAAATTGTGCAAGGAAATTGTGTCAAACAAATATCGAATGTTAAGTGTTATAATAGTTAAAAATATAACTAAAGAATTTTAATCAATATGAATATTAACCATAGATGTCTACATGTACAGCTCAGCATGAAAGATTTCACTAGAAAAAAAAAATCAGTTTCACACTACTGCAACCCTGAATTCTACCTTTATGAAGAAAAACTACACACTACTCTATTATGTCAGTTGACACTGACAACAAATTCAAGTCTATGATCGTGAAATGGTCCCTTAAATATGGTATTTTTTTCTCCGAACTGGAGTCTGATAACAGTTCCTTTCAATTCACAAAAACAATAATATGGTCATATTAAATCTATAGTGTCAACAGGTTTATGATCACAAACACTTGATGAGCTGAACATTGTACCTACCCTTCTATAATGCTTGCAGTGTGACAGGGTTTGACGGTTACCATAGTGATCATGTGGCAGCTCCTGATTTATTACCTTGTTTCCCAGGACCATGATGGCTTTTCGGCTATACCTTCAGCAGCTATTTTAGATGTGAGAGCTACACTATGATAAATGTCCACTATCTAAAAGATATACCCAACAGAATATAACCTTGGAGAGCAACACTTTCAATGCAAATTGTCTGCCTTGCCTTCCTCTTAGAATATGAGTGATTCCAAAGTTGTGCAAAAGGGAGACCTAGACCTCTGCGCTCTCACACAGCGACTCTTCTCCTCGGGGATTGTCATTTTGAGGGATACCACCCAGTGAATATCTAAGCAGTCTGAAATGGACAATGAAGCAATAAATTTTGCTGAGACTAGCCCAAGTAGTACATTGATTACAAAAGCGGGCATGAATCTGAGCAATTAGTGAGGCACTCATTTATGTGGCACCAAATATTCAATGTATTTGGGAAGTTATCACCATCGGTCAATAAATTATGTCATTTCATCTCAACTAACTGACACAGCAAATGCTTCCACACAGAAACCTGAAAAGAGCATTTCGAGGAATAAATCTCACAGTCAGGTGTCCATTTGCCAATGCCTCCTTGTTAAACATGCCAAAGGATGATGAGCTCTTAGTGAAAAGAAAAGAATCTACCCTGTTTTATCTAATTTTTGCTTTAGGAAACACCCCATACATGGTGCCAGTTATACAACTAGCTGGCATATAAATGTCAGCTGCCGCCACTGCATGTGTGTGCTCACATCCTGGAAAGATTATGATGTATATCATTTTAGTCTGTTACATTGTTTCTGACTACCCTTTCATTTGACTGTATGGCAATAAAATACTGAGAGAACATGCTCTTTCAAGCTTATCACACTCCTAAGCACCATACGCTAATTTGTGTATTAGCAAGTCCCACATGGCTACTGAGTTATTGATTCTGCCATCTAATTCCCTTCCTTTGACAGGAAGGATATTGCTTTTAGGATAAATAAAACAATCCCCACAATCATTCATGCTCAGTGCTTAAAGCTGTGTTTGCAGAAACCTTTTCCAAGGAAGAAAACACACACAGTATTTTCGCAGCATAATAGATCAGCACAAATGAAGACCAGTTTGCTGTTTTTGTGCAGGACAGATATTAAAGCATAACCATGGCCAACAGTGTGTTCTTCCTGACTCATAAAACCCGGAGGTAGAAATGTATTTTCCATTTTCTGCTTTGTTGATTCATCAAATCTGTACAGTGCCTATCTGCCTTGTATGTTAACAGACTCCCCATGAATCACTGTTGACTTAACCAAAAACTTACATGCCAACTAAGTCTTACATTATTTTGCTGGTAGATGGAGTAGAAAGGAAGATCAAAAAAGTCAAAAGACCTCTAACAATTACAACACAAGTATATTTGTAGAATAGTTTTAAGAATCTCAATTTACAAGTCGTATTTCCCAGCTAAGTATTCTGGGAGTGAGAATAGCTGACAAGAAGGCAGGAGATGATTGCTTTGAATTGGCTATTTGCATCTGTGGTGGGAAAAGAAAACCCAATAAAGTACAAACAACTCTCTACCCACCCACTCACACACTATCCCCCCACCCCACCACCTGTTCTTTATAGCAAATAGTAACAAAATAGTGAGCAATGAAAGGTCTTTATCTGAATCTGATCTGTTTGTTCACACACATTAAAATTCATAGGTACCTCACGTGAGGACCAGTTTGTTACGGCATAAGCCTCCACGCTTCCAGAACGTCCTCCAAGCCTACTGTACATATTCTAAACCTCATCACGTATACGGCAACTTCACATCCACACTTTCTCTGAGGAAAAATGAAGAAAACACTAGTTTTTAGACTCCACTAAGGCACAAACTATAGCGAAGCAGGTGATCCAAAACAAAATGGCAAAAATCCAGAATAGACAACACTGAAGAACAAAGTTGGAGGACTTCAAAATGTATTATAGAAGTTATAGTAACTAAGTGGGGTATTGGCCAAAGAACAGAAAAACAAATTAATTGGACAGAATAGAGAGCCTGGAAGTAGGCCAGATATTACACTGATTTTGTCAAAGGAGCAAAGACAATATACTGCAGCACACCCTTTTCAACAAAGGACTGCAGACTGGACAACAATGGCAGGGAAATAAAATTGAATCTGGGCATACATTTACACTTTCAAAAAATTGCATACATAACTTAAAATACAAAACTATAAAAATATTTAAAAATAAAATCTAGATGGCCTAGGGTTTGATGACTTTACACAATAGTCACTAAGGGCATGAAAGAAGGAATTGGTAAAGCAGACTGAATAAAACTAAAAATGTCTCTTCCACAAAAGACATAGTTAAGATCATGAAAAGACCAGTCACAGGTTTGGAGAGCATATTTGCAAAAGATATATCTAATGAAGGATTTCTACCGAAACATGTGAAGAATTCTCTGAAATTCAACAGTAACCAACAACTCGATTTTTTAAAATGTGCCAAAGTCCTTAAAGGACACCTCACCAAAGAAAACACACAAATGGCAACTAAGCATATGAAAACAGGCTCCACATGATATGTGATCAGAAAAAATGCATCCTAAAACCCCAATTAGATACCATTACACATCCATTAGAACGACAAAAATCCAGAACACCGCCAACACCAAATGCTGGAGAGGATGTAGAGCAACAGGAGTTCTAATTTATTGCTGGTAGCAGTGTGAAATGGCACAGCCACTTTGCAAGACAGTTTGGAAGTTTCTACAAAACTAAACAGGGGCTGGGGAATTAGCTCAGTGGTTAGACTGCTTGCCTAGCAAGCACAAGGCCCTGAGTTCAATCCCCAGCACCAAAAAATAAAAAAAGATGCAACCATACTTCATAGTATTTACCCACATAAGAAATTAGTTCTACCCCAAAATTGTCACATGGACATTGATAGCAGCTTCATTTATAACTGCCAGAACTTGAAAGCAACCAGTATGTCTTTCAGTAGGTTAATGAATAAACGGTGGCATGGCCATACAATGGAATATCACTCAGCACCATAAGGAAATGAGCTATCAACCCATAAAAAGACATGGAAGAAACTTAAATGCACATTACTAAGTGAGTAAGCCAATCCTGAAAGGCTATATGCTGTATAATTCCAACCATATAACATCCTATTAAAAAATGACAATAAAAATAAATTAGCAATTACCAGGGATTGAAAAGAGGGAGATAAATAAGCACAGCACAGAGGATTTTGAGTGCAGTGAAACTATTGTGTATTACATTATAATGGTGAATATATGTCATTTCATATTTGTCCAAACTCATAGAATGCACATCACCAGCCCATATCACTCTACCAGGCAATGTTGCTAACGGAGGAGGCTCTTCGTGTGTGCAGGCAGAGCGTAGAGAAGGTATAGAGTGTACCTCCCACTTCATTATCTGTGAGCCTAAAACTGTATAAAAATAAAGTCCATTTTTGAAAGATGAAAGCAGAATATGAACCTACCAATCCTTTCCTGAACTTTAATTCTGAACCGACTGGATCTGTACCCATCCAACCCTGGTGTAAGAAAAGAAAAAATAAAGTGTTGATGGAAAGGTCCCCAGTCATCAACACCTTCTGTTATAGCAGCTTCTGTGAATTCTATCTCTGCACTTTTCTTACCTGCAGAGCCTACCAGGAGTTAACAACTGTCAGGCAGACAAGAGTCATTGCAGCCCAGAGGTCAGCAATCTTATTAAATCCCCATGCCACCCCCGGGACTAAATAATGCCCATACTGCTCAGTGCAAGGCAGAGGGGGGAAATGATTGACGAGAAAGAGTTAGAAAATCCATAAGGGAAATGAAAAAAGAATAGGAATTGGATGGGAGGAGTGGTAAAGAGAAAACCAAATGAATTCTACACATGGACAATCCCTAACTTTATTTAAAGAAAATACCTATTAAGTAAACATTTTGTGTAATTAAATAATCATTATAACTGGTAAAGTCCTATAAAACAGAGTATAGTCTTAAATTTTTGTTATAGATGTCATTCTACTGTGAATACACAGCCCACACCCAGAAATACTGGTATAGTCATCCTTTGGCATTTAGTAGACAAGTGCTAAAATTCTGCAAGTATGAAACATATTGGCATTTATTTTTATAATGGCAATGCTCCAAGATAGAATGCACTGTCTGTCATTTTAGTGAACATGAATTGGACTACAGCAAATAAACGCAATACAACTTCTCATTTTTAATCTCATTTATATACATATTAAATACATTATTAAATATTCTTTCTAGCATTGTCTTCAACTACACAATTGGAGGTTTGTTCATTCTGTTCATAAACATCTATATTTGAGGAGGACCAGTGATCAATGGATTTGCTGAAAGATTGTAATATTAGGAGCAGAGACCTAAGGACTATTTTCAAACACTACAAATTGAAGAACACTGTGGTTTGGTTTACTTGACAAAAAATATTTCATAATGAACAAAACTCCATTCATTTCAACAAAAAGCGTCTATGATTACAACCAAAAATATAGTCATGTTACATTCTATGCTGATATGGTCCAGCATTTTTTAAAAAGCATATCAAAAGAGACAGTTCTAATCTAAAGGCATCAGAAGAGTAAGGAAGACCATGGCATTTGAAAAGCAGCTGGAGGTCTGTGGTTATTAACCTGGACAAGTAAATTGAACTTGAGAAGAGATATATATGTGCAGGGAATAAGACATGCTCTTGATAATGGCAGATTTCAAAGTAGTAACAATGGATAAATTTAGGCAAATAGATGCACTAAAGAAAGAACTTCTGAAATTTTATCATTATTTAAAGATGGAAAGAGCTTTATAATGAGAAAGGATTATCGGGGGGGGGGACCAAAGCAGGATGATTGTAGAGAAAACTCAAACTTAAAAGTATCCCATAAAATTTCAGGACCTTTTAAGCCACATAGCCTACGATATTAGATTGCTAGAAATGTTAACCAGATATAGAATAATGATATGCTCTTATCCAAAATGCTCTACTAAGTACTAATTAGCAACCCAGTTGCTTGCTGCCAAGGTCAACTGGTCAATGACAAAATTTAAGTGACATTTACTTCTTTTATCCAAAAATATGGTTTTAATCACAATAGAGCTAAGCAAATGAACCAAGAAAACATTCTAAACCTTCAATATGGCACCAAATGCAACTCAAATACCTCATTTCCCTTTCCTTCTCCTAATCCCAAGGCCATTTTCCACTGGCAGACAAGATGAAACAGAAATAAACTGAATAAACACAATGGAAGAATTGGCTCTGATCTCTCAAATCAACAAGCCACTTTTGTACTCCTTGAGCTGACATCACAAATCACTTTAATATGATTTTTCTGCCGTGTCTTTATAAACAATGCCTAAGTGGCCGGGCTGAGAGGGGGAGAAGCACTTGAGGAATTGGTCCTTCCTTACTGGTGTTACTGTCATGCACTTCCTGTGACAACTTTCCAAGTAACATCCTACATGCATACGACAGTTACTCATTAGCTGTTTTGTGGATGAAAAGCTGGACTCGATAGCTTTAAATTCCACTCAAACTGAAGGGTCTATAAACTCATACAACTTGGAAATTAAAGCTAAGCCAAACCGCAAACAATGTGCCAAATGGGAAGAATTTTGAAATCTGATATTTTTCCTTTCCCTGGGGAGGTAGAATGTATTAAAGGTATTAATTTATTCATTGTTTATTTAGTATTTTTATGTACTAGACATGGCCCTAGACACTGGCCTTCAGTAATAAAGAAAGCCACTGCCCTCATGGGCTTATATTCTAGTGACACAGTTAAGGAGTTCTACTATGCTTAAGCTATGAAAAATTGAAACCATTATAAATATTCACTTATGCAGAAAGTGTGCATATATATTTCATATATAAGTCACATGTAAAATATGATCACAGAAGCTGAAAAGGCAGAAAAATTCTATGGAAAGGTAACAGATTAATCACTAAATGGATCAGAAAGGCATGTAAGGAAACATCTAGAGCTGAAGAGTATTACTACAAAGTCCCAGCACTTGGACCCATCAGATACAGATCACATGATAAGAGACCACTTTCTGTGAGTGCTTTTCTGTTTGTGATGAGCCCTTAATCATCATGTAGCATCAAGTGCCTAATAGGCATTAATTCTATCATTCATTCTGTCTTTATGTGCTTACCATGTTCAAATTACCACAGGGGAATTATAAAGATTAAAAAAAATAACTTTAAGTGATTCAGAGTGTTAGACAATACACAAATAGACAAATCATAATGTTTAAAAATCAACATAAAACAGAAATTTTGAGTGTAATGTATAGTACCATATTTCATTGAATATTCAATGCCTCTATGATGTTATTAAAAAAAACACAGGAAACAATGTAAGCTAAGAAACAGCAAAGGAATAACATACTATAATAGGGAAAAAAGACTGCCAAATAACCAAGATGCATCACTGATTATAAGATACATCTTGATTTGGGAGATTTTAAAATGACACTTCATGCCATTCAATTTAAAGCTTCCTATAAACTCAGGACTATCCATGCTTACATTTAAAATTAAACCAATTACAGGACAGAAAAACACCATGATGCAAAGCCACTACAGCAACATGTGAAGCACTATACTGACCTTGAAAGGAACTTGGAGCAGATCCTTTTAACCTGGTGCCTCATTTTGTACCATCTCTGACTCTGCCATCCCATAAGAAATAATTACGCCTATACAAAGCTGCCTGTATGTTTGTTTCCTAGTCAGGACACTATAGTTGTGCTTTCTAAGTTTTTAAGGTCAAAAACCTATTGACTTTTGAATCCTCATTCAGTGCCTGTTTGATGAACCAGCTAATGAATGACTTGTCAACATATCTGAAACAACACAGCCAGTTTAAGATAAGCAAGGTTGGTTTATAAAATATTAGAATGCAAAGGCATGCTACAAAATCAGCAAATATGCTCACACTTCTCAGCCCATTTGCTTTAAATATACCCTGTCCAAGAGTTGTTTGTTAGAATTACCGAAGAGAAATATAAGTAGTATCATCACCTAATTTGCTAAATTGGAACAAACACTGGTATCTGAAGCAAGGATTAAATATGGCTCTAAGGACACAAAGAGAAAGGAAATACTGTGCTTGTAAAAGAAAATCCTAGGCAAATAATCGTATGTGAACTGAGGGTTACGATTTTTCTCCTTAAATGATAGTATAATGGGAAAGGGAACAAGGGAGGGTGAAGGGGAAAGAAACAGAGGAACAAGAGAAATAAGAAATGGAAAGAAAAAGTGGAAACAAAGCTTTTGTAAATAAGGAGAAAGGAGGCGGTTAAGGGAGGGGAGGGGAATGGGGAAAAAAGAAGCAACAAGATGTGTCATGTACAGGTACAAATCTCCTATGATGAATGTTATCACTATGGACATCTAAAATGTATCATTAAAATAAAATATAAAAATAAAAAAATAAAAAAAGATAAACAGATGTGGTCCAAACCTAAGTATATTTAAAATACATTACAGGTCACTGGGTAAGAGTATGTAAAATTCAAAATACTGTAATTATCACAGTATTACTGTCAAGTCTTCACATAAACAGAATACAAGATGGTCACAGTGCCTCTAACAAGCAAAATCTAAGAGTATGAATCTCTCAGAGACTGTCTTTGAAGATGTGCTCCATAAAGGTGAAGTACTGAGTTAATGATGTTACCACAAGGAGTCTCTGAGAGATTTCTCACCATCATTGTGGGTAACGAAAGAACTACAAGTTTCTGCTTCCTGTGTATTTACCCAGCTCGAAGACACCAGTGACACAGTTGACCTGATCAATGAAGCCACCTCATACTCGCTAACTAAAGACTAAATGACATAAACGTAAAGTCCTTAATCCAGCAACTAATCATACAAGTAAAAGAGCATGTGAGATGACAGCGTCAACAAATTTCTTCTTTATTACACTTGACCCTCCATAGGTTCTGGTTCTATTGTACACACAGCATGTCTTATATGTTTATAGCTTTATTGTAGCCACGTAGATGACTTCCTTCTTTATCTTCCCTGCTTTGACAAGTAACTATCAAAAAGGCGAAAATCTTTGTAACTCTTTTCCTTTTGACTTTGTCATGAAGACACAGTTTTACTACGTCACACCAGGACAAGAAATGCGTAACCATGATAATGGCAGCCTGGAAAATATGAAAACTGCTACCATACCTGAAGTACAGAATGATTTTTAACACATTATTTGATTTCCTTCCTAGAAATAAAAATTCAGTGATTGTCTACCAGCATGCATATATTCAGTGGATAAAAATGTCTTATGTATGCTCCACTTCCTCCATCTCGTCCTACTCTCTTCCTAGAAATTATGTACTCATGTGAAACTAGTTATTAGTTTTATTGAAAATAAACAAAGTCAGCATTTCAGTAGTCATACACGTGAGTGGCTATTTTTCCATGTGTGTGCATAATACCCAAGTATTCTGAAACATCTTAGGCCGCTTTGGGTTGTTATCTGTTCACTGCCACTAGCTCTAATTTTTAATCAGCAAGAGAGAAAATTACCTGAGAATTTTCATTTTTTAAAATGAAAGTTTATATTTAATTACTGCATTATCAAGTTACCCTAGCATACAATTATTTTGACTAAAAATACAAGCAGTGCTGGATGAACCCAATGCCTTTGCTTAGGGTTGCATTCATTTTTCTAAGCAGAATTAAAATACAAAAGCCATTTTTTTCCAAAATTCAGACAGTGTCGCAGTAAACTACTGAAAGAGTGTGTAATTTAAAATTCTAACAAATGGAATAAACAGAAGCTTTATCCCATAGAGATTAACAGTTACCTCAAAGTCATCAAGTGGCATTATTTGGATAATGTTAGCCATGGGCAGGCAACACAGTACACAAGACTGTTCTGAATTAGAGAAACTACCGACTCAGTGAAATCACACACAATACACTTACCACTGGCACTCAAGGGATTGTGGCCAAACATCCAGCAAACCAGCTGGGTCAGGAATGGCTCTCAAGATGCCCAGAAGTAAACAACAGTTAATGACTTGGTTCCAGCCTACCCAGTTACTCAAATCTGCCTTCTTCTAGTTCTTTTGGATTAGAAAAAAATAATTTAACTTTGTAGAACATCTTGAATATGAATGTAGGTGGGAAAACATCCTAAATATTCCATTTCTTATTAACAGGTCTTTACCTAAAGTAACAGGCAATACATCAGAGAGCCAACCATAAGAAAGACACAGAAGTTCCATCTTGCTTCTTAAGAGGGCGGGGGTGGGGGGCTACCATCAAGAAGTGTTTAATAACCTTTTCCTAAATATGTTGCTTACTTCCATTGTTTTAGGATTACCAATAAAGTAACAAAGAAGTGCATTCTTAAGGTGTCTGGAGTTAGTTTCAATAGACTTCTCTCTCACTCAGTGACATCTGAAAGCTAACTCCTTTAGATGTGAGTTTTTTCATCTTTAAGAAACCACTAACCAGCTTATGTTAAAATTCTCTCCAATGTACACAAAGATCTTAATACTCTTCTGCCTAGTATAATGTAAAACAAAATCCAGATCTAGGATTTCCCTCAAATTCCCATCAGCTAACCTTATGATTCCCTAAAGATACAATTTAAATTCCACGGCAGGTTACCTAACACCAATGAAACACCAACAATTATGCACTAATGAATATGGGATCAATACTTGAATGAAAGGAATCCCCTCTTCCATTGTAATCCCAACACCTTTTCCAGAATACATCAAACTCACTCCATAACAAAAGGGATTAAAGTAAATTATGCTGAGGTTTTTGCTTTTTTGGTTTTTTTTTTTTTATGGATAACTAAAATACATAATTGTGCTACTATGATATTCTGCTCTAAGAATATGGACTAAATCATCTATGTATTTCTCTTCTCACCCCCCCACACACACATACATGCAGACATACAATTTTATGATACAATATCTCAGGAACAACAACAAAAAAAAAAAAAGAGCACAATGACAATGTTACTCGGCAGCTTCTTTTTCTACAACCTACAGCTTAAGGGAAGGTCAGCAGCATAAAAAAAGTGATGGCTTTGAAATGTGTGTCATGAAACAGAGCTATTTATCAATATGCCTGACAAGAATAAGGTGAGAGCCCATTTCAGCCAGCCAGAATGACTGCTGTACATCACACTCAGAGGCAGTAAGCCAAGACAGAATGAGTATTACCAAGTTGTTATGGTAACTAAATTGTAGCTGGTTCCATAAAACATTAGCTTTCCATTTCAGGGACTGTGTTTAAAATTCAGTGCAAGTCGGGGCCTTTACTCCAAGTGAGGCAGCTGGTGACCACGTCCAAGTAGCATAAGCCACCCAAGAATAAACTCCACTTGAGCAGGACACAGTAGCAGCCACAGCCAGGCCAGCTCATTTGCTGAGGCTGCTCATCAGCCTCCAGGCCTGTGACATCATGACCACAACACCAGTCTACTGCTGTTGACTTCAACAATAAATAAGCACGACCCACAAAGGCACACAAAACAAAGCCAAGGTCACAGACAACACTGCTAAAAGCAAAATCACAGGTAGATCAGGCATCTGCTACCATCATCACATGCAGAACTCTGCTGAAGACTGAGGCTTTAGAGATCAACAGATTCAGTGTGAATCTGGACCCTCCCTCACTGACTACCTGAAAGTACTCTTTTTGCTTAAACCTCTCTGTACGACAGAGGTGATCGTTGCAGGACTGTGTAGTAGTGACAAGGATGAGCCTGACATCAAAGAACTTGGATTTTCATCTTTTTTTTTTTTTCTACAGCTGACTATCTGTATGATTTTAGGCAAGTTACTTAATGTCTTTCAAGCCTAAGTCCTTTCAACTATAAAATAAGAATAAATCCACCTACCCCTTTCAGTTGAGAAGTTCACATAGATCTATGTGCAGTATGACAGGAACTTAATACAAGTTGGTTGCTGTCATTCTGATGGTGGTAGTTACTACCATTTAGGGTAGACGAAATATTGAACATCTAAAGATAGCCACACCCTAATTTCTGGAACCCATGATAGCTTATATGTCAAAGGGGACTTTGAAGAAGTGGTTAAATATCTCCAGATAGCGGGATTATTTCAGATTATCCAGGTGGATTCAGTATAGTCACAAAGCTCTTTATAAAGAGACAGAAAAGGGACGGTGACAATAAATGTAGAGGTCAGAGAAAAAGGTCTTGGGAGATGACGCTGCTTTTGAAGATGTAAGGAGGAACCATGTGCCAAGGGAAGTAGATGACCTCTGGAAATTGGAGTAGGTAAGAAAGCATATTACCTCTTCTGGGGCTGGAGAAGAAATACAGCCTAGAAGACACCTCGATTTTAGGGCCTCCCACTTCTAGAAAATATAAAATAACAAATTTCTGTTAAGATACTACATCAGTACTAATTTGTTGCAGCAACTATAGGCTACTAATATACTACCTTATTATCGTATTAAATGGGAGTAACACATGGCACATTGTAGGCCCTCAGTGAACGATGGCTGAGACTAAGGGAGACTCCAGGCCTCCCCAAGTAACCATAGTCTAGGAGACAAATTCTGAAATTCAACTTATTATTCACATGGAGAAAATCATAAGCAAATCAGGGCTGCCACTTTGTGTAGCTTCATATACCTTCCTGAAAACAGTCCTACTGGTACACTATGTGTCACACAAGGTCTCACTTCTGGAACATTCATCGCATGAGTGTAGAGCATCCAGGAGCAACCCACTACTACCCTTGCACACAGATTTGGTACTTGTTTGTAAAGGCTGAATCTATGGGTCAACCTCTAAATTTATCTTCTTCAGGTGTGGGTCTTTTGAACAAGAATGTGCAAAAAAGTACAGAAGAAGTAAAGCATAGCTCAAGCTCATCGTCTACACAAGACAAAACATGAGTTACGAAAGGAGAAGTCCAGACAAGAAGCTACGTTTCAAAACGTATATCCTGATACTTTAAGATTGCATCCATTTTTTTCTCCTTGGATTTGTATTTGCCTAACATTGTCTGGGCATAAAGATGTGGCAGAAAATTCTAGCTGAGAGCAAATTATGGGTGGAACACATGCATGGACTACCAGAATTTTCCAATTGTACATCAGGGATTCTTCAGCATCCATGGGTTTGATGTGCCTGCAAGGGTGGGGAACTAGAAATGTGACCCCCAACACATCAGGTGATCAGTTTGCCCAGGGCAATGTAGGTTTATATTTGATGAACCATTGTTAGTTTAAATAGTATACCCACAAAGAATAAATAAATTACATAGTCATTCAAGGTAGAGAGGCTATAAATCTGTCTAGATCCCATATTCATATACATTTCAGTCCATACTAGGGTTTCCTAAGTCCTTCCTACTACCCAGTACTTTTCTCTCATCAGAGAACAATTATCTTATTTTGATTTTTATTTGTTCCTCCAACAGAGGGAGGAATTCCTCTAAAACCTAATAGAAAGCTTGGAAAAAAATTAAACTGTCACTGGATAGTTTTCCTTATTTATATCGCACTGAATTTTTTCCTTATATAATAGCCAAACACTGTGCTCACTCCAGCAGCACATATACTATAATAGCCAAACACCATATAAGTTGTTTCTACAATCCTTTGAAAAGGATTGTCTACACTTTTAGACTTTTTTCTTTAATAGACTTGTGACTCTTGAACTGAGGAGTGCAACTCTGGAAATTATCTAAAGAAGTAAACTAGAGAACGCAAGAATTTCTGGTACAAATAGGGTCCCTATTCCTAGATTTCCAATTTATTTTCGAGCAATAAAATAATTCAAGTTATTGAGTTCAGAGTTATTGAGTTCAGAGTTTAGTATGAAGCATGATATTTCAGAGCAATTTCCTGTTGTTTCTACAACCAACTGTACGCATTTGGTATGCAATGTATCCTGTGCATTTATAGTCGCCTTCCATGTTTAAGAATACTGTGAGTTCCTGTTACAGGTGTTACTATTCCAGGTGTTCCAAGACAACTCCTTACGGCTGACACCCCTGACTTGCCATGGAAAACACCATCTTTGTCTTTCAGGATGTGACCTCGTCTGTGCCTCCTGAAGCAGCTCTGCCATCACCCCCAATCCTTAGGGCTAAATTCTGTTTGGGCTGTTAACATCCAAACAAGGCTTCCTGCCAGCAAGTGGCAAGACAGACCTCTGAAACTCATTCAAAGTGAGATTACACATTACCCACATATGAGTAGGCCTGCCTAGAAACTGTAGATGCAGAGAGAAAAGAACAAGCATTATACACCAAGCCCTTAGTCAGGATACTTCCAATATGGTATACTCTAAGGTTCCCCGCAATGTAACCTAGTGACATGAGAAAATCTTGTCAACTTCTGCTATTTTCCTAATCAACAAATGAAATCCTTCAGGTGGCAACAAACAACAAAATAAGTAGAAGTGGGCAGTAACAACGGAAATGAGATGGGGACAGCTATATTGTGTCTTCCAGTAGTCCCTGGCTTGGAACAGTCTGTTATTTTCTCAACCCTTGCAGTTTAAAAAAACATATTTGTTGTATGTGTTCAGTGTAATAGATGCCTCACTGAAATATGACTTCTGATTGTAACTGAGACTGTACTGTAAGTAGGAAGATGAATAGATTATTTCACCTTAGCAGCTGCATTGTTTCCGAATTTTGTAGTTTAAATCCAAAGATTTCAGGAAAAAGAGCTACATTCCAGTCTCTGTTCTAATCCTAACCTGCTGTGGAAATCACTTAGCTTTCTGGGGCCTCAATGAGATGAATATATACTACTAACTTCACAGAATTACATAAATTAAAATCTTTCAGAAATATCAAAAGTCATATACAAGTATATTGCTTTAAAGAAGGGGCAGAGAAAAGAAGGCCATGAAACTGTCCTGATAGCCCACTCATGATGTCCTCGACGATGTACAAGAGGACACTGTTCTGCCTTTTCCTGAGCCTCAAGATAACTAGAAGATGGAGAAAAAGGCTAATATAGTAAAAGAAACATGGAGATCAGGGGATTTATTGGCAGGGACAAAGAGAGGAAATGCTGAATTAATCTTCTTTCCTAAATACATTCAAAAGTTCCCATATTCTTCCTAAAGAACTGTAATGAGAAGCTATTTCAATATTTAAAACAAAACAAACAAGCATGTGCCCCACACAGACGTGATTTCCAACTAAAGTGTAGGATCACACCTAGAAACAGGCCAAAGCATATACAACTTCACCTTCTTAGCACAGTTTTTCAAACAACTATTTTGTTCAGGAGGGGGAGGAAACATTCTGGAATATGCACTTATAGAATTATTCTTCCCTAGCTATTTGGCAGGAAAACTCAATCTGAGTTGTGTAATTAGTTCATTCAAAGTGGTATTTGATTGAACCCTCACTCTACAAAATAATCTTGAGCTGACTGAAGGACACAGTCAAACTTTCTAATTGACGATGTTTGTTTGGAATAATGTATCTATACTCAAGAGAAGATAAACATTCCTATTTATACAATTTTAACACCTGTAATGACGAATGTGTTTATTCCAGAGGCAAGTTTTATTAGTCGATTTTGAGAATCAAAAAAAAATGACAACACTTTAAATCATACTCTCCTGAAAAAAAAATGAGCAAATTACCCACAATGCTCACTTGCAGTGAGTATGAAAAACAAATTATCATGCGTGATTCATTTATGATGTATAGAACATAATGCGACGTACAACCGTAACTCATCATCTTACTGACTTTGCAGAAACCTGTTTCACAGATGAGACGTAACAACCCCAAAACACAGTGGGAAAGAAGTGCTTTCCGTCCATTCATGCCTCGCTTGCAAAACAAGTAGACTGCTCCTCTGACTACTGCTATACACCCTAAAGTACATACACCTCCCCCAGTGTTGTAGAGATGTAACTAAAGTCCTATAGTAACTGAGAACATCCAAGAGCAAAGACTAATAGGATCCTTAAATGCCTTTCCCAGCCAACAACAGTATGTCCTTCTTAGTCATAAATGTCAGTTCAAAAGTCTAGAGATTAGTGATTCTGGGTTCTAATTCCACTTTATCATTAATCACGTTTGTAAATCCAAATAAAACATCGATCTTAACTCCAAGCCTCAGTGTAGTTATCTGTAAATGAGTGAAAAATACATGTATGCCATACCTTTCAAACTTGAAGCTTCCAAACTTGAATATCAAAAGAACACCATGGGTGCAACAAACACTAAATAAGTGATTTCCTATTAACATGAAATTGCCATAGGAATGCTATTCTTTTGCAGGCCTACTAGAGATTTTCCCTAAACCAACTTGCAGAAAAAGAAATGATTTATTATATCACATGTTCTTTAAATGCTACAATTTTTGACCATTTTAAACTAGAGTCCAAAATAGAATTTGAACACTTTCATTCACCAGGCCTTAGGGATTCTTCTATTATGTATTAGAGATAATCTGACCCTGGCCAGAGGCTATTTTAATTTACCCCCAATTGTCATTGTCACAGCTGGCTAACTTGGCAACTTAGTTTAATCAGATCTTTGTGCAGAAAAAAACAACACTGAACAGGCAGTGAATGAATCTGCTTTAAAAGTTAGATTAACTTTTAAAATGACTGTTGGCTGGAATAGCACATATAGCACATAATTTGTGGCTCCTTATACATACAGCTAATCAATTAGCACAAAGCTGTTAGAACTTTATCATCTGACTTGATAATTTTGGGGCTTCCAAAGCGTCTAACGTACAGAGATGGATTACGTTTCTCTCAGAGATGGAAACCAACAGTGAAACTCTTTCACACACTGTTTTATTCTCTCAGTCCGACAAAGGTTACCTGAACAAAATGTGAGGCTTTATTCTACTTAGCTACATACATAAGAAAACAACAAACTGTATAACTAGGATTCTGACCACAAAATATTTGCTCACATGGTATTCCCATCATGCCCAAATAATGATACAAGCATCCTTGGTTGCTGAAATATAAGTGGGATTATTTATTTGCTGGGCATGGACAGAAAGAGAAAATAAAATGTAGCACTACACTCCCTACAATTAGAACTGAGCCAGTGTATGGTCTGCTATCCGCATGATGAATTCCAGTCTATTCCTTCACTAGAAACCAAGTAAAAATACAGATCTGAACATCAGTCATACAAAACAAATTCTATTACACTGAAAGCAAGGAAGACATACAATGAGATCTTTTCCTGTCTACAAGGTTATCCTTCTCATTCTTGGATTCATTTAATCCTTAGGTCCCATTCAAAATCCACACAGCTTCCTAATAAGAGCTCTAAGAGAAGGTTCAGAATGCAAACATGAAAACCAAACACAACATGTCCACTGGCAAATTGCTCCTTTTGGGTAAGCAATACAAAAGAAGTATTTTTCTAATTTAAAGATCTTTTAGAGGGCAATAAACTGCTTTATCAAAAAATTAAACTGTAACTCTAATCAAAATAAAGAAACTAATAACATATGTTAAAGGTTAATTTTCAAGGGCTTGGATATGTAATTTACCACCCACTTCTTTTTCATTCACAGCACAAACTCATCATTAAAAACTTCTCTGGACTGTGTGCTTCCTTCGGTACTAGCAATTCACATGACTGGAAGAGTAACAATTATTCATCATTCAATCTTCAAGTAACCGCTCAGCAAATAGGGTCAAATTCTGAGTTCTTCATATTATATGTAAAAGATTATATGAAAATCCACGAACACTTAGAAGTCCTGCTGCTTGAATTTATCTGACAAAATAGCATGTTTAAGTATTAATTGGAAAGTCAGTGAAATCAAACCACTCTTCTTCCAAAAAGTTATCATGGTTATTACTTTAAAAGTTTGCTAAATAGGGAGATGATTCAAAACACTGAAGTTGCAAAGAAGCTACTAACAACTAACAAAATCAAAGACATGCTATGAAGTATTGGTCCATCTTTCCATCTTACAAATTATTATTGATTTTTTCATAACAAATGCATTGAGATTATACATATACATAGGTTACATATACATATACATTAATATACATAGGTTGTCATGTTTTTAGAACATGTATGGCAGTTTTGTGAAATACACTGGTTTCCTAATACATTTTTACAAACTGAAGCATTCAATCTGTACCTCATTTTTTGAAATTTTTCTTTATTAGATACAGATTAGTTATTATCTAAGTATAGTATGTGAAGACTTTTCAAATAAATATTCAAAAGCATAGAGTTTTACAGTTATTCACATCTCACCAAAAATTATTCAGCTTTAAAAAGCCAGGAGATCTCATGGCAAATCTTTACACCATTTAGATGCCCCAGATTTCAGTTCACACTGCTCTGGACTAACTCAATCATGGCAGTGAAACTCTTTCACTGTTAAGCATTCTTTGTTTTTGTAGATTATCTTGTGATTTCTCTCTTTGCTAATATTGACCCAGTTAAATAAGACGACCTCAGATTTCAATAAATGCTTCCAATTCAACTTATGCTATTGGTCTGCATTATGAGATAAAGATAACATACAAATGACTTTTATGAACCCTCTCAATTCCTATACTACCTTGTTGCACACATAGCTGTTGTTCATGGTAAAATTTAAATGCATAGTAGATATAACAATTACTTTGCACTTGCTCTACCAGGTGGGTTATTTAGCAACAATAGACAATCTAATGATCACATTAATTCTGAGGCAGCTAGCTGCTACTATCACTCCCACTTTGCAGATGGAGAAACTGAGATAGGGGTAAGCTACTTTGACCACAATCACGCTGCTTATAAAACATGTTGTATTAAGAAGACTCAGCTGTTGGCTGATGCATGGCATTGCTTCTGTAGTGAACAATCTTCTATTAAGATATTAAAGTCCTGATCTTGCCCTCAAAGGGAATTATATATGCCATTCCTGCTTAAATATTTTTCAGTAATCACTGCTACCACTAGAATAAAGTATAAAGTCTTTGAACTAGAATTTATAAGTTTTATAGGATGCCTACCTTTCCAGCTATATCAGGCCCTACCTGTGTCATACACACATTTTTGCTGCTGGGTACTAACAGTCCTCAAACTTTTCATGTTCCCTTCTGTTTTTGTACCCTTGCAGACTTGCATCCTGAAACATCCCCCTCCATTGTGGCCATCTGGTAGGTTCCCACTCATCTTTCATGACTCAGTTCAAGCATCTCTCTGGGCACCCTTCCCACCAGGCAGATGTACACCCACCTCACTTTTCCTATGTACCTTCTTCAAGCATTTAGTAGAATGACGAAAGTTTTATAACAAAAACTTGAGCTTCTTAACAGTGCCTCTTTCATCTTTGCTGTGCATTTTTCAGTACTGAACAGAGTAGACACGGTTCAAGAATATGTGAAAAAATGAATGGACCAGTGGCCTGAGTATAGTCAAACAAACATCTCCTAAATACAGAGTCTGCAACTCTAGTAAGTTGTGATTGGCAAAAGTGGAAAGCTATGAAGATGCAATTAACCAACTCACCTCTTTTGTGTTAAACTGAGTTTTATAGAAACAAAAACTCAACAGAGAAATCTCACTATCCAGAAACTACAGGTCCATAGCAAAGGCCTAAAGTAGAAAGAGCTCACTAATTGTAGGATACTGTCAACAGCTCAGTGTAGCTGCAACGTACAAAGAGGATGGCCAGATCCAAGAGTAGGAAGGGCCAACTCCTAAAGGCCAACATGCCATGGAACAGGCTGAATTTTGTTGGACTACTTTACCACCCTTCCGAAGTAGAACATACTTCCTCCTACCTCTGCATGTTGAAATGCCACTTCTCCATTAAGCGTGATGCATTTTTCCCATCTGGAAGACTTCCTTTCCTCATCTGATCCTCTACAAATACTCATATTTGTCTTCAGAACTTACCATCTTCATATAAGTGTTACTTCACCTGCCAGACATGAACGCCTTAAGAAGGTTTACGTATTTGAAATTATTTTAAATAAATATTTCAACTAAAATTCAGTAGAATCAAGAAGTGTTTAAACAAATTCATGATTGCAAACCATAGCAATTCTAGGATATATTTCATGCAAGGAAAATTCCTCTCCAGAGTTCCCACTACTCTACGTTTCAATTGGGCCCACAATCTAAATAAAATGACCTAAAAATATATAACAAACAGCCATCTTGTTATTGATTACATAAAA
The DNA here is from genome assembly GCA_004026905.1 of Hystrix cristata. NCBI lineage: Eukaryota > Metazoa > Chordata > Mammalia > Rodentia > Hystricidae > Hystrix > Hystrix cristata. The sequence goes on along the minus strand of PVJO010000767.1, from coordinate 53,397 downwards.
ATGAGGTCTCACAACCACTGTTGGTCTAGAGCAAGTTGTCAAGTTGTATTTGAATCACAGTCACTTTTGTCAAAAAAGAAAAGATCACAAATGTATAATTAACTGAAAAGGTTGAAGAAAAAACATTACGTCAAGGGCAAAAAATAAAACCATGGCAAACAGAAGATGGATATTTTTATTGAGAGAAAAATGCATTCGCACATTTGATTACAAACTATAGCTCAAAACCTACCAATTTTCTAGAAATGAAAAAAAAAAAGTAACATAACCACATACATACATACATACAGATGCCAGGCAAAGTAATACTCGTTATCCCAGCACTGGACAGCTAAAGAATCAATAGGACAATTGATATTCCTGAAGAACAGTCACAGATCAAGGATGGTGCAAAGTAGAGTTAGCATTTTAATTTAAATCAGAGGTATTATCATTCTGAACTCTTTCACCGAAATGTGGTTCAGTCACTACAACTACTTCTCAATAATGGGATATACTACAAAATGGTGCAGCATTCACAATGAAGAAAATACTGCATTTTCAATGTGACTGCTGCTTTGTACGCTAAAATAGGCTCCATAATTTGCAGGATATTTTCCCAACAAATTTTCATAGGTAGTCTTTGTCCTGGATTCTGCTACAAAAAGGAGAACATGAGTACTACAACCTCAGTGAAAATCTTAATGTAATTACATGGTGAGCAAGGAGGCACTTGACTGAGGCTGGGTACCAAGGGTAGCCAGCCTCTCTGCGGCAAGGTATTCATTCCAATCACCACTTCCTTGGAGCCACACACACTGTAGAAATTTGGAGCAGAGGAGGAAGTTTTCTGACAGCCAGAAGACACAGCAGTCCTCCAGTACTCCGAAAATCACCCTGCAGTATTCCCTCTCCTCCAAACAGACCATCCCAGAAGGACGGAGGGACAGGAAGAAGCTCTTGAATAATAAATATGATCAAGAAGGACCAATGTACTTTGCCACATAGAGCCTGCATCCCTTCACATATAATACCTTAATCTGATTATAGTAAACGGAGCCATATAGTGAACCAAGTTAGCTTGACCCATTACAGACGAGTATCAGATCCATAATGACAAAGGAATCAATAAAGGACTCAAAATTTTGGGACTGTAACAACTAAAAGGCTAGGAGAACTTTTCCTCCTACAATTAAAAGTTCAAATACAATAATATCATCCAGTTAAAATATTAACATTCTTGATTTCTTCTATAAGCCTACAATTCCCAAATGCAATACATAATCCAAAATCTGAAAATCCAAAAGTTTTTCATAACCTAAACTGAAACAAAATAAAGCTATAATCTTTATTCCACAGTATTCATTTTCTATTGCTACTCTAATAAATTATTACCAAGTTAGTCACTCAAAACGCGGCTGTATTAGAGACTGATAGAGTCTCTCTGAGCTAAAATCTGAGTGTCAGCAGTACAGCTTTCCTTTCTGGAGGGTCAGAGATTAGACCTGCTCCTATGTTTTCATCTGGTTTCTAGAGGCCACCTGCAACTCTTCACCTATGCACTTCACTTTCATTGGCAAAGGCAGCATGGTAGCATCTATCTCTATTCGCTCATCTCTTAACCAGGAAAGAGCCTCTACTTTGAAAGACTGTGATCAGACTGGTCCCTGCCTTTTAATCCAGGAAAATGTCCCCATTTCAAGGGCCTTAAACCTTAATCACATCTACAAGTCCGATTTGCCACGAAAGATGATCTTCTCAAGTTCTGAAGATTGTCCTGGGGATACTGGAAGAGGGAATTATTCTGTATACTATGTCCATTTACTGTGACTTTTCATGTATTTCCTTACCATACGCAGTAAGTGAGCACTGATATCAGCAAGTATACTTAAAAGTTTATGAGATGCTTTTCCACTCAGGAAAGAAAAAAAAATTTCTAAAATATGATACAGACTTAGGCTTTATGGGGACTTCCCTGAATAGATATTAGCTCACGAAAAAGGAAAAAGCTACAGGTAATGGCATAATTTTTAATGAAACTTGTTATGACATTGAGAGTTTATCTGCTGTAAGCAGAAAAGCCTTTGTGGTTACTGAGGCCATATACAGGGGACCTTCAAAAGAGCATTAGCATTCATTAACAATGTAGAATTCAGGGTAACTCTCAATTGTGGCAACATAATTCAACTCAGTCTCATGCTGAGCACAGCCTAGCCATTTTAAATTATAAAATCTAACTATAAATAAAGCAGTGAAACACTAACAAAAAAAACTTAATTTTTTTAAATTAAAAATTAATACATTCCAATTTCCTCAAGGGCAAGGACTTTGTTTTTTATCACTTCTGTACTTATGATCCTCACCCCAGTGTAAAGGGCAACTAATATCTACAAACTTTATTCTTGTATATACATGTTTACTTCATGGGATAAATCAGTGCAATGCCAAACATGCAAAGTACATAAAACAAGCACAAGATGGGACACATTACCCAACAGTAACTAAATGAAAGCACGTATATCAAAAAACACCTATAGAAAGCACACTCAGACTCTATACACATCTGCCATAGATCCATTTCACTAATTTCTACATATTTCAAGAAAAGACCTGTGCTTATCAACTCTAAAGATAATTCTCAATGTACACCGTGCTCAAACATAAAAATATCAAGAAGAACTAGTGACTTCATTAACTTTATCCTGAGGCAAGTGATGTAACTAATTTGTGATGTCTTGAAAACTAATTTCTGAAGGACTGCTTATTGGTTTTCCTGAGTCTTCCCAGGTGATGTGTGTTCCAAGCGCAAATGTGTATCTCAAAGATGAAAGAAAAAGAAAAAATCAATTTCAATTCCCAGAGAGCATGATATTGGCATAGGTCAATGAACACCATCACTGTTTTATAACAAGATAACCTTGGGTCTGAAAAAAATTCTTGGGGACAAGAACCCTATTAGTTACCCTATCTAACAAATCAAATATCAAATGAACAAAAAACACATGCTTCAAACCCAAAAGGAACTGATGACTCATTTATAAAAATATTAACACTAGTCTCAAGGCTCAAAACATCCTTCTATTCTCCAGGTTCTAAGCATTTGTATATATTAAAGATTTTGATCAATTTTTAAATTTTCGTGAGGAGTTTTTGGTGGGTTTCTCTTAATAGGTTTTATTTTTGTTTTCCTTTGTTTGGTTTGATTTGGCTCTCTAAACCATACCATTTAAATCTGTGAGAACACATCAAAACTTTATGCAGAATCTATTCTAGCTAAAATATCTGATTTTTAGATTTCATTACCCTTATAATGTGAGAGGAAAAAAAAAGTTTGACAAATACAATCCACAACCATGCTTACGGAGAGTAACATAATATTACACATGAAAGGAAAAATATAAATTCCTAAAGGATGGCTGTAATAGGTAATATGTTGTCAGGGCCTTGTTTAGGTCATACGATATTTGGAGCATTTTATCATAAGTAGTTCAGTAGATGAAAGAAAAACTTCTGTGATACTAAGAGCCCAAAACTATTTGTAATAGGTAAACTCCAAAAGAAGGACTAGAGCCGAGTTGTACTTTAACAACAAATAAGAGTCATTCTCAGGAGGTAAGTGTATAAAAAGCTAGGGACGCTGCTTATTCGTTGTGGTAAATATATCTATACATAGCATTCTGTCAAGTAGACCTGAAGGAACTGTCATTTCTACCTGTCAATAAAACGATGATAATATTTATAATCTCCAATCTAAGGGAATTTAGTCATTAATTGCTGCTATGTAACAAATTAATCAAATATTTAGCATTTTCAAACAATAAGCAGTTACCAACTCCCAGAGTTCTGTGGATTACGATACCAGGAGCAGCTTGGCTGGTATAGCTTGGGTGGTTCTGGGCTGGGGGCTCCCCAGAGGACAGAGTCACCCAGGATCACAGCTATGTGAAGACTCTGCTAGGGCTGGAAAGTCCTGCTGAGGTGGACCCTCCACATGACTGGTAAGCTGGCACTGATTGTTAGCAGAAAGCCTCACTTCCCTTGCCACATAATTCTCTGCGGATTACTTGAGTATTTTCACAACATGGCAGCTGGATTTCTGAAGAGTAAGTGATCTGACGGAGGAAGGGAGAAGTAGCAACTTCTTTTATGACAGTCTCAGAAGTTGTACAACTTTGCTTCCACCATATTTCATTGATCATACAAAATATATCATGTGGGAGGAGACCGCCCAAGGACATGAATGGCAACAGGCAAGGACCACCGGGGCCCGTCTTGGAGGGTGACTATCACAGTCTTGAAATAAGTTTCTAATTGAAAGAAATAGTAAGGCTTATAAGTTTTAAAATTGTTAAAGTTCAATTTCTTGGAAATCATTCTTACATATAATAATGTGGTATTAATCAGATATTCCATAAACTCTTTGAGAGGGACATCAATATTTATTGAATCAAACTAATCCCACATTTTCAACCCTGATTATATTTGCTCGATTCAACACATTTTTCATGTATCATATTGTACATATTTTATTGAGTCATCATAAATGCCTAATGCCATAATAACTATATCATTTTAGTATTAGTTTTACTGATATTAGGTAAACATTTTTAAAAAGAAAATATTCTAAATACTCAAAATCAGAGTGAAAAACAATTTCCATTACCAGAGAAAAGAAAATTACCAAATTGGGAGGAATCTTAAGAGGTTACCTAATTTGTTGAAACTGAATGACATGTCCATTGAAATCCATTACACCATCCTTTCTACTTTTGTGTTTATTCAAAACTTATCAAAATAAAAAAATTAAATTTCTTTATACTAATCCAATACAGTAATTTATTTTTTCAGATGAGGACACGTGATCAGTATGTGAAGAAAATTAGTTATACAGTGAAGCACCAACTACAAAACTCACAAAGAAAAAACAAAAACACAAGAACGAAAACATTACATCTTGAATCAAACAGCATTTTCTCATTAATGAACTTTCCAGTGACTACACAAAAAAAAAAAAAATTACTGAGCACCCTTCTGTAGCAAAGGGTTGTAGTTTTAGGATTTTAAGAGGACTTTGGTAGATGGTAATAGTGCATGAATATATAGCGCTGTAATAGTAAAGGTATAAATTTAGTGTCATGTTTTTGTCTTTTTTTAAACTAACGTCTTACTACTATAATTCTTAGAGTTCGAACTTTTGGATGAAAATCCATTGATAATCTTGGCACTGCATTTTTTTTTTATAAAAAAGTTAAACTTTTCTGGAAATGAATGGAATCTCCTCCTCTAAAAAGTTTTATTCTTGTATTCTTATCCCCTAAGTAGTTGGTTATTACTTTCACTATAGGGAAAGCCAAGGTGGACAGAGGAAAGAGAAGAGTGCACTAGGAAGGAAAAATAAATCTAAATGGAAAAATAGCTATGGTCTCCCCATACATTTCAACAATAGCAATAGCAACAACTATACCAACAGCAACTGAAATGCAATGAGGATTTGCTAAGGAGAGAATATGTTGGCCCCCACATAACATTTTCTCTCATTGGATGGTCACAAAACTCCTTCTTAACAACTAGTTCATAGATGGGGACACTGAGGCTCAGATTTAAAAATTTACTCAAGATCATATAGTAAGTGGCAGAGTTGGAATTTAAACTCAAGAAGCCTGCTCCAGAATCCACATTTATAATATTGAATGTGGATTGATAATCCACACAAACACAGGTCCGATGCCATCTTCATCAGGTAGCATAAAAATATAAGCACTCTTTAAATTGGAAAAAAAAAATCCCTCGGGGTAAGACTTTGTGGTCATATTTGTTTTTATAAAATTAGCATATAAAAAGTACCACTTCCTTCTGTATGTTATGCCTACAAAACCTGCTAAAGGTGAGCAAGTAAGAATGGGGACTTACATAATCTCTCCCAAGAGAGAAAAGCGAAAGCCAATGTAAGGTTCACAGTTCTACATATAAAGGGAGCATATATAAATATATACAAAACAAGAAAAAATATACTTGTTTGTTTCAAACTTTTCTGTCTATATCTAAACTTATATAAATCACTTTTTATCAAAAGAGTAACTTTCTTTGCTATTCTCAAGAAAACTTAATCTCTATGTCACCACCAATGCCTCCAGACTTTGAAATCTCTAGGTCCCCACCCTCTCAAAGTCAAAGTGAAAACAAAGTTAAAATGAATACAACTCTTATGAAAATGTTACCTATATTAGCAGAAAGTACCATGGGTACAAAGATTGTATAAACTAGGGTCATGAACCAGCAGCTTTTACATCCTCACCGTGATCAGGCTTACTTCCTCTGAGCATTTTTAAATCATTCAAAAATAATAGTAAATGCATGTAATTTTAAAGGCCTGTAGCTTTCTTTTACAAGACCACTGAGTTACATAACCAACTTGAATGGTGCTTTAAATTCAGAATCTGTGCCACTACAATGCTTGCCCTGAGACTTCATCTGGGACAGAGAAAGATGATGACCGGTGGAAACATCAGCACCAGAGACTCATAACAGATATTACTGTTGACAGTCAGACTTGGGAGAGAAAATGAAGTATGAGCAGAAAGCTAGCTCTAGGGATGTATTTCCTGCCCTGTGGTCCACTTAACCTTACAGAAAATTACTTTTCCTTATACAGTGGGGGAGGGGAAAGAGGAAGTCTTAAATGGTTAAGAGTAGAAGAACAAATTTATTCCCCACTTGTATACCTGCTGGGATCATTCAGTTCTGCACATTGTGTCATGTGATTAGTTATTGAGCTATCCATGGAACACTATGAGTAATCACCCTTCAACAGTGGTCCAAGGGAAAATCTCCACTCTCTATTCACGAGTCTTTCCTGTTGCCTCAGAGAGATAGAGTGTATGTGTATCTTTTAGCATCTACCACCACTACAGATATACACCCACATGAACAGGCTTATGTCATGTATACACATGTCTGAGAATTCAAAAACAGGGAAAAGATAATTTCTTTTGGAAAAACAGTAAAGCAAAGTGACATCTGAGATCAAGAAGCCCTGTGCAACAATAACTCTGGAAAAGAGTGAAAAGTAGGAACACAATTCTGGCCTCTTGGCTCCTGCCTCCCACCCATAACTTCCTGACTCCTGCCATTTCTGACATTGCCACAAACCCTCAGGTTGAATTTGGTGATTTTCTTACCCTAACTATCCCAGCTTCACACAAAACCAGATACTCATATGCACTCCTGCATAAGTTCTTTGCTATTTGGTAAAAGGGATTATGTGTTTTCTGAGAATTTTTAACACCTCTCAAATAAATGAGGAATCAAGGGATGTTGCAAAACAGTGCATGAGAATCCTTCTAAGAATCAAAAGGTTAACAACTGTACAAAGGAACCAGCACACAAATTCTTTTCAGATGAACCCCCTGGATGATCACAAGGTCTAGGTCTGTGTCCGTTCTCTGACTTGCGCCTAGAACCACAGTGTCCTGTTGCCATGGTTAGGAGAATGAGTCACCTGACACTTTCTAGACAACTCCAGGGACATCTAAGAGCAATTTCAGAACCGACAAAATGTGTTCTTGGTAATTAGCAGCGTCAACAACTCAGTTCTGATATTTTAATATCATAAACATTTGCTAATCCCCCTGCATGAAAATAGGAACTTGACATAAGTAAACTTGAGGGAGTTTTCTTTTTACGAAACAGATAGCGCCCCCTTGTCAACCTTTCATTAAGTGATCCATATACAGATACTGCTAAGGGGGTCGTTTCCGAAGCAGCGTGCTATAAGGAAGGGTAATTTATGGCTTGTCACTAATACACCTTTTAACCTCGAATCACAGGACAGTCAAAGCAGTCTCTATGTTAAACTCGTCATGTATACACACATAATGAGGAACATAATGAGTCACAGAGAAAATATTAAGTGACCAAGGGCACGACATCTTAATCCAACAAGAAAAATGAACATTTTATTGCACCTACAATTAATTGTGCCTTCAAATTGCACTCAACCTGCCTGGAGCATCTTGTTAGTGTGTCATAAAAAACCCACCCAGGAAATACCAAAATTCGAAGTCAGGTAAAAAAAATAACAATTTATAGCCATTATTATTATTACTATCACTGTTCATCAGAAACAACATGTAAGAAAGGCATGCTTTGGGGATTTTGCTGTCAAAGGAATTAAATCTTTGGTAAATATTCATCCAACTAGATAAATATGACCTCTGACGTAAATAGTATTAGGTGTAGAAGGAAATGAAATATATTTAAAATGTTCAGTTGCTTAACTGGCTAAAAACAAAGACAACAGTGTGGAGAGGCATAGAAATTATCTTTCTCCTAGTTTGGGGCACACATATTTCCCACTCTATCAGTGGTCTCTCTTCTTCCTGATCCATTTTCTGCTGCAAGAGTCTTTATCCTACATTAATAGTTGAATTTAATGACAAATGTGCAGACAAAGGAGAGGAGGCAAAGGGAGCTCTCTGAAACAGAGACCTTTTCTATATAAACTTGTACATCACTCCAAGAGTGGAGGAAAAGCACAGATTAGTATCGTCTTCACATGGGAAATATTTTGACCTCAAGACAACTTGAGAGCACAACTAGATTCAAGAAATTACATCTCAAACATAATCCACGCAAATCCTATTTTGATTAAGTAAAATTCATACCTTTGCTTTTTCTCTTTGTTTTCTTATGACATAGACATATGTTTCAAACAAAAAATAAAACTATAGTGCGGAAACGTCTCAATGTAAACCAGGCAGAATGGGTTCTAAACTCGAGTGGATCCTTTCTTAAATATCGAGTACTAACTTATGCTTACCTAGCACAGTTGTACACACGCTAAGAGCCAAAAACAAAAGCCTGGCTTTACTGTATTTTCACATCTTCAACCCCAGAGTCTACTTATCTCACACAAGAGTTGCTAACCCTTTTCTCTTCTGTGGCCAGCCTCCTGGCCCAGCTGGCTTTCCCAGCACTTTGGAGCAGAGGCTGCCACTTCAGCCACCTTGGACTTGGGGGAGCAAGCATCAGAATCTTAATGATGTCCTGCTCATTTCAATGACTGGCTAGTGCAAAAATGAATGAGATTCAAAGAGAAGATAATTAAGATAATAAGAGTGGCATGTTCCTCACAAACTGAAGGGGAAGGAAAGCTGTCTCCCAAGTTCCCTAAAATTAAATGTGAAAGAGGGGGGAAGCGTATAGAAATAATTCGAGGGGGGAGTTTCTCTAGAATAAGACCACGTTTTTTTTTTCCTAAGACGAATTTATTTATACTCGGGGCTTATTTGGATTTAAAACATATGCAGCCCTTGCAATACATGTCATACTAGGAGCTGCAGAACTCTGATTCTGACATACAGACGCCCAGCTTAGAACGCATTTCTGCAGAATCCGGGAAGATCAATAGACTCAGGAAACAAACATGTTGATGGATGAGGACGGGTCTGAAAACGACCAGGTTGAGGTGGCCACGCTGCAGGTTTCACAGCTATTCCCACGTTGGCAGAACTGAAGGGCTACAAAGGATTCCTCCTCTTTTTATAAGAAGCAAAGGAAAGGAGGAAATAACGGGAAGGAAAACAGAGGAGAGAAAGAGAATGGAGCTGGAGCGGATGGCGAGGAAAGGAAGAAAGAAACGGGAACGGGCAAAGAGAAAGAGAAATCCGAAGGGGGCGGGGGAGTAGGAAGGAAAGCTATGATGTATGGACGCTCGCCAGCACCCAGCCAAGCGCCCCATCGCCCAAGCTGCATCCCTCCTTCACCGGGCTGAAGACCGAGGGCTCCCAGGCGCTGACAGTCCTCCCGTGCCCCAAAGTAGCCGCTGCAGCCAGCCCCTCCGAGCCCGCCACTCCCTGGACCGCGCTCGCCACCCGGGCCCGACTTCTCCCGGCGCCCCCATCACTAGGCTCAGGGAAAAAGCCGAGAGGAGCAGAGCGCAGCTCACGGGGCAGAAAAAGCAAAAAGGGGAGAAAGGGACGGAAGCGCCCCAAAAGATTTCTGGTAATAATCTGGTAGCATATTCCAGGGAAGCACCGGGGAGGGGACCGAGGCAAGCACCTGGGAAGGAGCACGCTGTTGCAAATACCCGGGCGCCCGCGGGCTGGGCGACGGTCCACAAAAGGAACTTTGCAAGGAGCGCAGCGGTTCGCGGAGGGGGAGAAGGCGATCGCGGCGTTACCTGGCCGAGGTCATGCCCGTGGGCCGCCGAAATCCTCAGGTCTGCGAGGCTGAGCCACTTGATCGGGTTACTATGGAAATCGCCTCGAGGAGAAAGCGGGGAGAGCGCGACCCAGGCGCATCCTCGTCTCCGCCGGGGAAAGCGCTCGGCCCGAGCGCGGGCGCGGGACCGGGCGCGGCTAGCTCCGTCCTGCCCCTCGCCGGGCCGCGCCTCCCCGCCCCGCGCCGCCGCCAGCAGCCCGGGCCGCCGAGCTCTCCGCGCGCGCAGCCGGAGCGAAGGCGCGAGCTCGCGGTGCCAGCCGGCCTGGGCGGCGAGCGGCGCTGTTTCCCAGCCGCACAGCTGGAATTTAAAGAGACAGACGCGTCGCGCGGTCTGGGGGCCCCGGCCCGGAGGGGAGCCGGCCTGAGGCCCACGGGCCGCGCCCCAGCGGACCGCACGCGGCGGGTCCTGCGAGAAGTTTCCTTGGGGACGGTGCGAGGAGCGCGCCGGGACCGGCCTCAGCCTCCCCCCGCGAAGGCAAACTGCAGGCTGCAAGGAGAGAGTAAAGGGATTATTTTTTCCTCCCTTGGAGACTCGGGGGAAAATGATTTGTATGCTCAACAAGTCATGTACCTATTTTCAGCAGCTCTCGTTTCCGTTCCCGTGCACCGACTTTTTTCATTGAAAGCACACAGGCAGAAAGGGGTTCGCTCTTGGTTTTATGTCAGACGCTAAGCAGAGAGATGCGTGGGTTTGAGAGAGGGTGGTGGCAGAAAGATATAGCTGTCAAATATCTTATGGGAAAAAAATTTTTTTTCTTCCTTTCTCAGCCAACCAAGGGTCTCCTTTCCTCTTACCTCCCAGGTCTGGAAATACAAGCTTAAAGGTACAGTCCAGCCTCTCCTCCAGCATGTTGTGTAGACTCACCTTTCCCCAGGCACTTTTCCCTAGCAGCTAAGAACACAGGTCTGCTTCTGTGGCTGAGAATAAGCAAAACCTAGCAGAAAGAAGAGTCCAGTCTAGGGCTTTCCCATCCCTGGCTGAACAGTGAGCGCATCTTTCACGGTTGTCACCGATAAGACTCCAATCTTGCTCCACACAGAAGGTGTCAGCCAGTGTGCATGGTTTGATGCCACCATACATTTGTGGAACCAAAGAAATTACAATTCTGTTGTTCACTTTGCCATAGTAACTGTTCCCTTTCGCTGCTTAATATACTACACAGTCTCTTTGTGATACCAGTTCAACCCACATTTTCCCCCTGGAGGAGAAGCAGCAAGGGACTCTCCTCGAGTTGTCTGGGTCAGTGGTTCGAGCCTATGGCACGCAGCGGGCTGTTTGTATCATTGGAAGCTCTAAAAGGTTCACCGTCACTGGTCTAGGTCAACTGAACTACTGCACAAAGCTGTTCTTGCCAAGGGCAGCAGACACCCTGCAAACAGCTGGCAAGCAAGATGCGTATTACTCCTCTATTGGAGACTTTATAAATTTTATGAACCCTGCACTTGGCAAGGAGGCTACATTCTCACGCCAATGTATTAAGTTTCTCTGCAATATCTCCTCACCCACTTACCTCCAGGACTCACAGCTCTCCCAGGCAGCCTTCATATCCCTCTCTTACCTTACTTCCAGAGTAGCTTTTGAAACAAACAAGTAATATTAAGCTTATTGGAAATCCTTTCATAGTTCCCCAGTTCCTCTAGGAAAATGGCCAGACTTCTTCCTAAGGTATAGAAGCCTATCTTAAAACAGTGCCCTAACAAAAACAGTCCTATTAAAAAAAAATAAATAAATAAATAAAAAGCCTGAATCTAAGAATTTATAAAGAACAGAAACTTATTTCTCACATTTGTCAACATCTGAGTGCCACCAGGGTTGCTGTCTGGAGAGGGCCTGGTCTCTTGTTCCAAATCAGCGTCTCGAATGCTGCAGTTCTAGGCAGTAAAGGACTGAGCTCCGTGGGAAGCCTCTTTTATAGAGGCCTTAGTCCATGCACGAGCTGCACGACATAATCAGCTCCTAAAGGTCCCACCTGTTAACAGTATTGCACTGGAGATTGCTTCAACGGGAATTTGGAGGGACACAAACATGCAAACCACAGCAAAAGTGTTTCTTAAAGTTTAGCATCTTCACAAACACCTGCAGGCCTTACTTAAGCATACATTTGTAGGCGTTATGCCTAGCGTTTTTCATGCAGTGGATCTAGGGCAGCACATAAGAAATTTGAATTTCTTCGGGTGTGTGCTTGAGGGGAAAAGTACTAAGTATTAACCCAGGGTCTTTGAAATGAGCTGCAGCCCCAGCATTTTTTTTTTTTTTTTTTTTTTTTTTTTTTTTTTTTTTTTTTTTTTTTTTTTAACGAGAGCTCCATAAGTCCTTACGTTTGCCTAGGCTGGGCTCAAACTTGTGATCCTCCTGCTTCGGCCTCTTGGAGTGCTGAGATTACAGGCGTGTGCCCCCGTGCCTAGCAAGAACTGGTATTTCTGACAAGATCCTGGGTAGTTCTCCTGCTGTGATCTGGGAACTGTACTTTGACAAACTCTAGCATACATCTTTTAAGATTAGCCTGCTCCTGCTGCTTCATCTCACACCTGCTCAGCAGTTCCCAGGTAGAGCAAACTTACTAAGCAGCGCCATGGTTTTTCATGCAGCACGCACTCTTGCTTTCTTACATCTGCTAGTCTCTACCAGGAATTCTCCCCACCTGCAACTCTACCCCACCCCCTGCCTACCACGGCCACAGTCCGTAACTTACACTCAGCCCTTAAGACTGAGCTCTTTTCGAATGCCTCCGAACACAGCCAGGTCCCACACCTGTTGCTGCTTCTCTTTGTGGACTCTGTGCCCACTTTTCACTCTTTAGGTAGAATAACTGCATGTTTATTTGTCTCACTAGACTCTGTCCTAAGGGCAGGATGGTATGTTATATATCCCTGTGTCCTCAAGTCCCTAGCACATTGGCTCAGGTGTCGTATCAGTGCAAAACACTGTTGATAACACAGGTAAGAAGGAGGAAGGAGAGGGAGAGAGAAAGAAGGAGAAAGGGAGAGGAGAAGTAGTAATGCTTTTGGCTGTTGATGACCATGATGATGATCAAAAATAAAGCTTGTAATGATATTAGAAAGGACAGAGGAAATAAGGAAAACTAATATTTCCGAACTCCTAGTACGTATCAGACATTTGCTTAAATGCTTTGCACATTACCTCATATATTCATCCAAACAACCTTGAAAGATAAATAACAAAAGACAAGTATCTTGCCTAGTGTCATATAGTTGTTTGTAGGCTGTTGTGGCACTAAGGGAGAAATGTTATGCTTTATTAGAAGCACTAGAAAAGCAGTTTTCCACAGATGTAAAGAAGTTTCATGTGAATCTATTAATAGTCATTAAGGTTGTATTACTTTGATAAAAATCACTTGAGCTCTCCACCCCACCTCCATCCCCATCACCACCTCCAACAGGGTCTGCCTCCCTAGGGGCTTCTGGAAGCTTCATGGGTGCTTTTCTGACTCCACAGTCCGCTGACATGTATTCTTCCAATGTAAGGGGCACTGTCAGCTGCTGGCTGTCATTTCTGTGCATTTTTGCTCTACCTGTCTCCCAGATCTTTAATACTCTGTAAATCTGTAAACCCATCAACCAAACCAGACAGATAAACATCTTTTATAGTGATGAGGCCAGAGTCCTTTGCTTGTATATATTTCTGTTATGCTACATTTTACTATTACAGAGATTACTATTAACTGTGTGCATAAATTAAACGTGGGATAAATGAAATTATTTGTGCTCCCTCTGGAAATTTATTCAAACAAAAAAATACATACATTCTAAACAAAACTGAGTTTATCTGAGAGTAAATGGATTTTATGGCCTTTTAGGATAAAACCTCAACTCAAAATTCAGCTAATTTACTAAAAAGATACCAACTCACATTATCGAAATGCATTCAGTATAAACAGAACCTGTTATGACTGTAGAATGAGCCAGTCTCAGAGTATTCGTTTTCCTTGAATGCTGTATCCTTTATATAGGATTTTATGGAAACATGAAATTCTTACAGCTGCAAGGTGTCTTTAGGGCAGTGGTTTTAAACTTTAGTTTCATATTAAAATCTCTTGAGGAGCTTTCAAAAATCTCAACGCCCAGGATGTACATAAAACCAATTATATCAGAGCCACTGGGATTTGAAATTTAGGCAGGAAGATTTTAAAGGCTGCTAGGTGATTCTAATGGAAAATCAGAGGATCACTTTTTCTTATTTCTTTTTTCTTTTGGGGGGGTGAGGGGGGAAAGGGGATTGAACCCAGGTCCTTCACAATGAGCCCAACACTTTAAAAAGTACTTTTTATTTTAAAACAGGGTCTTACTAAGTCATGAAGTTTTCCCAGGCCGGGCTCAAATTTGTAGTCCTCCTGCCTTTGCCTTATAGAATGCTGGGATTATAGGCATGCTCCATCACACCTGGCTAGGACCACTTCTTTTAAGATGATGGTCGGTGGAATTCACACCTACTGCTCATTAGAATCAACTGGGAGATTTTAAAGGCCCTCATGCCCACAGTCTCATACAGAGATTCTGACTTATGTGGGCTGGAGTGGGGCGTAGTCATCTCTATTCTTAAAATCAAGCCTGGGTTGAGCCAAGGTTGGAAATCACTGTCTTAGACCAGTACTTCTCAGAAGTCGCCCAGAACAGAAGAACAAACATCACCCTGGAATTATGGAGACATACATTCTCACTTCTACCACCAGAATGCGAACTCTGGGGTCTGTGTTCGGCCACCTGCATTTCAACAAGTCTTCCTAATGACTCTGATGCCCAGTAAAGTTCAGGAACCCTACAGCAGAATCAGTGACACTATTTTCCTTCGGAATTGAGGAACCTGCATTCATCTTCAGGAAGCATTGGTCCAGCTCCTACAAGAGTCGGGAACAGTGGCTGGAGAAGCCATCGTCCCATTATAAGCCAAGCCCTGCAATTAAATACTAAGAATCCTGACAATTGTTTGGTTCCGTTTCCAAAGGAAGCCTCGCACAAAACCAATGTGTTGTGAATTATCAAGAAAATGACTTATAAGAAGAAAATTCTTGTACCTAACTCCCCAAAGTAAATAATTATAGGAGGATTGTGTGTTATGTATCTCTGCTCCGCTCTGACTCAGGCAATTGGAGAAAACAGTGGCATTTAGAACTAAGAACTCAGAACACCCCAGTTGTGAATGTAGTTTTGAAGAGCTCTTTCGCTGAAGTAGATTGCAGGAAATCCTCAGTAAAAGAAAATGATCCCTCTTTCCTCCCACCAAACCACTAGATCCATACATAAAGAATGAGCTTCTCAAGTTGTGCCCTTTCTGGCTGCACACAGGAGCTCAGTCGGCCTTCCAAAGCACCTATTCTGGTTTTGTAGCTACTTTAAGAGAAAGAAATATCTGGTTATTTTCAAAAGGCAAATGCTGTTCTTCTTGATGATTTGGTGTGAGCATAGCTACGAAAACCCTGTCCATCCTAACTTACAAATGTTAAAATGACCCCTGATTCCCACAGATTGGGCTTCATTGCAGGGCAGCAAGCACAGAAGCCAGATCACTGAAAGCGAGCACCGTGTCGCTAATCTTTGCCTCTAGTCAGGCAGCCAAAGAAAACCCCTAACCAGAGCAGTCAAAAGAAGACACCCTGGACCATGAAATCTCCTTTCATCCTTTTAACTGCTTGAATTGATTTCAGGCTACTAACCTGGATCATTGAAGGAGGATCTTTCAGGGATAAGCTCTTTTTTATAGTCTGAGATCCAGCCCCTACTTGGAGATGGCTTTTGAAAAGTTCTGAAATGTACTGCTAAACTGTGTTTTCTTCCTCAGACTTCTTTGGGATCAATAGGATTTCTCTATTTTAATAGATGAGCGCTCCAGGGAATAGATCCTAAAAGAGGCCCGAGTTGCCAGCCAAAAATCATCAGGTGCTAAGTCACTGACAAGAAAAAAAGGCTTTGGAGGAGTGATCTACCAGCCTGGGTCTGCCTGTGCTTTTTCAAATAGCTGTGATGTTAATTACTGCATCAGCCACTGAACTACTTACTGTAGAATGTTTTAAAGTTTGAATGAAGTATCATTCTACCAAGGCTGGAGGAAATAACAGTCATCATCAAACTGCAAAATATCACCTAGATTTCTTTTTTTAGGCATATGCACTTAGATAAGCAATGCAGTGCCCAGAAATGTAATTAAACTGCTTAGGTGAACAGAGAGCAGCAGTAAATGGCCTTTTAAAAATATGAGTTGTGAGGGGGAAATGTGAAGGGAACAAAAAGTAGATAAACCCGGTGAAAAGAAAGGGCACATAAGAATAATTGAGGAGGAGGTTGCTGTAAGCGGCAAGGAGGCTTTCATTTGTAGGGTACCAGTTATAGGCAGACATATGGGGTTGTTTCATTATGGAGCTGATCTTGGAAAAAACATTGAAAAGTTAAATCTTCTAATCAGGTGACTCTTTAAAAATAGATTGC
The DNA here is from genome assembly GCA_004026905.1 of Hystrix cristata. Taxonomy (NCBI): domain Eukaryota; kingdom Metazoa; phylum Chordata; class Mammalia; order Rodentia; family Hystricidae; genus Hystrix; species Hystrix cristata. The sequence continues at coordinate 36,756 of PVJO010000767.1, read as the reverse complement.
TGCCTGAATTTGAAACTAACAATGAGGTTACAAAAGAGAAAATCCCTGTTCCTAGATGAATTCACACTGAAAGTACTACAAAATATAAGTAAATTCTTACATATAGAAGTATATATGCATGTATCCATTTGTACATGTGTTTGGAGAGAGGGTGAAAACATGGCGAAATGTTAGCAAGAGAGGTCTACAGATGAGTGCAGATGAATTATAATAGCTTTGTAGCATTTATGCAGGTTTGACTTTTTTCAAAATAAAAAGTTTAATTAAAGAAGTTTTATTAATCTATTGATAACTAGCAGAGTTAGTTACCTAAAGGCACAATATGAGCTTAAAATGAGGGTCTTAGGAATAGGTTTTAGTCTATGCTAAACTATTTCTATGGGGTTCTTCCTCTCTTGTACCATAGTTGTTTTCTTTTCTTATTTTATTTTAGTGATACATTTTAGATATACATAATGATAACATTCATCATAGGGAATTTGTACCTGTACATGATATATCTTGCTACTTCTTTTTTTCCCATTCCCCTCCCTTCCCTTCAACCCCCAAGAAAAATAAAAGAGAACGGAAGGAAAAAATGGAAATAAAGCTTTTGTAAATAAGGAGGGGAAGAGAGGTATCATAATTGTTTTCATGAAAAATGTTCCTTGTACCTTTTAACACATCATACATTCCAAGTCATGAAGCGCACGAGTTTGGACCATTGTGACTGTTTCAATATTCTGCAAATTGATCTCCAGGCCATTCCAGCTGTCTCTTGTTGATAGCCTTGGTAACACAGAAAAAAATGAGCAAGACTGGCGAGCTCTGATTCCTGTACGCACTTGTCAGTGCTTAGAGGGACATTTCTCTCTCTCCTCAAGGGTTTATGGTGTCCTTTGTTGTTAGTCTCTTGTTGGTGCTAGTGTAGCCACAGCACCAACAATATAAGGACAGGTTTAAGCTCATAGGTGCTCAGTTGAATGAACACCACCACTAGCACATTTATTTTCTGTATTTTGAACTATGATAGTAGAAGTATAAACATGTAGAAAATGTAGAGTTCCTACAACCTTTGAAACTGCAGTATATCCAGATTATTAGTGTGTAGTGTATTTTTCCATCATTAAATCAGTATTACCTATTTTTTCATGAAGTTTTTGATCCCTAAAAATATTTTTCTTTCCGCTCAATTTATGTGAATGCAAATCACACTAATCCATGCTACAGCCTAAAATTCCTGCAATAATCCCACCCCCGAACTCAGACCCACATCATGAAATAAGAGGAAGTTGGCACCTGCCTTAAGTTTATGACTTAGAACTCCCATGGCAGATACACATTTTATTAATAAATCAAAATGGAATTAAAATAAGTTAAGTACTGCATACCTGTATTCAACCCAACTGCACAGTTTCTGTTAGAACAATCCTGATTTTCTAGAGGAGAAAAAAAAAAAAAGATTTTCATTTCATTTCTAGGAATTGGTCAGCCCTTACTTGCACAGATTTCCTATCTTTGGGGGAAAACAATCACAGAAGAATTAGCATGAAAATAAAATGGAACAGAAAGCAATATTTTTCTCACATGCCCAAGGATGCAGAGAAAAGGTAACAAAAAAGTTTCGCCATTTCTGGCCACACAGTGACAGTGCAAATCAAGATTCAAGAGGTGCTTGCTAGGTGGAAGAGAAGGATGTTCTACTTTCTCTCCAAGTAAAAAAAAAAGACTCAGAAAGGGGAAATTCTGTTTAAGTGGCTCAGTATTATAGGGAAAGGAACTATACATCGAATTGTCCTTATCAGTGAACACAGGCCACATTCGCAAGGGACAGTCAATAAATACAAAATGTCATGAATGGAAAGCTAGTGTAATCCCTTAGGGATTCAGCCACATGGAAAGTCTACTTGACTATATAGGAGGTTCAGGAACATTAGAGTTTTGCTCCTTGAATCAAAGTATTTGTAAAATTTATCTCCTAAAAGGGAATCCTGTTTATTTCTATGTATCCATAGTTTTAAATCCTAAACTGAAAGTTATATGAAAGGGAAAAGGACCAGCCTGAGCTTATGTAGTGGCTAAGGGTGGGCAGGTATGAGTGGAGTTTCACTCATTTTTATTCCGTGATGGCACAAGAGTACTTTTTTCATATCAAGAGACTGGTTAGGGTCATTCTTGGTAGGAACTGCATGAACTTCCATCTGTGGGTTATAAATTTATTCTAATGCTTTTGGCAAGGTGATTTCAGGACCTAAAAAAACAGCACAGACCAGCTTATTGATTTGATTACTCATAGAATGCCCCACTAACCATAGCTATTGGGAATTTAAATACAGCAAAGTCAACATAATATGTGGATAGTGGGTAAATAGCACATAGAGACCTGAGGCAAAACAGTTAAAAAGAGCAGGAAGGTATCTTTTTATCCATGTCCTCACCTAGTCTAAAGCTGTTTACCACCACATGTGATCCAAAAACACTCAAGCTACTCATTATATTTCATGTAATATATGTATTATATATTTTCATCTGTAGTGTCTCAGTTATTCCGTGAAGAACTTGTAAACCTCAGCATTCCTAATATATTAAAATGTACGTGCTAGATGTCAATCTGCATACCTGATGAGCTGTAATATTTCTGATTTATATATGTTTCATCAAAATCCACTATTAAATAGTATCAAAAGCACGTGTGCATGCATATGAGAGCATATGTGTGTGTCTGTGTGCATGTTTTAATTTGATTTCTTACTTTCAAAAAATTCTCAAACATTTTCTGTTTATTAAATGGAGTATATTATTTAGCCTAAGACCCCAACTCTCATAATAATACTTCATTTTTAAAACCCCTGACATTGTATTCACTCTATAATTCCTCTGCATAAATATTGATTCCAGCCACAATTTGCAATCTGAGATACTGGAAGGATGTATAGGGACCGAGTCACATGATATTAAATGTAGAGTCATATCTCAGCTCCTATAATAACTGTCATAGGAGAGCAGATGTGAAATGTTAATGTCTGCTTCCTCGATGTTTCCCAGACTAGGAGGTTTTCCTAGTAATTTATAAACTTGTTGAAGTCATAGGAAGCCAGTTTTACTCCCAGCTTTATGGGGACTGTTACAAAAAAGAGGGCACTTATTGCTTCAGTCAAACGACTATGTTTGTTCTGTATTAATATCAGTTATCATAATTAACCTGTGAATCAGAGTTCATTTCAATCTCCCACTTTTAGTTGTACACAATATCCAGCTAGAATGCTGAAAGCTAGTGCTGATAAAGATAAATGATTATATACTTTACAAGAAAATAGATCTAAAAACATCTATATAAGAACCATTTCTTTTCCACAAATGTTACCAACTAGGACATGAGTGGAGACTCCCCAAGGAATATTTCATTTATTTAAAGATAAAGTAAAATTGAATAAAAATCTCATAGAGAATGAGGTAGAGATGAGAAACTATATAGCCCTTTCAATGTCTTTCCTGAACCAAGAGACCTTGAGAAATAAGGAGATTTTCATGAGAAAAAGGTTAAAGTTATTGCAGACACACATTTGTTCCACTGAAGCAAGTGCAACCCTTGGCAAAGCACGTATTTTGAAACATAAATATCCATAAAATTTACTCAGGAGCATATGACTTCCTGTGAGAGTTTTAAGAGATGACTCAATCATTATATTCATTAGAAAACTGAGGCCCAAAGTCTGTAGTCAAGATTTATGACCAATTTATTCCTTTTTCCTCTAAAACTTTCATCCGCATTTCTACAGGCTGCTACATCCCGATATCTGTGGGAGGTTTCCAAAGTTCTGAAAAGTGTTATTTCTGTAGAACATGTATCTTTTTAAATCCTTCAAAACTCTAAAAGAAACTTTCTGTGAGGATATAGTCTACTCATGCCAGAGGTGATTGTTGTCTGTGTCCTATAAATCAATTTTCTACAAACAAGTTTGGAAAAATTGTCAGGCGTATAACCAATAATTTTGTGATTTGTAAGTTTTCAAGATCATATATAATAATCAAACCAATAATATATATTTGCACTAACCTGATTCAGAAAGCCTATATGGATTTTTAATGACTTTAATATAGTAAAGAACTTTGCTTCTTTTTTAGAATTATAATTTCATAATTCAAACAAGCATTAGCTTCAGTACATTTTATAATTTGCTAAAATATTTGCTTGGTGCCAAGTCATAAATTTAAAGGTATCTCAGGGGTTCTCCTGTAATAGGCTTGTTAGAAGGCATTTCTTAAGAATAACTATCAATCAGTGTGTTTATTGTGGATCTATTAAACACAAGGCAGTGTCACCCACTGTAAGATATTGCAAAATTTACAGAGAGCCATACCTGCACCAAGAAATGTGCTCTGTCTGCCTGGGATGATATCTATGAGGATAAAACAAAGCAAGAGTACTATAGAGAATATATGCTTCAAAATGAAGTTTGTCATCAAAAATAGCCAATTTTGCAACCCTCAGTCTGGACTTACTAAAGCAGTGGGGTTAAACTGAATTAGAGACTCTTACTTAGGCCTTACAGAGCCTTGATACTCAAAATGAGGTTCAGAGGATTAGCAGTAGAGGCGTCATTTGAAAACTGATTAGAAATACAGTCTCAGCCCCCAATCCACAACTATGACTAAGATTCCTGATGTTCACCAGACCACCAAATCATTCACATACTTATTATATTTGAGACTATATTGTTGTAGAGGAAGTAATTCTTGATCTGGTGCTGAAATAACAAAAAACATAAAGTTATAAGCAGAGTACAGGAGAGTAAAGGCCTTGAAGGTTCAACTGCATTCATTTTTGTGTTTGCAACAACCGAGTGAATCCTGGACTAGAGAGGAGATTGGTGGGAAACAAAGACACCCAATGGGAAACCATAACCTGAGGAAGTCACACCATACGTGTTGGGAGGCTTCTGTGCAAGTTTCTTTCTCCTCGAAGGAAAAGGAGCTAACAGCAAAATTTTTGCATGCACCCAAAGGAAAGGGAAGCGAGTCCAGCTGGTCAGAGTTTAAGATTCATTGAATTGTGTTTTGCAAATGGGCCCAATTCTGTTCCTCAAAATCATGATTAGCTTGGCTGTTCCTTCTCTAGAGAACTATCCTGTTCCTGCTTCCATGGAACAAGCACATCAAAGCAGACTTTGCACATCCCATTCACTAGGGCTAGGGGTGGAGGAAACCCACATCCTCTTATTGATTTTACATAAATGTGGACCTATGAGGTAGCCTCCTGTCCTCATTGGGAAGTTGATTAGTCAAGTAGATTCAAAATACACAGGGTTGATTTTGGCGGGGTGGGTGTTTTTGGTTTTGAGGCTCCTTTGTGTGTTTGTTTGTTGAAGTCCTGGGGATTGAACCCAGGACCTTTGCACAAAGCTACATCCCCAGCCCTAATTTTTATTTTGAGACAGGGTCTTACTTAGCTGCTAAATTGTCCAGGCTGGCTTACACTTGCCATCCTCCTGCCTCAGCCTCCCAGAGTGCTGGGATTGCAGGTTTGCCCTATAATACCTGGCTTCAGTTTTTTGTTTTACTTCATTTGGATTTTAGTCTGAGGACCTAAATTCCAAGACTTGATTCCTTATGAAAAGTAGGAGGACTTTCTTTGACCCAAAACTCCAGAGTTGGGGATTTATAGAGAAGATAAACATATAATGTATCACCCAAAGTAAGACAGCTTTGAGAGTAAAATAAAACTATTCTAAATTACATCAGTGTAATACGTGTAAGCTAAAACTACTCTGAGAAAATCAGTATTGTTCTATGGAGTGTGCTTGCATATGAAACTCGTATAGAATGCCCCAAACACTAAGAATATAAATGCAATCAAATCTCACTTTCCCCAATACTATATTGAGCCCTTAATGTCTGTAGTAGGTGGCAACTATATGTCTTCTTTAGATCTCCCCTTCCATTGGCCAAACTCTCCAGTGTCCACATAGACCAACCAGCATGTCCAGTCAGGGGGAACACTGGTTCTCACGCATTGCTTGGTGTTGCTATGTGGTCGGCACTGAGGAAGCTGGGTTCCTCAGAATCAGTGTCCACCCCCCCCCACTGCTGAAAGGCCGACTTGATGATGCAGATCCAGGCACAGGACACTATGTTTCGGTAAGGATGCAGGAACCCACTTCCGTAGTGGGAGACAAGGGCATAAGTGCCAAACGCTGAGGCTTTCTAGCTCTCTGCTCTTTAGAGTCTGGACTTGTTCAGTATCTGTCACCCAGAGATCACCTGTCCTTTCTCTCCCCAGGATGTTGGGCAGCTTTTCAATTTTTGGTCTCCACACTAAGTTGCTCTTCATCTGTAGAAAGTAACCCTCTGTCAACCAAAGATAGATTTAGCACAATACAGAAAAACCCTCCATCTCTGGGGGAGAATGAATGTTGAAGACGCCTTTATAATTCCAAGGCAATCGCTTCTTGGCCTTTTGGCTAAGATCAAGTATAATTCCAAGGCAAATTTTTGGCACCTATCTTGAGGTAAGTGAACTGCAGTGGAACATTCCACTATGCACAGATTAATAAAATTCAAAGGTGCCTCCAATTTGACAAATGGGTGTCACTGTGACCTAACAACACTGTGAAAAAAGATGGTAATACTATAATTGGGTATAGAAATGATGGAATATGATTAACTAGAGCCATTTCCCAAGAAAAACCTTACTGAACCTAGAAATTGATTTGGTTTCTTAAAGACCCCAAAATGAGAGAGGGCAGAAAAATCAAGTATGAAACAAACACTTGGCTCTAAGTGATGAAACTAATACTGATGCCAAGGAAAATTCAGAGTTAAATCAAGGTAGCTGGTTTGGGATGAAAAATGATTCATTTGAGAGACATCAGTTTTTGGCTAACAGTAAAACATCCTAGTGGAAAGATTGGGGCATGATTAGATTACTAATTACAATACAGAGTTGAGACTCTTGATTCTTAGAGGATTGGCCGGAGCCTTATGAATGAGACCATCAATGGGAAAGCTTGGGATGAAAAGAATAAGACAGTAAAGAAGTCAAGGAAATTATGGCTAACTAGACAGTGCAGTGTGAGGCTTATGGATGGAAAAGATGTCAGTGTAACACCAAAATCTGAAAAGAGAAATAGTGTGGACAGCCTGAATGGAGCAATCCACTAGGCAAAAGTCAATAGTAGGGCTGGGGATTTAGCTCAGTGGTTAGAGTGCTTGCCTCGCAAGCATGAGGCCCTGAGTTCGCTTCCTGGTACAAAAAAAAAAAAAAAAAAAAAAGTCAATAGTAACAAATGTCATGGGGAAAATAGAGGAGACAAGGACCCTGAAAATAAACCCTTGGGATTTACACAAAACTGGTACAAATATTTGAGTGTCAATTATATGCTAAGTCACTTTATTTACATTACATATTTAACAAATGAAGATGTCAGCAGTGATCTTGGAAACAAAAAGAATTTCAGCAGGAAAGGAATAGGCAATACAAAGTGGTACCTCAGAGGGGAAATAGGGTTAAGCTAGAAATGTTTTTGTCTCATTCTTTTGTATCAAGATAGCACCCGCTCTGCTTGTTTGAAGACAGAGAGGAAGAAACATATTAGGAGAGAAATTGGATGAGTTATGATAGAAACTGAGTACAATGGTAGAGCTTGAAAAGTTGAAGTCCTAGCACTAATTAGCAATTTTGTATTATCTGTGAAAGAACTGATTTAATTTAATTATACACAGAATGAGTATTTTTCTATATCACCTCACCTTGTCTCCTTGCCCTTTGCTTGTATGGCTTTGCATTCTTAAAAAAAAAAAAAGTCTTTTTTATTCCATTACACCCTTGTGAACAGTTAACTAATTTTACAGAGAAATATAAAATTTGAGTAATCAGGCTAATTGTTATCCCAGTCTTAAATTTATAAATTATTTTTTAAACCCACCAGGAAATTTCAATTCTTCTCTAAAAAGAAACTGGATATTGTTCACATACTGTATTATAATAAAAATTTTAGAAAGTTTTATCTCACAAAAATGATGCTTTATACTCTCCTCCAAATCATCTTCCCTCATGAGGATTTGTCTAAAAATTGTATAAACGTGTCTGTGAAATGAAACAACTATCCAAATGCTATTTATTTCCTATGTGCAGAGTGAAATGTCGTCTTACCTAAAGCAAAGACAAGTACCCCGCAGTCCTTTCCTTCCCGCTGAGCCCCACAGCACAATTGTCCAGGACTGAGATCCAGCCTCAGCTGGATCAGCTGCTGTCCTGACATCTCTTGGCTATACTCCCATGCCTAAATGTCCCTCGGGCAAGATAAAATTTCAGCGTGATAGGATATCAACTTCTCTCACAATTAAATCCTATCCCAGACATGCAGATAAAGTAGCAACTTCATCTCTACCCAGCAGCTCGCCCTTTTGGGTAATGACTACTGAGTAGAGTTATTTCCTCAGATGCAAGAAGCAGAGACTGTCAAACGAATCACCGATGGCTAATTCCCCACTGCACTCAGAAAGGAGGCAAGAGGGCTGAGAAGGAGAAAAGAACTGTGCTTGATGGCTTTGCCACATAAAACCAAAACGAGAGCAAAAAGATGCAGTTAACAACAACAAAAAAATAGACAATCTACTCCTGTTCGGGCAATAGAAATGGTTCCAAAATAATTGAACAAAATTATTGAGGCAGTTTCAATAAACATTTATTAATCTTAAATTCCAGCTGACTTTTCTGACTGAAAAGGTGAAAATATAGGTGAAGTAATAATTGTAAAACTATTTCAAATGAAATACTCTATAGCCATTTTAAAAGTTTGTTGAATCTCATGAACTATTGATGTATGCAGACCAACTTTGAAAATAACAGAATGTCTTATAAAGGTTATTCATAGCCATAGAGGATCCAAGATATTATTATTAAATGTTTATTACGATCAGCCACAGCATACCTTAGGCCAGTTGTGGAATCCACTCTAAATAAACATCAAAATATTTGGAGGAGCTTACATTAATATCCACAAGGTTTATGTGTAACATAAATTACAGAAATCTTGTAACAGACAAAAAAAAGCAGACGTCAATTAGAGTTTATTATTATTTAGACTTTGGTGAATCTAAAAATTTTCTAGGAATATAAATTTCAAAGATAAGTAATTTTTTTTCTCATCATTACAAAATTACTCACCAAATGTTACACAAAATCTTGAAAAAAAAACCTTTGTTACATCTCTCTATTGTGTCTCTCCTGAAGCATTAATGTTACATAATTATGAGGTTCTTTTCTTCTCTTGTAATACAAATTACAGGCAAAGACTTCAAAATATTCTAAAGAAGTACTTCCCAAATGTAATGTGCATACAGATCATCTAGGGATGCAAATTCTGATTCAGTGGGTCTGAGTTAGGGTCTGAGAACCTGAAATTCTGTGTTTCTAATAAGCTCCTAGGTGATTTGCTCCTGGTCCAAGGCCACTCTGAGTAACAGGAGTCAAAAAGGTTTTTCAAGGTACACACACACACACACACACACACACACACACACACATGATCTTTTAATTGACATCATTATTTCCTATACATATTTCCATCATATATTCAATATATGTATATATTTTATTAACATATAAACATATAAATGATATAGAGGCATTGTATTATACATAAACATTATTTACATGGTAGAGATAGATAGATGATACACAATAGATAGACAGATAATGCTTATGAGGCTAAAGACTGAGAGATCCCAGCAAGCTACACTCCCAGCTGAAAAGCTGGCAGGCTGGAGACCCAAGAAGAGGATGTGTAGGTTCAAGTCCAAAGGCAGAAAAGGACTAGTGTCCCAGCTCAAGCAGCCAGGCAAGAGGAGCTCCCTCATACAAAATCAGCCCTCTGTTCTATTCTGGCCTTCAACTGATCGCACAAGAATCACACACACCAGAGAGGAAAATCTACTATATTCAGTCTACTAATTCAAATGTTAATTTTATTCAAAATCAACCTTCTGCTTATACCAAAACTGATGTTTGACCAAATATCTGGCCCAGTCAAGTTGCCACATTAAACAAACCATCACAGTGTTATTGCTACTCCACCACGTATTTTTCTTATTTCTACCAAGTAATAGTAAACTAATTAAAATAACTTCAAAGAATTTCTTTCAAATCCCTAATTTGTTGTAACTCTGACTTGTAATAAGTTAAAAAGAAAGAGTAATGTTGATTATATAGTATTTGTCATTGGAGGTAATAGAAACAATTCCTCTCATTCAAAGAAGGCAAATATTTATCTCAGAAATGCAGTTTTAAAAGTTGAGCTAGGCTTCTATCGCATGTCTTTATCAAGTTGTATGATGAATTGGTTTTATATATACACAAAATTAAGTCATCTAAACTAAGTTTATAGGAAAAAGTATTTTAAAATATGTGTCTACAAGTTCATCTTAGTTGTCAGTATAACCGTTTGAGACTCTGGAGAGGCCACTGGATTATGAGAACACTGATCTCATCAATGGGTTAAATAACTGATAAGTTCATAGCTGAATGGGCTATGAGGAAATGTGGCCTACTGGGAGGAAGTGTGCCATGGGGGTGTGACCTGGAGGACTATATCTGGTCTCTGGACTCTTCCTCTTGAATTCTTCCCTTGTACACTGTTTTCTGGTTGCTGTGATTTGAGCGGCTTTCCTCTGACCTGCCCTCCTGCCATACTCCTGCCTTGGAGCCAGCCAACAATGGACTGAAACCTCTGAAACCGTGAGCCAAAATCAACCTCTCCCCCTTTAAACAGAGGATGTTGAGTATTTTGTCCCAGCAACAAGAAAGCTGAGCAGTATCATGTGTGAAAATTAAACTTCTTTCTCTACCTTGAAACTTTGTAAAGTCTTAAATATGCTACAAATTAGCATCTCCATGTGCTAATATGTAGAATTATACATCCTTCTATGCATTACAAGAGGGAAATATATTTCATTGGATCTAAAATGTCATAACATTAAAACATATTACTTTAGGCTTTGCTAAATAGGAAATAATGGTGCCAATTAAATATGACACAATATGTTATTAGTTACTCAAAATTTTTAAAATATTGACTGTATGCTTAGAGACTTAGAGCTTAACCATGTATCATCACAAGCATATATAAAAGGAAAATATATTAAACATAAGTGATAGTAACATTAACAAAATTTCCTCAAATTCTGACTTTTCTGAATCTCTTTTCAGTTGCAACTTACTGTCATTTTTCCACACAATACATTTCTCTGTGTATCAATGACACAATATTTCTTAACAATGTTTTATACTGTCTCTAGGATATTCTTCCAAGCCACTTACACTCACTCTGGAAGATTTGATGTTGGCACTTTCATGATCAGAAAATGTTAAAGAAATTTCCAGCGATTACTCAAAGACTCATATGATCTATAAGTTGACTAAAATGTCCAGACATTGCCATTTTCTGGTCATGAGACTAGAAATAACTATCTTTACTCATATGTAGCCAGGGTAGCCACATACACTGCCAATAACTACAGTATGTAAAATTCATCTTGAGCTTAGAGACATCAACATTTAAAACACACTCACACACACACACACGCACACACTTTACTCTAGGATCAGTGGTAATTGTCTTTTCTGAAGAGGAACCCCTGACTTTTTCAGTAACTTTCTTAAGGAACTTATATTTCTTGAACCTGATTTTTTGAAAAATTTCTTGAAATGCATTCCTTTTCTATGCCACATTAGCCTTTGGCATCTTAAAGGTAAATAAACTTAAATGATTTACTTTTTCTTAGCATGCGACCCTTCTGAATTACAGATTATGTTATTTTTTTCTTCCCTCTGCCTTTGCTACTGTATTTGGGACACATTCATTTCATTTTAGGTGTTCAGTAAAATCTCTTAGAAGATCTAGGACCAAGCAGTATTCCAGAAGTACGATCATTACATTCTTCTTTTATGATTAAATTTTTATTGCTAGAAATGTCTGTTGAAGAATTTCTCACTTTTGAGTCTCATATAAATATGATATACTTCAGTGTGTATTATCATAACTTTGTTCTAATGTGTTAGGGTTTGCAGACACTTCACAGTGGAATAAGGAAGAGAAAATCTGAATTCTAGGCATAGTACTACATTTGCGGACTCAGGTCATTTGCTCTGCCAAGCCTCAGTATATTCTTAAATCAAATGAAGATAATACTTGTCTAGCTTAGCTTCATGAGGCTTCTATGCTAATCATTGGAAAAATACATATATACCAAAAATTACTTTAAAATCTGTGCATTGCTATCTCTGCTTTTATTATACAAATTACTTTAAAATTCCAACTCTTCATTCAGCATTGGTTTTGTTATTTATCTGACATAAACTATAAGTTCCCAGAGAAACTTTATGAATACTTCGAGAGTATTTTTGCCAACGAAAGACACCATTAAACAGTAATAGTCATGAAATTTCCAAGAACTGTTTTATTGGAGATAATAACCATAAAAGTATAAAAGTGAGTCCCTTGTGGCTCGGCAAATGCATTCATTGTGGACTTCCTACAATATTAATTAAAAATCAAAGGTTTGCTTTTGTTGGCACCAAAGAAATATAACAATAATAATCGTGAAATCCTTTGTTACTATTAAAAATGTTTAAAGTATAAAAATCTTTGATCACCATTATCTTGTTGGAAATTTATGCACCCTGGCAGGTAGTAGCATGACTGTGCTTGACAGATGAGAAAACTAAAACTGCAAGAGTTTTACTGTCCAGGATAAATTGTCTCGCTCACAAATTCACAGCAGAGCTAAGATTTAATCTCACAGTGCTGAGCTTCCTCATACACTAAACTCTTTCAATCTCAGCACTGCCGACAGTGTAGATGAATAATTCTGTGTTTGGGTAGGGACTTCCCTGGGCACTGGGGGATGTTTAACAGCATCCCTGAGCCTAGTCACCAGATGCCAATAGCACCCTTCCCCTGTCTGTGACAAGAGTCTCTAGACATTGCAAAATTGCCTCCAGTTGAGAATCGTCATGGGTCATTCTACCTGTACACTAGTACTTGTATAACTTTTCAAATAACTTTCACATGCTTAATCATATTATTTAAGGTCAAATAACAGTGATTACTTAGAATCAGAGTGCATTAGTTTCCTGGGGCTGCCATAGCAAATTACCACAAACCTCATGGCTTAAAACTCAAGACATATTATCTCACAGCATGGAGGTCAGAGTCTGAAATCAAGGTGTCAGCAGGGCTTCCTCCAGCTTCTGGTCCCTCCAGACGTTCCTTGGCTTGCGACTACATAATTCTAGTCTATGCCTCCATTTTCACCATGCCTTCTTGTCTTAGTCACTTTTCTTATTGCTGAGACAAAATACCCAACACCCAAAGTTAAAGCAAGAAAGGTTTGTTTGGTTCACAATCTGGAGAGTTTTCAGTCCATAATCGGCTGGATCCAAGGCAGGTTGGCGTGGCAGACAGGCATCACAGAGGAGAACCATTTCATGCAGACAGAAAGCAGCAAGGCAATCAAGAGACAGACAAACCTGTTTTCTGTCCCTTATAATTTATCCAAGCTACCTGCCCTTAGGACAGGTAGGACGTCCACCCTTAATCCTAATATCACATCCTCCATCCCAGCAGAACTACGCCAAACCACTCAGTGTACTAATTTAGTAATCACACACTCTAGATCCAGCCACCTCTGAAAAACCCTACTTATGACTGCATGAAGCTTTGGTGGGACATCTAGACACAAGCCATAACACTTCTCTTCTGTGTCTTCTGCTGCCTCTTATAAGAAACTTGTTAGTGGACTTAAGGCCGACTGAAGAATCCAGGATGATCTCACCTCAGTCGCATTCACAAGTTCTGTGGGGAGGTATCTTTTGGGTGCCCATCATCAAACCCACCACAAAGACCATAATTCTTTTCTAAGAATTCAAAATACTTTCTGGATAATCTGCCAGCTCATTAGTATCATAACTACTCTAGGATACAGAGAGGAATGAGGAATAAAATGAGGGACAAATAGAGTAAGGGCAAATTTTCTAAGAGCAATGAGTCACAGATTTATTAAAACCTTTGAGACCATGGGTCTGTCACATTGTGATTGACAGAACCAAATGAATTGCCTTATGCTTTATGGACCGCAAAATTTACAGTGAGTTCTAATGGAAAACTGGAAAGCAAAAGATAACACAGCTGAATTTTCAGGTTTGTGTGTGCGTGCACATGTGTGTGTGTGTGTGTGTGTGTGTTAATCAGCTACAGCCTTCTAAAATCGAGACGCTCTAGAACTAAGTGAAAGAAAACAAACACGGAAGTCCTGAGCCCATTTAATACAGTTGTTTTCCAATGAATAAGTACGCCTTGAAGATTCATTTCTCTGGATGCTGTGTGTTAATTTTTTAAAAATCTGTGGTTAAAGAGCCATGAACAGAAATACAGAGAATTAACTTTTACAATGCACAATATTAATCATACTCTTGTATATAGAGATTGAGTCACAAAAAGCTATGAGATCATGCTCATTTAACAGAGCTTGATCACAGAGAAATGGTCTGCTGATTCCCCCAAAATATTGAATTTTTTGATACTTCTGCATTTCATTCTAAGTGATGTTGACATTTTAACCAGAGTATCCAGTAAGTTATGAATCACCAACAGACATCAAATGACTCAGATATAGAATTACAACCATCATTTGTATAAAGTCTTTTTAAATACAATGTATCATAACTGAACAATCCCCTCTTGACTTCTCATGAAGTACTCATATTCTGTCTCCTGAAGGTTAGCACAAGTATGTCCGGTCACTCACTCATTTTTGTATCTCCATTTACAACTGTAAGCTGTATTCACCAAATTATGTCTTCATTATATCTTTTATTGAATGCCCTACTTTTTATTTTAGTATTTATTAAAAAGTAACACACGATTTGATTTTTTTAAAAACAGCAAACGGGGATATAAGATACAAAATTAAATTTTCTACTAAGCCTAGTTCTCTGTCCCAATCCTGGGAGGCAATAGCTTCAAGTTTATCTCTTCAGAAATACTTGATGTATACTCAAGTTTCATTTTTACCAAAGCACGAACAATTCTTACTTAATCATAAAGCTCTCACACTTTTGCTTTAGGTGATAGTCTCTAGCAAATTTAACCCTCACCTGCCGCAAATCTTTTGAGTAGATTTCATGAAGTCTTTAGAGTGGGCATCACCACACAATTTGAAAACAGAAGCATGTTTTTTTTAAAAATACTTAATGAACAATCCTTGTACACATTACTTGATGTTCTGATTCATAGTTAGCTCACTCAAACTTTATCCTATAAGTGCCTTTTCAATTTTATTCTCAGAGAGAAATAAGGTATCTTCTTAAAATCAGATTTCAAATGACAAATATTTTACTTCCAGGATTCTCTGTTATATATTCTCAGGTGCCACTAACCCTTATCATTAATTTTATTTTTAAGAAAAGGGTAAGGTTGAGCTTTTGTATTAAAGAAAATGAGCTTATCTATTAAAGAAAGATATCTACAGGTATCTGTGAGCCACACTCAAATTTATACTAGATTAAAATAAAACCACACACTACAACTTCAGAAACTAACATAGAGTTTGAAAAAAATGTAGCCAAGATTTAAAGCAATGTACATTTAATTCTAATAGGACCATGATATCTTATAGTATCATAAGCATTATAAATGGCATTAGAACTGTTCTTTGTCTACAGCTGCTGCATGCCTTCCACTACAGATTTACTGTAAACAGGTACATGAGAGGGCACAATAAATGTTTTATAATCTTGCCAAGCCACCTGAACACTAAGATGCAATATAACCCTCAATATCCTACAAAGACAGGCAAGAGATTTGGGCAAGGGTAGAAGATACTGCCTGACTCTGACTCCCTCCCTCCATCTACACATGCGCAGAAAACACATCCTTCAAGAAACACACAAAGAGCAAATGGTATGTGCAAGAAAGGCATTCTGTAAAAGAAACCGGGGAAAGGCTGGGGAAGCTATCAGACCTCGAGCCAGTCCGCACTAGTGAAGGTGAAATAGAAGGAGGGGAGGAAGGTTGGACAGACAAGTCTTACTTTGTAGTACATTCTAACACACATTACAAGGTATTGGAGAGGTGAGAGGAAAAGTGTCTCCAAACCAATGTTGCCTCTCAGAGGACTCCTTCATCTCCTGAGGACAAGCCTGTTTTGGTTTCCCAGCTGTGCTCAGGCCTGAAGGAGGCAGGTTGTGGGCAGCGTGGCCTCCATGTAAACTTGATGACAGACTCTGGGGTCCTTGGTCAATTATTCATTTTAACAGATGATCTGAAAAGCTAATTCCCTTGGCTGACATAAACAGAAGCTTAGATGAGATCCACTACTCCAAACATATCTAAAACTCATCTCTAAAGAGATATATATGTATAAAATTGAAAACATTTGCTTTCAGAATCTCAGCATGATTCCCCAATTCTAAGCTTGCCATCAATAGAGATCTTTCAAATTCTAAACTTTCTCACAGCTAGCAAAGCGACTGAGCTAATCGACATGAAAAAGGAATGATCACTATGCTTCTTGCTTTTAGAAACTCTAATTGCCAGACTGAATGGATCTTTAGTTGGTGGGCACATTTTTATGAGGTAAACTTTACATAGAGCAAAATGCAAAAATCTAAAGTACAAAATTTGATAAGTTTTGATATTTACTCATATAACTACACTCCACTAAAAGTTTAGACTACCTCAGAAAGTTACCTTATACCCCCCTCCGTCAATTTGAACCTTCATATAAACAACCACTGCATGGTTTTATATATATATATGTGACATATACATATATATATATACATAATATATACGTATATATGGATATACGTATATATCATACTATATATATATGTATTTGTAGGTCTGGGTTTTTTTTAACTTAGCACAGTATTTTGAGATTCATCCATATTGTTGCATGTGTGGTCAGTATTTTATTGCTTTTTAATCTCTGAGTAGAATTCTACCATAAGGATACACCACTATTTGTTCTCCATTGACCTGTCAGTAGCCACTTGGGTTGTTGTCAAACTGGGGCTGTAGTGAATTAAGCTGCACTGAACATTCACGTAGAATTTTTGAGTGGACGTGTTTTCATATTTGCGAGACATGGGTAAGTGGTATATATTTAGTTTATTAAAGAAAAAAGATTTCTAGTGTTTGTATTTTTTATGCTCTACCACTGGTAGAATTTTTAGATGTATCAGATGATATTTTAGGCCTTGTCCCAAATCCTACTCTTAGTCAACTCCAACTATGTTAGTCACTTTCCCATCAATGAGACACAATACCTGACAGCCACAAATTAAAGGAGAAGTTTACTTTGGCTCACAGTTCAGAAGCTTCAGTCCATGGTTGGCAGGCTCAGATACAGAAACAGCATGGTAGATAGGCCTGCAGAGGGAAAGATACTCATATTGTGGCAGCCAGGAAACAAAGCGAGAAGGAAGGAGCCTGGGTGGGAGATACAACCTTCTGGGTCATGTCCAAAGGGACCAGCCTCCTCCTGCCAGGCTCCACCTCCAACAGCCCACTCAGCCACTGAATTCAGCAGCAGCTTAATTCAGGGGTGAGTGCAGCACCCAGGATCCAGCCACCCTCCAAAAGTCCAGCCTCTGAGTGCATTAGTATTTGGGTGGACTTCCAAGATCTAATCCAACACACCTACTAAATAAAAGATTAACACTGGCAGGAAAAAGAGAAAGAAATACTTCTTTTATCTCTTTCTTCTAGCCAAATCATAAGATGCTATAAAACACCATTATATTAAGACAAAAACAGAGGTCAGAAAACAGCAAAAATTACCCAAATTGAGCAGCTGGCAAGTACAATCAGGATTCAAATTCAACTCCATTCCTTCCACAGCAAAACCAATGCTCATTACCCTGAACAAATTCACAAAGCACAGCACTGTGAAAGCCCCAGCTTTATCACATGCCACAGGCTAAGACAGGAGAGACTCAGAGCACATCCCTCTCTATTTACTACAGGCAGAGAGAGTGACAGACCAGCAGCTCTCCCCTGCAGACCCTGCCCAGGGCTGCTCTTCAGGATGGTCTCCTCTCGAGAAACACAGAAGCTTCTTGGTTACCTTTCTGGAAAACCCAAAAGAAGCTTACCATCTACTGAATTTAAAAAGCTTACCATCTACTTAATTGTTTTCTTCCATCTCCTCCATCTGACCCCAAGAATTTATTACTGTTACTGCCATTTAAAAGATGAGAAAACAGAAACTCCGTGGTTATGTAATTTTCTGGGGTCACATAGAGAAGAGTCTTTTTCTTCCCTTAGCTTTTGATTATTATCCTCTTACATTAATATTCTCACTGCCATGCATCCTACAGACAAAAGGTCAGGAAAGTGGGTGTTGAATGAATGAATGAATGAGTGAATGAATGAATCCCAACTAAGTCTTCTGGCTTTAAATTCAGAAGCTCCTCATTAGGGAGGCAGTATGAAATAAAAACTTATTCTCTTCATTTTTAAAACCAAGAGGCTGGACAAGATGACTTCTAAATTTTTGTTCAGTTCAGAAAGGCTAAGATTCTGTGTTTCCCCCCTCCACATAAGACTTTAAAGGAAAAGAACAGAATTCTTTTGATAGGACCTTACTTTACCAAAAAGAGAGGATGAAATCCTTAAATTCAAGAAGAAAAGCTACTACTGAATAAAATGTCCCGTGGGATAAAGCCTGTCAGGAAACTCCGCGCTAATCCAAAGTTCACTTTGGACACATTCCTTTTCTCAATTAGCACAGGCTTGAAAATCAGATTTCCATTCTTGTGGAAATAAAAGAAGTTATGAAAAGTCATTTTCATGAAAAATATAAGCACATTATTAGCATACATAATAATAAGTACTCTAGAAAAGAATAATATAAAAATATATATTAGTTTAGGAAAGAAGAATAGGAAAAAATCTATACACCACACACATAACAGTGCTAAAACGTTAGTAAAGAAAGGTCAATTATCTCTTGGTCACATATACAATTCCAGACAATCTCCAATAGCGCCAGGCTTCCTTTCGTTCTTTGCCAATCCCATCGCTGTGGATGTTCTCAAGCATTGCCACCTGCCTTGTGCCAGATCAGACATTAGATTCAAAGGCATTAACTTTGCCAGGTTGCTGTCCCCACAAGCAGCTAAGGGAAACTTGCAGGAAAGAAACTCTCAAAAAAGTGAAGCTCTCTACTTTCTCCTCTGAAGTAGAAGTCATACCAGTAAATCCTGAGATTCCCACCCATATTTACATTTTCAGTCTAGATATTTAGGCAACTGATAAAGTCTCTTTCTTTGTGTGTAAAACATCGAGAAATAATTCATTATTCAACCACTTTACTTGGTTGCACATCTATCAACAAAATTTAATCTATGAGTATAGATCACCTTGAATAGTAAGCTACTCTTAAGTGCCATTTTACATAATTTTAAAAAATATATTTATTTTAATTGGCACATAGTAATTAGTCACATTTATAGGGTTCAATGTGACATTTCAATACATGTATACAACATGTAATAATCAAATCACAGTAATTGACTTATCTATCATCTCAGACATTTATCATTTTTTACATAATTTAATGAAAATTACAGCTTTCGATTCACTGGGAATATAATATTACCACCTTCAAAGTGTTTTTTAAGGCATAACCCTCAGTATTCCATCAAACTGAAAGATATTATCCAATTTGATAATGAAAAGACCTCAAATATTCTTCGGGTGAACAATTAACACCTTTAAAATAGGCTGAATTATCTCTGCTTTTGGAAAGGATTCAGTATGTACAAATTGTGCATTCATTTTTCAATTCAGAATTCTGTTGTTTCTGAAAAGAGAACACTCTTACTCCCATGGAGAGAAAGATTGACCCTATTTTCATGTCTGAGGGAGCTCCTATTGGGACACTTTAGTATGTTTCACTGTATATAATGATAAGAAATACTATAATTAATCTTCTAACAAGTATTAACTTGAACGAAGAAAATAAGCCAAAGACAAATTATATAGTTTCAAGTGGACCCTCTACTTTCAATTTCCTGTTTAATTATGTTAATAGCTTTTCATTATTATCGAGGGGGATAAAAACCAAGACTATACACCTTTTCCTGGTCTGCATGATTTCTTCAGCCCCTCTTCTCCAAGGCCTCCCACTTTTCCCTCCCAGATCTCTGGGATTCACCCTACCCAAGACCATTCTTCCTCCAACTTCCCTCCCACCGGGACTTGCTTCCCTCCACCAGCCCGACTTCTAATGAGTTGAAAGTGTATCCCCACCTGTTCTACCTGGAGGTACACTACACTTTGATTGGTTCAGAGACTCTACTCTTCCTTCAGAGATCTGCTCTGTGATCGGATTCTTCAGGAAAGCTGTTAGCTCACTCTCCAGGTCTCATTTACCATGCACTTCTTATTATACTTATCAAAGTAGTCATTTTACTATGTTTGCATCACCGTGTAATTCTTTAAAATGCCATTGTCCCCATTCTCTGAGACAAGAACAGTAACATTTTTGTAGCCATTAGCACATCTCCTGGCACATAGTGTTCAATACATATATTCATATAAGGAACCGAAAGTTTTTAGATTTAGTATACATAGAGAACATGAAACAAACCTTAGCGAGAAAAAGCCTAAACAAGGTTAATTACAACAAATAAAGAAAAGCTATTTCCAGGTAAGACACTGGAGAAGCTAAATTCCTTCTTCCCCATGTTCCCAGTTACTATACCTAATACATATGTCACTCATATTCTGTTTGTTGATTGAATAAATGTGTGAATAAAATTCACCACAGCATAATACTCATTTTCAATATGTATTACACCCAGATGAAATGTTTTCTTATGCCAAAGTTCTATAACATGGTAGGAGTAAGAGGGAAATCTAATTAATATTGACTTTAAAGTAGAAAATCATGCAATTTTGTTGGAGAGTAAAGGACTCATGCAAATTGACTTGGTGATTCTACATCAAGGCCTCTATTGTTTTTCTGAGTCATTTATTTGCAAATGACTCATTTTTTTCCTTTCAAACACCAAAAATTCAATCTCACATTCAAAAATGTCTACAACACAATTGTTGCTCCTACACCTGGACTTGAATGAAAATATTTATAAACCTGATTATGAAAAGGGATTTTCTTCTGACTTGCTTTCTTACATAGAATCAATAAATAGCTTATTTGTAGATTGCAAATGTGGAAGGCATAGATAATTGGGCTAAGCCATTTTACTCATGTAGGCATAATAATCTAAAAGGACCAATATGTGAAAACTACAACTCATGATGAAAACTGGAGTTACCAACTTTGCTTTCCACTGCAATCCTGCCTTTCTGGATTTATGGTCTCCACTGGCTGTGAAACTCCTGAGTTTTTAACCTGAGTGTCTAAGGCATCTAAAATTGGAAGTAAGCAAAGTTACAATAACTGACTCAGAATCAGACTCCTGAGATGCTGCAATGACTTGGAAAGGACTCCTTATGCTAGAGTGCAGAGCTCGGCCAGAGTACTCGAGATGTACCCGCGGAGGAAAGCCGAAACTCCTTCCCGTGTGCCCAGCCACCATGCCTCACACACGTGTCTCATATTCTGTTGACTGAATAAATTAATAAATAAAATTCACAGCATCACAACTTTCACTTTTAAAGCATATTATACCCAGATGAAATCTTCCCTATGCCGAGTTATAAGGTGAGCTGCTTTGGAGATGTTATCTACTTGATGCATCAAATCTTTACCTGAAGGGACTCGCACAATGTATGTCACAATCATTTCATCAAACTTGGAAGGGGTTTTAACTTGGGGTACATTTAGATGAAAGGTCAAGTAAGAAAAAGGAAACATAAAAGTGTGACTAAAGCTTTTCGACTAAATATGAACGAATTCTGTAGTTAGTAATTGTAAACACTGTTTGGGTGAGTGTCCCCCTCGGGATCATCTGTAAACACTTTGTCCTGGGATGGTGGTATCGGGAGATGTTATAGGTTTTAAAGAGGTGGGACCTGTGGGGAGGTCCTTAGGTCACTGCAGGGTTGTCCTAGAAGGATACTGTAGGACTTCTGTCTCTCTTTCTGATTCTAGGATCTAGCTATGAGTGCTCACTCTGACCTGTGTTCCTGGCATGAAGTGCCACACTTAGCAGAGGCCTAAAGCAATGGGGCTACCCGATCTTGGATGTGAAACTCCATAACTCTTCTAAAGAGACCTTTTCCCTTTGTAAGCTAATTGATTCAGGTATTTTCTTGTAGTAATATGAAGCTGACTAAGAATTTCTGCTAGAAAACCCTTATGGGGAAAATCTCCATTCTGGTTTGTTTTGAATGTCTCCTTTTTGCATTTTTCAAGTTCTGTTCTGCCTCTTCTGTGATTTATTAGTTAGAGTAAACTATTATACTAAACATCCCACAGTTCACAGTTGCTTAAACCAAGGAGATTGTTTTTCTGGCTTAGGTCACTATGAATTTAGACTGACGGAGGTGCAGAACTTGTCTATAATAATCATTGAAGGACCAAGCTCCTCCCAAACGCTGGGCATGCTGGGCTTTATCTAGAGATGCTTGAAGATCTTCATGATACTCCCTAAATTTGGACTAGTTAAAAAGTGAAATCTGAGCAGAACTTGCAGGCTCAATGAGAGGGTCATGGGCCCACCTGAAAATGGCCAGAACTCAGTCATCTGAAAGGAGGTTGGGAAATTTAGAAAACACAAATACTGAAGAAGAAAATCTGAAACAGCTAGTCAGTTTTGTGACAGTGTTCATATCTCCTGGTCCCACTTTGCTCTGTTTGGGGATATCATTTATCTATCTATCAATAGATATCATAATATCTATTAATAGACTTTCTACATGTAGACTTTACTTAAAATTACTTGTTTTTTTTTTTTATCCTTAAGGATATTTTCTTCAACCAATGTGTTCTATAAAATACTTGCTACAAGCTAGTGGTTAACCAGGAATTGTTTTTCTCTAACTCTGACACCTGCTATGAGGATGCCTAAAGAATTTTCTTGCTCTAAAGTGAGAAGAAAGAAGAAAGTGCTTGAAACATTGTCCTAGGCAAAAGGCAGGGGGTGGGGAGACAAATGTGGCCTTTATCCCCCAATGGGTAGAAACTCCATTAATCTTTAAAAACTCAAAAAAAATTATTTTCACATTGTATAGAAACCTATCAATACTCACATCATTTATTTGTATCTGATACATATGAGAACCTTTACTCCTACAGTCTAATTATTCCTTCCTCATTCTACTGCCTCTCTAGGCTCAAAATGTGCTAATAAAGAACAACCCCAAACAAATCTATATTTCCTGGATAAACTGTCCCCACACCTTGAAGAGCATCATTTGCATTCAGGTGTATTCAACTTAGTAGGGTGGTTAACTCAAACCTTTGCACTTTTTCCAACCAGAAAATGAGAAAAGAACTGCACCTTAATTTTATTTCAGTGATACAAAATTAAAGTTATTTTATATTAAAAAATCTTAATGTGCTCTAAAATCTCAACCATTTTTTATCATCTGAAATGACTTTAATGGATTTTTGCTAGTATGCCATTATTACAAATCCATTTTGTTTTATTGAGGTCAAACTAAATTCCCATGTCTTGTTCCCTAAAAGAAGGAAATTAGGTAAAAATTAGCTCACTGTGGTTGCATTCACTTTATATTGCTGCATAAAGGAGGGGGCTAACTAGAGGGCAAGCTGAGACTTTGCAAAGATCAACCATTCAATATTAAACTAGAGTTCCTGTGATTTAAGAGGGAAAATAGGAAAGTACAAAAAATTCTAAAATAAGAGCCAAAGAACCATGGACGTTAGAAGTTACTGACTTCTGGAAAATTTTCTAAAACATTACTGGGTTTTATGTATAAATTAAGCCACACAGAAAGTCACTTTAGAGTGCTTCATTTCCCAACGTCTTCTTTAGCTACAAGCACAGGTAACTATTAACATATATATAGGGATATGTGTCTATTATATATTCATATTTTTTCCTATAGGTGTTATTTCCCTAGGAAGTTGAACCCTATTTTACCTTTTCAGTTACACATTAACTAAATAATACACACAAACAACATACAAATATACAAGGCAAAATATGTTTTACACAGTACAAGTATATAAATTATACACATACATGGTACAAATATGTATGCACAGACGCACATGAATAAATATTACAAGTATGAATATTAGAGGTTCGATTTTTCGAGCTCCATTCTATCTTCCTTAAATCGGGAGGGCTTGAAAGCGTAACACTAAATACTTCGATGTCCATGTATGCTTGTGTTAGCTTCTTACTTCGGACCTTATGAGTCTTGGATCACAAGAATGGGTCCATTCTTCAGATTCCTGGGTGATAAAAGCGAGTTGTCTATGTCCGCATTTTTATTACAGGCCTGCTTCATTATAGACCATTAATCCTGACATCACAGTAATTAATCAATCTTGGCAAGACGGTAACACATAACACCACTTATAGTGCTACAAGTCGCAGGTCCTCCTTTTGAATTATGAAGTGTTCTGGAAGTCATTACTGGCGACCCATTTTAGACTGGCTTCCTTCTTTCCAAGAGTTTATACACATCAAAGTTCGCATACTAGATCCCTCCCTAACTAAAAGGCAGAGAACATTTTTGTTTCTTGCACTAAACACTGATGAAAGCAATGTGTGACATTTTCTGTAATTTCTTTTTTTTTTTTTTCATTTTCTGTAATTTCTTCAGCATATTCACTTGTTCTCAGCAGACTCCCTCAGCGGTACCCTGCTTTAGTTGAGTTCTTATAGGTAGTGCAACTTCGTGAGAATCTGCTTACATTTTCCCTCAAAATAATTTGGTCCCCTGCAAAACTTGCACAGCTACTGTTCGCCTATTGTCCAAGGTATTCGAGAGAAATGTTTTTCAAAGGGCTTTTTCCTCCCAAACTCTTCTGATTTTAGTTTAGTCTCTCATGCTTTTTGCTACCTTCCTGCTTATCTCCTCTCTGTTGCAACCCTGAATACCACTTCTATGCTCGAAATAATTAATGATACATATTTTTGGCAACATGGATGAGGTTAGATTTTTTCTCTTTTATATTGAGAGAATACAAAGTTTATAATAAGTCCTTTTGCTCTGAGTTTGCAGAAAAAGACAACAATAGTAACAATATAAGGAAAACAGAATCATTCAATATAAACCCCATTCCCTTTGAGGGCAAAATTAACCTATCAAAAAGATGAACGAATGATTCAAAGTTAGAACCAGAAAGGGCTTTTTTTTTTTTCTTAAATCAGCCTTTTTCTTCACTATTTAGAATGTCATCAGGGATTTTTCTGCATCCTTATTCTGTCCTCCATTTCTAACAAGATCCACAGGGACGTAAAGAAGAGAAACTCCTCTGTCGCCTCAAGCCGTCATGCCGTGATCGCAGAGCACAGGTCTAAACCTAGCTTGGTACCTCCACAGCCAAGTAAGAGCAGCAGCTCTAAGGCGCACGGGGGCAGCAGGACTGTGGACCACTGCCCCAAATCTTCGTGATACGCATCTGATTTTTTTACTGTGAAGAAAAACGCCTCTGTCTTGGAGGAACTACTTCCTACGCACCCTGTTCCGCCTTGTTCAAGATATCACTGACAATATTCTACCATATCGTAGGCGGTTCACCTGCTCTCCCCCCAAGGGACTGATCACGTGGAAACTAGCGCGTCTAGTGCACTGTGAGCACTCTTCGCTATCTTCCGTGCTCTGCTTCCTTTTCATCATCGGATGTTATGAGCACTTCTGTGACTTTGGGTTCTTTAATTTGTGTTTAATAAGCTTCTTTCTGTTTAAGTTTTGGAGATCAAATGTTGTTTCTTTCCAACCAGAGGATCCTATCCAATCTTGCCTCCCCTAAACTATCACTCCCTGCCTGCCTCCTTTCATCTCACAGTCCATTTGACTCAACGGGCAATATAATTCAGTTGCAAAATGCTGGAGTAGAGCACACTACCATTCGATCATTTAACAAACACGGACTGAGATTTTGGTACTGCCCAGAGCTGCTAATATTCTAACAAGGGATAATATAACACCGAATGAAATTCAGGGGAAGCAAGGTTAGCAATCTCTTCAAATGATCACAAGCATTTTACCACAGAAATAGAGCAGGGCGTGCATGCTAGGTAAAAAAGAAAAGAAATTTTGGCAAAAACTGGAAAGGGACTTACCTTTGAGAACTGTTAGATATGTGTTCAGCTAGAACCGAGATTCATATTAAGAAGTGATGGAAAAGTGGACTCAACTGGGAAAAGAAATCAGATCAGTAAAGCCAAGTCATTCTTTCAGAATGCTAAGGAGAGTTAAGGAAGGTAGATCTTACTCCCTTCTCAAAGTATTAGCATGTACAGTTTTAAACTTGATGTACCAATGCACAGAATACACAATGCATTTCCCAGCCCCTCTACATAGCTAGAGGTGGCCATGTGACCAGATTTTAGTCAATGGGAAATGAGAAAAAGTAATGCATGCAGTCTCAGGGTTATGCTCTTAAAGTGAGGGAGCTTGTCCTCTGCTTGCCTCCTTCCCTTCCTACTGGGAATATAAGCAAAGTGCCAGGAAGTCAGTTTGGAACATGATGAGAGCAGAGCCTTAAGGAAGGGACCAACCAGAATGAAAAAATTCTTGGATTCCCCAGCTGCACTGAGCTCCCATGCATGATCTGACTACTTCTACTTAGACTGTCACAAAAAATAAATAATCAGCTTTTATTTAGTTTAAGCCACTATACTGTGGCCACCTGTTACCACAGGTGAAGCCATATCTCAAGTGTAACCACAAGCCAGAGTTAAATTTATGCCTTAGATTAGGGGTTAGCAGACTATAGCCTGCAAGCCAAAGTTATCCCATCTCCTGCTTTTGTATGGCCCATAAGCAAGATGTCTGTCCTTTTTTTAAATGACTAGAGAAAAAAAATCTAAAGATCAATGATATTTCATGACATGTGAAAAATGTATGAATTTGGGTGCCCATAAAAATGTTTTCCTGGAAAACAGCCACATTCCTTTATTTACATATTGTCTATAGCTGCTATTTTAACAACAGCCCATCTGAATACTTGCAGCATATATCCTATGGCATAGCAAGTCTAATACATGTACTATCTTCCCTTTCTAGAATGAGTTTGCTAAGCCTCGTTTCAGATAGTTACTTCAATGAATGCATACAATTCACTGAAGATGTACAGAGTAGACTCAAACAAGAGTCAGTAAGAGTGCTAACAGAAAACTATGGGGAAAAGATAGGAGCAAACAAAATTAGTAGTGGTAGAGAAAAACAAAGATGGGAATGTACTAAAGAGCTATTTAGATAGCAGAATTAAAACAACAGAGAAATTCCAACCCTACCGAAACATGGAGGACACAGTGAATGTGAAAATGAGCCTTTCTCCAAAACTTTATGTTTATGAAAAACAAATACAAAAATGCTTGATCCAATCAGCGTTGATATCATCAAACCTCTGCTTGAAATCTACCAGAGAAGTTGAAATCAATCACTATTAGCCTCTCTGAACTTTGACAACATTTATTTTTAACCATCAGATCTAAGTCCTAAATTGGGCCTCAGCAGAAATTTCCTCTAGCTTGTTTGAAATGATAATAGTTCTAGAATGTATCTTCCCACCTCTTCTTAAATACAAGCAGCAACCACGTCTTCCTCAAGTGACTCTGTTTGTGCCTTATTTCTTCCAGGAAAAAAATGCTGCTTTCAGTTTCAAAACTTACATGCTTTGCTATAGGTACTTGATACTTGTGGAAAACTAGAACTGCGTAAGTATTAACTGATACTATCATGCATGGTTCATCTCCTCTTTTATAAGCAATTACTAAGCCGATAGATAGATAGATAGATAGATAGATAGATAGATAGATAGATAGATAGATAATTTTTAATCGTTCCACTGTGGGCAATCTGAAAATTCCCATTTTAAGGTCCTCTAATCAATGGTGACACCAAAATGGAACTCATATACTCCCCCCTGCCATTGTAGCACTGATATTTTATTTACACAGATGTGACTTCAAAATCAGAACTGTACTTTAGATCAATCAGAGATATATTTGGCTATTGAGGTTAATTCAACCCTCAAGTATTTATTACCTCCCTGTTATGTTTCAGGAGGTCTGTCAGATACTGGGAATCCAGTCCTTAGGTTATCGTAGATGGTGTGAAGAGTGGGGCAATGGGTACACACAAAACAAGCAGGAGCCCAGACAGCAGGAGGTGGAGGAAGGCTTCTTATTGAAAGTCATGTTTAAGGTGAGCACAATCTGAGTAGGTGTTATCCAGAAGAAAGAGTAAGTGTAGGGAAAAGGAAAAGGAATATCAGGAAAAGAGAGAGTAGGATTGTGGCTGGTCTTTGAATCATACATACAGTCAGAGTATACTATCAGGCAACATGGGGGCACTCGTCCACCTCTTTCCCACCTCCTTTCTGAAAACACACGGATTTGGGAGCAGGGAATCAGGAAGGGCAGGTGCTCCCCATGTCTCCCCCACCACCACTCCTAGATATCTAACTGTCCTAGTAAATGAAAGAAATGGCCTGGCTGAAAATCAAAGAGTGAGAAGGGCGTGGCAAGATGAGCAATGATACAGACTGTAGAGTGCCTGATATTTGAGATTTCTGTTTATTGGCCTTGACATCAATCCATTTTCCTGGACAGTTCCTGAAGCCCTTACTCCTGTTCATTGCCTGGTGAACAGCACCTGCCTGTCACAGATGCCAAACAACACGCTAGCCACCCACATGGGTGCTGTGCAGAGGTAGACAGGAAATAGGCTTCCTGGCCTCCATAACCATATGTGCTCCATAACAAGTAGAGGAAAAAGCAGAGCTAGGGAGTTATTTTATGATCAATGATCACATTTTTAAAATGAGAGCTATGTCCTCATTTCTTGATAAAAATAAGTTCTAACTTTTCCCTTCGATGGGAGGAAAGTATGTACAGAATGCTTTCTCTGTTGAGTGACATGGGCAGAATCTTCAGGAAGATTCCAGAATCTTCCTGAAGAAAATGGAAAAACATAAAAGAGAATTTAAATAACTGTGGGGTTTTTTTTTTTTGAATCAGGAGGCAGCCTTAATAGGAAACTAACCTAGTTTACTTAAGTATATTTCCTACTTTATATCCTACTTGAAAGAAAAAAAAAGTTGCATTATTGTTACAAATATTGTGTTTGACTTGTTTTTCCCTTATTATGTACAACATTTAAATATGTTACTTCCTTTGCTACAACCCATGGTACAATGATTTCTATTGTTCCTGTGTGCTATTTTCCATAACAAGTGGGGGAAAAAACATAAATTAAGAATTTCCTTACCAAGAATTTTAAAAGAACAAAATATTCACTAAAAATCGGGGCATGTTTGCTGATAGCCTGGTGAGTTTAACTCAGAAAACATGTACAGCATGGGAGAGAGTAGTGTTGACTTTTTGTTGATCTTTTTCGATAGTCATCAATGAAATACAATTTTTGCTTGATGAATAGAAGTAAGTCCAGACTTCAGTGAGTTGATGTGGAAAAGAACAGAGCTTCTTTCCTTCTCTTAATACTCAGAGACGACCTAGATGTCAGTAATCAAGACGAATACTCAGAATTTTCAAGCGGCATCCTCATTCGACAGTGCCTAGATAACACACACTACAGCACATGGCAGATACCAACAGATGGATTTTTTCATACACTGGAGTAATTAGACTCCCATTAAGCTATCAAGTAAAGAGAATCGGAGGGGTTGGATATAAGTATTGTCAAACCAGTAAATAGTAGATTAGGAGTTCTTTAATGATTACTGATCACATTGTAAATATAAAAAGTTCTTCCTCATTTCTTTTTATTTTGCCCTCATTTCTTGATAAAAATAAACAAATTGCTTCTTCCTTTGGTCTCTTTCTGTTTATAACACCAAGGAGTAAGTTTGGCTCACTGCATGTGTTTAAAAAGCAGGAAGGAAGGAATAAAAGTACTACAAAAAATACAGGTATGCTACACACGCACGCACGCACACACACACACACACACACACAGAGAAAGTCATTGTCCTAGAATTACTATATTTACAATAAGACATAACTTTATACTCTGGGGGAAAAATTTCTTTGACATTAAGAAAAATCAGAATGATAAACCACTTTCTACTTTTGTTTTATGAGACAGGATATTGCTATGTAGTTCAGGCTGGCCTCTAACTTGGAGTGATTCTCCTGCCTCAGCTTCCCGAGTTCTGGGATTACAGGTTTGTGCCACCGGCTAGTAAACCACCACTTTTAATAAATGTACTTTGTTAACATCAGGTACAGCTGGTAAATACAGCAGTTTATTTTGTCTAATATGTAATTAAGAATTACTGTAATTTGATATATTTTGGTAAACAATGTTAGTAAATTTTTAAAGTGAGCATTCTGTTGCCTGCTATAAATGATTATAGTATCACTTTCTTAATATAAACCTTTTTATAGATTATAAGGTCTTCTATTTGAATGGGATTTATAATATTCACAACGTTTCATCTACATGTTCTCATTTCGTACTTAAAATAATGCTTTGAGGTATTTGTTTTCCTTTCTTTTTTACAGATGCAGAAACAGAGACAGTTCAGAAGCTAGCCCAAGGTCACACATACAGAGAAAAGTGACAGAATAAATATACAAATCCATTTCTTCTTGCTTTATAGGCCTTTCACTAATGAAAATTTTATCTGCTCAACTAGTAACCCAATTATTCCCAATTCTTAATTAGTGAAATCAAGGTAATAAGGTTTCACTGTTATCATTCATAATTCAGAGATAACAACTCTAAGGCCTGTGCAACAAAGGCATGCTGCCATTGTAGTTATAGAACAGATCACACTCATAGTTTAGGATGCAGGAGAAAAAAAAATCCTAATTTCACTGAGATTTATTTCTGGTGACTTCCTCAATCTCCACCTCAAACACACATTCCTCCTCGCATCATGGAAGCTGTGACTAATTCAGTCCGCACACTGCTTGGTTACAACTTTCCAACTTTTAACATTCTTGTTCAGCTGTTCCTGCTAAGATGCTTTCACTATGTCAGACCCAGAAGCCTAGGACACTCCGTAACAGCCTTGCCAGGACTCAAATGTCTCCTGCGCCTCTGCCTTTTTGTGGCGCCACCTAAAATAACATCACTCCCCCTAACTCTGCTTTTTCCGTGTCTTCCTCCAGTGACCCACTGATCTGAACATCACCGGAAAAAGTCCTTCAGTGCAGTAATTTCCACCCCTCTAATTTCATGATTGCCATCCTCAAGTGGACTCTCAATACTGCCAGGGATTCCTGCTAGACGTCTGTGGCCTACTCTCTCTCTTACCTTCTGGACTAGTTGAAACCTTCTCAACAGCAAACCTCAAACATCCCCAACGTCCCCTACCACTGGACTGACAGGATGATCTTCCTATTTTCCCTTGGCTAGAAAAGAGAACACAGCAGAAGGAAGCCCTTCTACCTCCCATGATCAGAGGAACTACCAGAAATATCTGAAGCCATTTTCCCATTCTTTCATTCAACAAAGATTAAAGAATGTCTACTACCCGCTAGGTACTGTCCTAAAAACTAGAGCTACCGTTGTGAACGGAACAAAGTCCCTCCATCCCACAAAGATACCTAGTGGTGAACAAATAAGATAATTTCAGAGAGGAAAAGATGCAATGAGGAATTAGAGATCAGAAAATGGGTTAGGCAGTGACTGGGGATGATAATGGAAGATGGCAACACAAAATACACCGCCTGTGGAAAGCCTGTCTCATGAGGTGACATTTGAGCTGTGATGCCAATGACTAGACTCAGCCACAGGACGGTCAAGAACGAAAGCACATATTGGGGTCCTGAAGAAGGAAAACTGTTTCATGTTTAAGGAACTAAATTTGAAACATGGTCCATGTGGCTAGAGCACCCTGAGGGAGGGAAGAGCACTATGGGACAGGGTCCTCTATTCACACTCCAAGCAGCAGCAAGATGTTGATCAGAACGCAGGGTTTCCATCTG
Source organism: Hystrix cristata (assembly GCA_004026905.1). Lineage (NCBI taxonomy): Eukaryota > Metazoa > Chordata > Mammalia > Rodentia > Hystricidae > Hystrix > Hystrix cristata. The sequence continues at coordinate 4,694 of PVJO010000767.1, read as the reverse complement.
GCTTCTGTAACTCAGGCCTCTCACCTTCCAACAAACTTCTCTACTGACTTATTACATCTGCGCCCTCATGTTCATCTCGTTCTGATCTTTTCAATCAGCATTCTAACATGCGTATAATCCAATATGTCCAAACGCTCCCACGTTCAGAGCTTATTTAGACTTGGAGAAAAGGTTTGTACTTATTCCCTTTTGTCTCCTCCCACTCATTCAATACCTTCTGTCTGTTTTCACTGCAGTCCTTGACTTGAAACAGCTTTCTCTAAAGTCAAAAGCAATCTTCTTCGCTTGATGTCCCTCCCATGTCTGACCTTGATATTCTCCTTGAACTTTTCTCTTTCCTGACGATCTGGTGCGCTTCTGCTTTCCTCTCTCCATCCAGCAGAGTCCAGCAGGCAAATTGTGTCAATGATCTCACAGACATGCCTTCCACCTCCCTCCTCTTATGGAAGGTTCTCAAACCTGAGTGTGCATTGGAAACACCTGAGGGCCTATTTTGAGCATTTTGCTCAGCCCCAGCCCTAGAGTTTTTGATGCAGTTGGTTTTATTCGTGCCATAGACTCTTGGGTGACTCTTTCGCTGCTGGACTCTACTGTGAGAACCACTATACTAGTATTAAAATCCATCAGGCTTAATCTTTGTTACCTTCTCTTTCATCTTCTACCCTTTTGACTGATGATTTTGTGCACACCCATAGATTTCATGCACACGAATATTTTCAGTTGTCAGTTTTATTTCAGTGATACACAAATTTACATGCCCATACCAGACCTCTTGTCCTTAGATCTAGACTCAAATTGAAATCTCTACTTGTATGTATCACAAAATATTCAGAACTCAGTGTACACCCTAAAATAAACTTGTAATAAACCCATTACTTTTTCAGGGTTCTCTATCCAGGGAAATCATGATTTATCCTTCTTATTACAGAAGTCAGAATCTAGGAGTCATCTTCAACATCTCCCTCTCACGAATCACCTCATATCTAAAACTTTAGGAATTCCTGAGTATTTTGTCTTCTAAATATCTCTTGTATTTCACATCCATCCTATCCAAGCTACCATCCTCCTTTCTCTGGCTATAGAAATATTCTTGCCTTCTTCCAATTCATTATTCAAACTTTTCCCAGAGGATCCCTTCACAAGGCTTAAGATACCCCTCTGCCTAAATTTCAGTGGTTTCCCGTTGTTTATAGGATAAAAATTCTAGCGGTCTACATGGTCTGGTTTCTGCCTGTGTGTCTCCAGCTCATGTCACATCTTGCTTCTTACTGTTTGTCCTCCAAGCCTTCTGACTGTCTTTGATCCTTAAAGCACAATACTCCTTTGTGTCAAGATTCTGCACATAATTTTCTTACTAAAAAGAGTTTTCTTAAATTCTCCTTCTCCCAAGTTTCCTAGCTATTCTTCATACTTCCAGATCACACTTTCTTCTGATATACACTTTTATAGTACAAGGCTCCTCTCTTTCAAATCTATTTTCACTTTTTGCAAATACCCATTCGTCTATGTGGATGTTTCATTAATATCTGTCTCCTTGTCTTTAAACTCCATGAGGTAAGTGATAAAAGTTTATATTTTCTCACCAGGACATCTCTGGGGCCTATCTGAAGTTAACATAATGAAGATCCTCAATAATAAATGTTGAATGAATAAATAAGTAACATTGACTGTTTACTTTTTATACAAGAAGTGTATCTTTGTTTTCCTAGAGAGCTTTGTTCTAAGCCTTGAGGGCCCTTCTTCAGCATTAGAATTTCATTAACTGACATCAGTACCTTGGTTGTTGTTATGCAAAAGCTACTAAGTGTGTATCCCTGAAGGCTGTATTTTGCTTAGACTCTCCTAGGAAATGTGAGTGTGTGTGAACAGGCTGTGGATGTTTAATATTAACTGACCTCCTACTGTGGTGCTCAGAAAGCAAGTTGTGATTTGCCACCACCTTAATTTTCTTACTAATTGTATCATGACTTCTGAATCCTCAATGAGTTTAAAGCAGCTGTTAGGGAATATAAGGTGAAATTTGATTGTCCATGGAAAATTGCTTTGCATATGAGACAAATAGCTTTGGTTTCTTTACTCCATTTACTGTACTACAATTATCTGAAATCTGAACCTCATTGGATTGCAAGAAACTGCAGCAGCATTAATTAATGCTTTTGACACTGTTTCTATTGATTATTGCAAATGTCTGTATGTCTCTCCAAATGTTTCTTCTGAGGGTTCTGGATACTTTGAAGAACCCCCTATTGCTGCTGCAAGAGAGATCATTACACTCAAGTAATAAACGACCCTTCTGCTCTTTTTTCTCCATGTTGAACATCAGCAGGTCCCATGCTGAGTTCAGATTCCACACTGCTCCTTGTTTGAAGAATATGTACTTTTCTACGATTTACTGGTGTTTCTAGAGATCCACTCAAATTTCCTTCGCTACCACACTGTTTAGGTGACACATAAGTTTGCTGGATGTACCGTATCAGAATCCCATTTTAAAATCTGCGTAGTGACATCTTTAACTACAAATAAAACTTCAGTGGGGTTTTGGATGTTTTTAAAAAGTAAAATCTGACACCTTTTGGAAAGACCCGCCTTTGTTTGTCAGTCCATGGTTACTTGTTTAGGAAGAATATGTGAGAACTATAAAACACATTATTTAATTTCCACATCATCTGTCACAACATTTTTTTCAGTCCAATTGGGACCAGTAGGTTGTGAAATGCCTAAAGCAAATCCATTAACCCTTAACTGCTTTTCTCCCAGATCCATACTGCGCTGACTGGCAGAATATCCAATCACCATATATGTGAGCGGACTAATGATGTGATAACGCATTCACTGTGTCAAATGTCAGGTGTACAGACTGACTGTGAGAAGTGCAAAGAAGAAAAGAAAAAAAATAACATTTGCAAATGTGTTCCTCCCTCCTATTGCCATGGAAGTGCCATCAGAAAGAGCAATCTCTGGTTCATAGGTGGCAACAGGAGAGGGAGCCTGCAGGTCTCCTCGGCCATGATCTCTGTCTAGACCGCAGTCAGGTGAGGCCTGGCTCATCTGCTTTGGGGGGGGGGAGTGTACGGCAGCATAAACTTGCATTTATCAGTGACATCCTCACCTGTGGCTAGGTGACGAGGGCTCACTGGGAAAGGAAAGGAAGTGACGGTATTTATTCTCAGTGCTCCTAAGGGTGAGGCGAGGTGTTCTCATGCTGTGGTATGTGGCAAGGCAGATGGCATGTAATGAATGAATAGGCACCTTTTCGAGGAGCCAGTGCTGCATCTCACATGAACTGATGACGGAGTCAATTGTTACACGAACAAGATAGATTACAGCAGAGTAGGATGAAAGTGGGTAGAACAACCTGACTGCTCAGAGGTAGAATGTAACCCTCCTCTTAATCTTCCTCCTCCTCTCTCTCCTTCCCTCCCTCCCTCCCTCCCTCTCTCTCTCTCTCTCTCTCTCTCTCTCTCTCTCTCTCTCACACACACACACACACACACACACACACACACACACACACTTCCTTTTAGTCTGAATTATGGGAATAAGCTAGTCTACTTAATCTTGTCCTCTTTAAATTCAAAATTATACAGCAGTAGGAATTACGAGCTATAACCAAAAATAGAGCTCAATTTTTAACAAACATGTCTGCATATCACGTTTCTTTTTTGATAAATAGTTTGATAGTACCATGTCCCTTTCTTTCAAATCTATTTTCACTTTTTACAAATACCCATTTGTTTATGTGGATGTTTCATTAATATCTGCTCCCTTTTAATCTTTAAACTCCATGAGCTAAGTGATAAAGTTTATGTTTTCTCACTAGGACATCTCCAGGGTCTATCTGATGTTGATATAAGGAAGGCCCTCAATAAATACATGTTGAATGAATAAATAAGTGAGGATGAATAAGTTAAGTCCTGTCCTCTTAGAAAAAATAAAAATAAAAAAGAAGCTATCTGCTTATTTAAAAGAGTCTATTGCTAGTCTTTTGCAAACTTGTCTTAGAACAGCCTACAGAACTTGCAACCTAGTCTTTTGATTACTGCCCATAGTGGCAGATTTTCATTTCTTTGGGATAGATTTCACTTGGAAAAATAGATAAAAGATATTCTGAGCTAAGTTCAGCGATTAAAAGTAGATGATCAAAATGAGTGATAAGATGTAGGCTCCAAACTGATGTGCAGTTTCACAGTAAGTCCCCGATTTTCCTGTGCTGCGCCTTTGCCTGCCCCCTGCTCCCCCCAGCAGCCCTGCTAAGAAAGCAGCGGATGTCCAGCTGGTTTTCAAGGCTGCCATTCAGTAACGCCCTACCTACCCTTATTATTTAACAGTATTTCTCATATTCACCCTAATCCTAACTTATAGATCTAGAATCTAGAATTTGATTCTACTTCTGGTTCTTTGAACTGAGTGTTAGCAATGGTTTTGCCAGTGTTTGAATGCCTGCATTTCCAAAATGACTTTCACTTAAAAATATCCTCCTGTCTTTGGAGAACTGTATTTGCTAGCAAAAACTTTCTCTTTGCTCTCTCTGAAATGCAAAATTGAACATAGGCCATATAATCCACATCCTGAAAATTTCATTGTTATAAGCATAATTCCAAAAGATTTATTTCAGAGCTACATAATTCAGTGGTAGTCCTACTGAAATAAGTGTATAAAAAGCATAAACCATTCCTAGATCACTATGCTTAAGG